>JAGFNQ010007282.1:0-56283 GCA_024364735.1 Boesenbergia rotunda | reverse complement strand
AAAACATGCACTTTAGAAAATTGAAACACTTTCATATACTCATATACTTCAAAATAATAATCAACTTTCTCAGGCCTTGACACTGTACCATGGTATCAATATACCAATGCGCGCATCCCTAATAGGTTTCGGGGTAGCTAGCCACCGCACCCTATTAGAGCTTCTTTCTAACTTTCTGTGAGCCTCTCTTTTGCCCGGTACGTGTCACTTTACAAAAGTAAAATACTTTCTTATTCATAATGCTTATACTTATCAAGCTATCTTTCTTTTTACATAAATCTTTGCACTACAAAACCTTACCTTTCTTACTTGGAACTTTCATCGAGCACCTTGCGTGCCCTTAACCCAAAACTCAATTTTGGGACTTTTCAAGAACTTGGTCTTCCATCCTTAGATCACATACATAAAAATCTACTCTAATTCAAGTTCTATGATTAAAAACATGTATTCTTGAGAAACTTAATCACACAATAAGCCCTATTCTCCAAGCATGCACATAGATCACAAAATCAAGGTTCTACAATGAGAAAACTACATGCGAAGCTACTCCTATTGCAGGTGAGTGATTTACTTACACTTTTCTTGAAGAAAACTCACTAAGTATCTCAAAATTTCTAGTGTAAGGCTCTTTTTCTCTTCCTTTGCAAGAAAACTTCACCCTTGGCCCTAGGGAAGAAGCCCTAGGTTTTCTACTCCAAGAGGAAGAAGAAGGAGGAAGAAAACTCCCCCTTTCTCCCTGTTTTCACAACCTCCTCCCTCTGCTCGCGCGGCTTCCCGAAACCCTAAAAGGGGTTTTAACACAACTTAAGTGGAAGTTTAAATACCTCTTCATGAAACGGGCTAAATCAACTATAATATTAGTTTGTTTCATCCTTTTTTGTGCTTGATACCCTAGCCCAGCTGGTTACTTGGATGCCCTTAAGGCTTTGCTTCCCTTGTGGTCGCGGGATCAAATCCCACCCGACCCCTTATTTTTTTCTTTCTATTT
The DNA here is from genome assembly GCA_024364735.1 of Boesenbergia rotunda. Lineage (NCBI taxonomy): Eukaryota > Viridiplantae > Streptophyta > Magnoliopsida > Zingiberales > Zingiberaceae > Boesenbergia > Boesenbergia rotunda. The sequence goes on along the minus strand of JAGFNQ010007282.1, from coordinate 55,295 downwards.
TTAATCCGAAAAATGCTATAAAATTCTGAAAAATCCCTAATAATACTAGAAATTATTGGGTGTTACAATCCTCCCTGCCTTATTAAAAGTTCATCCTCGAACTTAGAACAGCTCTGGATACCTTTGCCTCATGCTATCTTCTGACTCCCAGGTTGCCTTTTCATACTTCTGATTCAGCCATAAAACTTTTACTAGTGGTACCACTTTGTTCCTCAACTTCTTATCTGCTCGATCTATTATCTGAATAGGTCGACTTTCATAACTGAGATCTTCTTGAACTTGTACCATCTGTGGCTCAATCACTTGGTTGACATCTGGGGTATGCTTCTTTAGCATTGAGACATGGAACACATTGTGTATTGCTGACATCTCTGAGGGTAGCTCCAACTCATAAGCTACTTTGCCAACTCTTTTCGTCACTGGGTAGGGCCCTACGTACCGAGGACTTAGCTTGCCTTTCTTGCCAAATCTCATCACACCCTTCATAGGAGCTACTTTGAGGAAAACTGTATCCCCAACTTCAAACTCTAACGGTCTACGGTGTACATCGGCGTAACTCTTCTGCCTACTCTGAGCAGTCTCTATCCTCTGGCGGATGCTCTTTATAGCTTCTGTGGTATCATCCATAAGATCAGTCTGTAACCCCATTTCCTTTTTCTCACTACCTTCATACCAATAGAGGGGAGATCTACACTTCCTACCATAAAGAGCTTCATAGGGTGTCATACCAATAGTGGTTTGGTAACTGTTGTTGTAGGCAAACTCAGCTAAACATAAATACTTGCACCAACTGCCTTTGAAATCTAATGCACAAGCTCTGAGCATATCTTCTAGAATTTGATTCACTCTCTCCGTCTGTCCATCAGTCTGGGGATGGAAAGTCGTGTTAAACTTCAGTTTGGTGCCTAGTGCTGTCTGTACGCACTCCCAAAAGTGTGAAGTGAAACGACCATCCCTATCAGAGATAATGGTCTTCGGGACTCCATGTAGTCGGATCACTTCCTGTACATATAATTGGGCTAACTTTTCAATTGAGTAAGACACTCTGATGGCCAAGAAGTGGGCAGACTTGGTCAATCTGTCTACTATCACCCAAATAGCGTCATAGTCATTAGTTGTCTTTGGTAAACCAACTATGAAATCCATGGCTATGTCTTCCCATTTTCACTCTGGAATCTGAATGGGCTGTAGGACACCTCCTGGTCTCTGGTGTTCTGCTTTAACTCTCTGACATGTCAAGCAGGTGCTGACATACTTAGCTATGTCTCTCTTCATCCCTGACCACCAAAATCTTCTTTTCAAATCCTGGTACATCTTAGTGGAACCAGGATGCATTGAGTAGGGAATTCTATGGGCTTCTTCAAGAATCTTCTTTCTCATCTCTTCACTATTAGGGACGCATAAACGGTCACCATAGTAGAGTATCCCACTGTCAGATACTCTAAACTCTTTACTTTCTCCTTCTTGTATCTCTTGCTTGATCCTTTGGATATCAGAATCCTCAGCTTGCTTCTTCTGTATCTCTTCAAGCAAAGTTGACTCTAGTGTCAATAGGGCTAGCTGTCCATCAATAATCTCCACTCCATAATCTACTATCTCCTTCTGTAATGGTGGTGCCAATGCTGATAAGGACATCAAAGTGGCACAAGTCTTTCTACTTAGTGCATCTGCTACTTTATTTGCCTTACCAGGGTGGTAAAGGATCTCACAGTCATAATCCTTCACTAACTCAAGCCACCTTCGCTGTCTCATATTGAGGTCTTTCTGAGTGAAGAAATATTTCAGACTCTGGTGATCTGTATAAATCTTACACTACACACCATACAAGTAATGCCTCCATATCTTTAGAGCAAAGACTACAGCTGCCAACTCCAGATCATGAGTGGGGTAATTCTTTTCATAGTCTTTAAGTTGCCTGGAAGCATAAGCTATGACCTTGCCTTCTTGCATAAGGACTGCTCCAAGTCCTAGCTTTGATGCATCACTGTATATATCAAAGCTCTTATCACCTTCGGGTACTGTAAGGATAGGAGCGCTGGTCAGTCTCTTCTTCAACTCAAGGAAGCTCTGCTCACAGTCCTCAGTCCACTCATACTTCTTATTCTTTCTGGTAAGGGCTGTAAGTGAAGAAGCTATCTTTGAAAAGTCCTCCACAAACCTTCTGTAGTACCCTGCCAAACCCAGAAAACTTCTGATCCCACTGGCATTCTTTGGTCGACTCCAGTTACTAACTGCTTCAATCTTGGCTGGGTCTACCATAATACCTTCCTTGGAAATGATGTGGCCTAGGAATGCCACCTGGTCAAGCCAAAACTCACACTTTGAGAATTTGGCGTACAACTCCTTCTAATGTAAGGTTTGCAATACCATCTTCAAGTGTTCGGCATGTTCTTCCTGAGTCTTTGAATACACTAGGATATCATCAATAAAGACAATGACGAACTTGTCCAGAAAATCCTTGAACACTCTATTCATTAGATCCATAAACATCGCAGGGGCGTTTGTCACTCCAAAGGGCATGACCACAAACTCATAGTGCCCATATCTTGTACTGAAAGCAGTCCTTGGTACATAACTCTCCTTCACTCTTAGCTGATGGTAACCTGATCGCAGATCTATCTTGGAGAACACTATGGCTCCCTTCAGCTGATCAAATAAATCATCTATCCTTGGCAAAGGATATCTGTTCTTGATGGTTACTTTATTCAAAACTCGATAATCTATGCACATCCGCATAGATCCATCTTTCTTCTTGACGAACAATACAGGAGCTCCCCAAGGTGAATGACTAGGGCGGATAAAATCCTTGTCAAGCAGCTCTTGCAACTGTTCTTGCAATTCTTTCAGTTCTGCTGGCGCCATGCGATAAGGTGCCTTCGAAATTGGGTTGGTTCCTAGGGCCAACTCAATTTCAAACTCAAATTCCCGATTGGGAGGGAGTCCTGGTAACTCTTCAGGAAACACCTCGGGATAGTCACAGACTACCCTCACTTCTTCTCTCTTCAATCCTTCTCCTTGACTTGCATCCACTATATGAGCTAGAAAACCAGAGCACCCCTTCTCTAACATTCTCTGAGCTTGTAAGGTATATAAGAACCTTTCTGTCTTTTTTCCTTGGGTCTCCAATAAACTCAAATGGAGGTTCTACTTCTGGTGTGAACTTGACTTTCCTCTTGCGACAGTCTATAGAAGCACTATACTTGCTCAAGAAGTTCATCCCTAAAATGACATCGTAATCCTTCATCTCAAGGACTACCAAGTCACTATAGAGCTCTCGGTTGGAAATCCAGATTGGTACTGCCCTTAGCCTCTGAGTAGAGGCCATTACTTCCCCTGACGGTAAGGTTGTTAAGAATTTCTGACCCAAACTTTCTGGTGGGATCCCTAGCCTTTTAGTGAACAGCATGGATACAAAAGAATGGGTTGCCCCAGTATCGAATAACACAATAGCATATTGAGATGAGATGAGTATTCGACCTGTGACCATGTTAGGAGCATTTGCCACCTCTTCCCTGGTGATGGCGAAAATCCTGGCGTTGGTCGCGGCTGGTGGGGCTTCCATCCTCGCCTGACTGTAATAAGATCCCTCCATAACTGGCTGCATCTGGTGCAGCTGAGCAGGTCCACCCCCGTACTGAAGAAGCTGTGGTGGAGGTGGCTTTGCTTTAGGGCACGCCTTGGCCAGGTGCCCTACTACTCCATAGATATAACACCCGCCAACCCTCGACCGGTTAGGGCAAGCCTTCATCATATGCCCTTCTGCTTCGCAAATATGACATCCGCTCATGCCCTGACGACATACTCCAGGATGTGCCTTCCTACACTTTGGGCAAGGGGGATACTTGACCTGCTTGCTTGACGTGCCTTTGTTGCCCTCAGAAGACTTCTGATCCCACTGCTTCCTCTTGCCTAAATTTCCTTTCCAATTTTGTTGGTTTTGAGGATTTCCTTGGGACTTCTGCGTTGATGCCTGTTGTTGTTGCACACGTGTGGCCTTTATACTGTTTAAGTAGTGTTCAGTGATCAGAGCACTACTTACTAGTTCTTCTGAAGTTTGCGGTCTATTACCACCGCCAGCCACATTCAGAGCTATCTGAGCCCTCAGCATCTTGAGCATTAACCTGACCCTTTCCTTTTCAGTACTGACTAATTCCGGGCACAAGCGAGCTAATCGATTGATCTTCTTTACTGCTTCATCCACAGTTAGATCTCCTTGACGGAACTCAGTAAATTCATCATAGTGCTTGTTTGTCACTTTCATGTGAAAGTACTCTTCCAGAAATTCTGCTTCAAGGTCGGCCCAGGTCATCTGATTCACATTCCTCTTAGCTTTCACTCTTTCCACCACATCCTAGCATCTCCAGTAAGGCAGAAAGATGTGCACTTTATCTTCTCCACCTCGGGCCAGTCCAGTAACTCCATTATACTCTCCACTGTTTTGAACCATGCCTGAGCATCCCATGGTTCACTTGTGCCAGAAAAATTTTCAGGCTTCAGTCTCTGCCACTGGATCAGATATGCCTCTTGCCTTATTTCTCTTGTCGGAGGCACTGGGGGAACCTCTGTCGCTACTAGTGCTGCTACTTGCGCCACTGGCGCCACTGGAGGGGTAGCAGAAGTGGCCTGCTGATTAGTGGCCTGCTGGTTAGCCATCAAGGTGGCAATGACTTGCTGCTGTTCAGCAAGTTGCCTCTGAAGCTGGGCCACCACTCCTTTAAGGTCTGGTGGTGGTACTGACTCTGTTGACTCCTGTTCTCTAGGAGCTTGCTCCTCATTTCGGACAATTCTAGGATGTCCTCTTGGTATCCTCTTACTCTATAGCACACAAAATAAAAGCTCATTATCTCTTACTAACTTACTTCATTATCTCCATGCACATATTAGCATGCAATAATACTAACATACTTTCTTATCATCATGCACTTACTAATACTAGCAGTCAATAATGAAAGACATACAAAACTATAACATATGAACTTCTTCATCATGCACTTACTGATACTAGCAGTCAAAAAGGAAAAGCATGCAAAACTATAACATATGAACTTCTTACTTGGTAGGCGGCAGGATTGATGCTTGATGTCAGTGTGGCGGAAGGGTGGAACCTTTTGCTCTGATACCACTCTGTGACGGCCCGCCTTCCTTAACTTCTCTCTCTTCCTTAAGGCGGGCGCCACATTTACTGGACCTTAACTTTACCCTTATTCTTAGCCTTAGATTATAACTACTTGACTTCCTTTAACTTGCTATGAATTTTTTTTTCTTCCTTCTCTCTTTTTTTTTCAAAAAAAAACAAAACAACTTTAATTTTATTAGCTTGGCCAGGAATTGACCCCTACCGTAGACCTCTTAGTTGTAACACTAAAGCACTAACCAGCTGCTCTACACAACTTCTTTTTAATGGTACCAGTCGACTGCTATATAGCCAGTCGACTGGTATCGGCCACAGCAAGTTTCTGGGCGCGGCACCAGTCGACTGGCCTCGTGGCAGTCACCTGGTGCATCGAATAGAAGCTACTGTTCGATAGGGCAGTCGACTGGTTCTGAACCAGTCGACTGGCACGCCTGAAAACCTGCATTTCAGACCTGAAAACTTGTTTCAAAAGTCCACAATTCACATACCTCCAATGTATACAAAGACATAACTCCATTTCTATACTCTATACTAGTTTTATAAACATTTTAGCAACTCAAAACGAATCCGATAACTTGAAATTAGAATCCTTGCGAGATTTAACAAAACTATAAAATGTAAGCAAAACACTCTAGAGTTTGTACCAAACTTAACCCCTATGCGTAGTTTAAACAAAGTCCTTCATTCTACCACTTCAAAATACCAAAACACATGTTCTACAAGACTTAGCCCAAAGATCTCTTCCACGGTTCCGCCGCCACTGAATATCAATGCAAGTCCCTTGCCTCCTTAACTTATGATTTTTCTTTACCTTTGTCTGCAATAGAAGGAAATGCAACTAATAAGCAAAATGCTTAGTAAGTAAATCCTAACTCACAAATCCAACGATAAGGGATAAACATGCTCTTTTCAAATAATGCTTGCTTCAAAACACATGCACTTTGAAATACTTACACATGGAAACTTTCATATACTTATCATGCTCAATCATACTTGAAAACATTTACTAGCACTAAAACATTGGCAAATCTAACATGCTTATAATTTCTTTTGAAACTTACTAATAACACATTTCCATACTTTAAAACACAACTTCTTTGCTCTTTCCCTTTAACATGCTTATAACATAACCATGTTATCCTACAAAACAAAACATGCACTTTAGGAAATTGAAACACTTTCATATACTCATATACTTCAAAATAATAATCAACTTTCTCAGGCCTTGACACTGTACCATGGTATCAATGTACCAATGCGTGCATCCCTAATAGGTTTCGGGGTAGCTAGCCACCGCACCCTATTAGAGTTTCTTTCTAACTTTCTGTGGGCCTCTCTTTTGCCCGGTACGTGTCACTTTACAAAAGTAAAATACTTTCTTATTCATAATGCTTATACTTATCAAGCTATCTTTCTTTTTACATAAATCTTTGCACTACAAAACCTTACCTTTCTTACTTGGAACTTTCATCGAGCACCTTGCATGCCCTTAACCCAAAACTCAATTTTGGGACTTTTCAAGAACTTGGTCTTCCATCCTTAGATCACATACATAAAAATCTACTCCAATTCAAGTTCTATGATTAAAAACATGTATTCTTGAGAAACTTAATCACACAATAAGCCCTATTCTCCAAGCATGCACATAAATCACAAAATCAAGGTTCTACAATGAGAAAACTACATGCGAAGCTACTCCTATTGCAGGTGAGTGATTTATTTACACTTTTCTTGAAGAAAACTCACTAAGTATCTCGAAATTTCTAGTGTAAGGCTCTTTTTCTCTTCCTTTGCAAGAAAACTTCACCCTTGGCCCTAGGGAAGAAGCCCTAGGTTTTCTACTCCAAGAGGAAGAAGAAGGAGGAAGAAAACTCCCCCTTTCTCCCTGTTTTCGCAACCTCCTCCCTCTGCTCGCGCGGCTTGCTGAAACCCTAAAAGGGGTTTTAACACAACTTAAGTGGAAGTTTAAATACCTCTTCATGAAACGGGCTAAATCAACTATAATATTAGTTTGTTTCATCCTTTTTTGTGCTTGATACCCTAGCCCAGCTGGTTACTTGGATGCCCTTAAGGCTTTGCTTCCCTTGTGGTCGCGGGATCAAATCCCACCAGACCCCTTATTTTTTTCTTTCTATTTTTAATCTGAAAAAATGCTATAAAATTCTGAAAAATCCCTAATAATACTAGAAAATTATTGGGTGTTACAGCTGGGAGGCAGGGCAGTCGACTAGGCCGGAGGCAGTCGACTGCCAAAACCCACAGAAAGTTCGCAGCTTCGGACCAGTCGACTGGCCTTGGGGCTGTCGACTGGTATACCCCAAAACTAGCCGTTGGCCAGCATTTATTGCTGGGCCAGTCGACTGCCCTAGGGGCAGTCGATTGGTGCAAGACTGGACAGACTACGAATCTGTCCTTTTTACCTATAAAAAGAGCTCCTCGTTACACGTGTATGTACGGTTCCGTACAGTAATGAAGTGCTGCCCAATTGTAGAGTGTTCTTTGCTTCCTCCATCATATTTCTGCATCTGTAAAGCGGAAGCTTTTGCTGTAAAGGTTTCTCCACCTCAAGGAGACTTTTCGATAGTGAAAAGTGGTGCTCGTAGCGTGGATCATTGGATTAGTCACCCATCTGGGTGGATACCAAGTAAAAGAACTTTGTTAGCATTGTTATTTCTTTTGCATATTATTTCCGCTGCGCTAACATCTTTGTAGAGATCAAAATGATCAAAGAAAGTGCATTCACCCCCCTCTGCACGCCTACACCAATCCTTCAGTTAGTATCAGAGCCGGTGCGTTTCGGAAGATCTAACAGTCATCCGGAGCAATTGTAATGGCGTTTCAAGTGGGATACTCCACCACACGACCACCATTCTTCGACGGCAACGACTTCGCGTACTGGAACGGTAGAATGCAGTACTATCTTATGAATGACATAGAAACCTGGATAAGTGTTGCAGATGGCTTCGAGGCGCCCGTCGATGAAAGAGGAGACCCAACACCTATGAGAACATGGTCTAATGAGGTGATGAAGAGGGCGCAGTCAAATGCCAAGGCCACCACCACACTGCAATGCGAGCTCTCAAAGGAGCAACTGAACAAGGTGGGGCCGTTCAAGAGCGCCAATGAACTATGGGACAAGTTGGTAGAACTGAACGAAGGGTCAAATGAGTCCAGAAGAGCCAAGAAGGACTTGTTGGTGGCCCAACTGCAATCCCTCTCCATGAAGAGCAACGAGACCGTCAGTCAGCTGCATGGAAGGGTAAAGGAAGTGATCAATGAGCTCCATGTAATTGGAGAGAAAATCGAAAACCGGGACATCGTCAGGTATGTCTTACAAGCCTTCCCGAGAACCACCCTGTGGGCATCCATGGTTGATGCCTACAAGGTATCGAGGGACTTATCTTTAATTAAATTAGACGATCTATTTTGTGAATTTGAACTGCAGGAGCAAGCTAACATTTCGGCAAAAGAGAAAGGTATTGCTTTTGTTGCAAAAAAGGAGAAGAAGAGGAGAAAGGAGAAGAAGAAGGTAATCTACTCATCATCCTCGGACTCAGAGGAGTCAAGTGCCTCTATGGACAGTGACCAAGAGGCCTTTATGGTAAGGAAATTTCGTAAAGCATTTAAAAGTTTTTCTAACAAATCTTATGCTAGGAAAGGGGCCAAAGGTAAGGGTAAGGCTAAGGAGATAATCTGCTACAACTGTCACCAAGAGGGACATATGAAGAACGAGTGTCCCCAGTTGAAGAAAAGAGAGGACAAGAAGGAAGAGAAGAAGAAGAGTGACAAGAAGAAATCAAAGGGAAAGGAGAAGAGTGCCACGAACCTCAAGGCGACTTGGGATGATCCCTCATCCTCAGAGGAAGAAGAAGAGCAAGTCTCCCACTTCACTCTTATGGCACAAAATGAATCAGACTCATCAGACAATGAACGAAGCTCAAGCAGTGAAGATGAGAGCTCCTCCACTTCATCATCATCAGAGTCAGAAGCTTCGGTAAGTGAGGTATACCACTTACCCTCCTCTACCTTAGTGAAAATTATTTCTAGCACGAACATGGATTTAGCTAAGGCTAGAAGTAGAGTTAAGGATCTTAAGGAAGAAATTGTCATGCTTAGAGTAGAAGCTATTAAACTTAAAGATTTGCATGCTAGCTCTACCTCTTCACATGTTTCACATATTGAAAATGAAAATAAGGAGTTAAGGAAACAAGTAGATGACCTCACAAAGGCCCTTAGGAAATTCCAAGTAGGATCAAGTAACCTTGATATGATCATCAACAGTCAAAGGGCTGTATATAACAAGGTCGGATTGGGTTATAGACCTAAGACCAAGGAAGTAACATTTGTTTCACTTACCGGTAGGATTGGTGCATCTAGGAGACTAAGGGCTAGGGGAACCACAAAGAAGGCATGGGTACCTAAGAAATTTTTAAATGATGCTTATGGATCAAAAATATGAGTACCAAAAGAGTATGTTTTCCGTGTTGTTTAGGTAAAGGTGAAGGAGGCCCCAACTTTGTAGATAGTAGATAGTGGATGCTCAAGATACATGACCGGGGATGCGAGCAAGTTCACCACTATTAGCTACCTATGAGAAGGGACGGTCTCCTTTGGGAACAGTGGAAAGTTAAGGATCATTGGTAGGGGCACAATTGAGGTATCTCCCACTATTTCGATTCATAAAGTACTTTTAATCAAAGATATGAAGTTTAATTTATTAAGTGTAAGTCAACTATGTGATGCCGGGTTTAGAGTAGAATTTCATGCTAAGAAATGTGTAATAAGGCAAAGTGACTCAAACACTATCATATTAGAAGGGTTTAGAGAAGACAAACTTATATTATCTTGATCTATCTTATGCTACTAACAATGTTGTTAAGTGTCTCATGTCTAAAGAAGAAGAAGGGTGGTTGTGGCACCGAAGACTTGGACACGTCAACATGAGGAACATTGCAAGAGTGGCCAAGGAAGAATTGGTGAAGGGACTCCCAATGATCAAGTATGAGAAGACCAAGTTGTGTGATGCATGCCAAGAGGGTAAGCAATCTAAAGCATCACACAAAGGTAAAACTCTAATCACCACTTCCTTACCTTTAGAACTTTTGCACATAGACCTGTTTGATTATCATAGTACTCCCTCACTTGTGGGGAGTAAGTATTGCCTAGTAATAGTAGATGACTTTTCTAGGTTTACTTGGGTCTATTTCTTGAAACATAAGGATGATACCCTAGATATCATTATAGGATTTAGTAAAAGGGTAGAAAACGAAAAGAACATCAAAATAAACCGAATTAGGAGTGTCCATGGTGGGGAGTTCCAAAACGCTAACTTCACACAATTTTGTGTTGAAAATGGGTACAAGCATGAGTTTTCATGCCCAAGGACTCCTCAACAAAATGGGGTAGTTGAGAGAAAAAATCGAGCCCTACAAGAAGCTGCTAGGACTATGCTTAATGCATACTCTCTTCCTAGCTACTTTTGGGCCGAAGCGGTTAACACCGCCTGCTATATCCAAAACCGGGTGTTGGTACATAGGTTTTTAGGAAAAACACCCTTTGAACTTTGGAATGGAAGGGTACCCCAAGTCCACTATTTTAGGGTCTTTGGATGTAAAGTCTACATCTTAAACACCAAAGACAACCTAAGAAAATTTGAGTCAAAAGCCGATGAAGGAATCTTAGTAGGATACTCTTTAACTAGTAGGGGCTATAGAGTGTACAACAAGAGGACAAAAGTGATTGAGGAGTCCTCTAATGTCAAATTTGATGAAACTACTAGTACCTACCCTAGAAAGGCTTCTATTGATAAGGATATAGAAGGAGTCCAACCCCTTGCCCAAAGAATCCAAGACCTACATTTGGAGGGCAATGATCAAGGGGGAGTAAGAAACACACTAGAGGATGAGGAAGAAGGAGTAAATGAACTTACAACCTCCAGGCCCTTGAGACATCACCATGATCATCCTATTGACCAAATTCTGGGTGATGTCACTCAAGGAGTAAGGATTAGATCATACTTTAGGAACCAAACGAGTCAAATAGCTCTAATCTCCCAATTAGAACCCAAGACCATAGATGAAGCATTGGGAGATGTTGATTGGGTTTTAGCTATGCAAGAAGAGCTAAATCAATTTGAGAGGAGTGAAGTTTGGGAGTTAGTCCCTAGGCCCAATGATTGCACCATTGTAACCACGAGATGGGTCTTTAGGAACAAATTAGATGACCAAGGTAAAATCACTAGGAACAAGGCTAGATTAGTGGCTAGGGGGTTTAACCAAGTTGAGGGATTAGATTATGATGAGACCTATGCCCCCGTAGCTAGGTTAGAATCAATTAGAATTCTACTAGCCTATGCCGCTCACATGAATTTTACACTCCACCAAATGGATGTGAAGTCGGCATTCCTTAATGGGATCATTAAGGAAGAGGTCTATGTAGAACAACCTCCTGGGTTTGAGAACCCCAACTATCCAAGACACGTGTTTAAATTAAGAAAAATCTTATATGGATTGAAACAAGCTCCCCGGGCTTGGTATGAGAGGCTTTCTTCATTTTTGGTGTCTAAGGGGTTTAGAAGAGGAACAATTGACCCGACATTGTTCCTAAAATCTAAGGATAAGGATATATTTGTTGCCCAAATCTATGTAGACGATATCATTTTTGGGTCAACAAATAATGACTTCCTACAAGAATTCATTAAGATGGAAGATGAATTTGAGATGAGTCTTATGGGAGAGTTAACCTTTTTCTTAGGCCTTCAAGTCAAGCAAACTAATGAAGGTATACATGTATTTCAAACCAAATATGCTAAGGAGATGTTAAAGAAATTTGGTTTAGAAAATGCTAAGGAAGCATCTACACCCATAGGAACTAATGTGAAAATGGATAGTGACATTGAAGGCAAAGTGGTAGACTCTAAACACTATAGGAGCATGATTGGTAGCCTCCTATACCTAACCGCTAGTAGACTCGACATACTTTTTACGGTAGGTATGTGTGTAAGGTACCAATCGTGTGCCAAAGAGTCCCATTTGGTTGTAGTCAAGAGGATCCTAAGGTATGTGAAAGGGATCCTAAATGTCGGACTTTGGTATCCTAGAACCCCTAATGTTGACCTAATTGGATACACCGACTCGGACTATGCGGGTTGTAAGTTAGATAGGAAGAGTACAAGTGGAGGGTGTCAATTCCTTGGGTCTTCTTTAGTTAGTTGGAGTAGTAGGAAACAACCATGCATTGCCCTATCAACAACAGAGGCAGAATATGTGGCAATGGGTGGATGTGTTTCCTAACTCCTTTGGATCATGCACACCTTAGAGGACTATGATCTACATTACACCAAGGTCAAAGTATTGTGTGATAATGTAAGCACAATCAATTTAACTAAAAATCCGGTTCACCATTCTAGAACAAAACACATTGAAGTGAAACATCACTTCATTAGAGACCATGTGGCAAGGGGAGATATAGAATTACACTATGTTGAATCAAAGTCGAACCTAACCGACATTTTTACCAAGCCTCTTCCCGAATCGGAGTTTACATCCTTAAGAAGAGGCCTTGGAATGTGTTTTGTGGAAGTATAGGATGAACTTGGAAACATTAGCTTTGAAAAAGGGTGCTTGATCCATTAGGGTGATACATTTGGCTCACTTGTGCTTGTGGCATATTGTTGAACCATTAAAAGTATCAAAATATCAAAACTAGACCAACTATGGGGGAGGCAAGTGTTTAATCAATAGACACCTTGCTAAAAATCATAGTTGGACATTTTAAAAACCTTGAAAACCATTTTATGTTCTACATACTGTGCTATGCTTTTAAAAGTTATATATTTGCAAAATTAGTTTCAAAGTTTGATACAAAATGTAGTGATTTTCAAAACTTTTGGATTTTTATCAAAAGTCATGCATGTTTGAAATTTTATATGGTTTAATATTTTTCCCTGATAGAGTATAACATTTCAAACATGTATGCAAAATTTTACAAATTTTGGAATTTTCTGAAATTTTCTAGGAGTTTCTGAAATTCGATAGAAAACCTGAAAAATCAGACTGATAGCGTATCAGTCGACTGCCCTATGTGCAGTCGACTGGCACGCCTATTTTTCAGCAACTGTGAGAAATTTCAGAAATTAATAATTCTTACATTTGATGCCATAGAGTTTGGTTGCTTGAGGCAATCATTTTGATGGTGTCAAAGGGGGAGAATATGTGGTTTAAGTTAGAACTTTGACTTAAAATGGATGATTTTAGGTATTTTTTTCCTAACTTAGAATTTGAATGTCAAAATAGAGAAGACATGGATTAAGGGGGAGGTACCTCTTAGGTTATGATATGTCTTATATTTTAACATCGCTGTTGTTAAGTGAAAACTTAACTTGGATTTAGAATTGAAAATGGGGAGAAGACATAGTTTAAGGGGGAGGTTGCCTCTTAGGATTACTATGTCTTATACTTTTTCAATTGCTATCTATTGTTGTTGCTTCTGCTATTGCTGTTATTTATCTCTAACTTAAACATATTGCCACACATCAAAAAGGGGGAGATTGTTGAGGCAATCGACCCTTAAATGATTGGAAGATCATGGTTTTGATGTGTGGGCGAATAAGTTTAAAGTTAGAGTGTTATGTTGTATTTGATTTGTGTGATTGAGTTTGCAGGACTTGGAGAATCACACTTGGTGGACCTATCTGAGGGACGAGAGCCGAGGGAGGAGAGCTCCAAGGGCAAGTCGGGAAGTGGACTTCAAAGGGCACACGTGAAGGGTAGCATGGAGGCAAGCCAAGGAAAGGCTTGCGTGCGTATCCGAGGGACGATAGCCAGAGGAAGATGACTTCAAGAGGCGAGCCAAGAGAGCAGACCTGAAGGCACACGCGAAGGAGAAGGTTTGGAGTGGCTGGAGCTGAGCTGGGAGGTAGGGCAGTCGACTGGCCCAGAGGCAGTCGACTGCCAAAACCCACAGAAAGTTCGCAGCTTCGGACCAGTCGACTGGCCTTGGGGCAGTCGACTGGTATACCCCAAAACTAGCCATTGGCTAGCTGTTTGCTAGCCGTTGGCTAGCCGTTGGCCAGCATTTATTGCTGGGCCAGTCGACTGCCCTAGGGGCAGTCGACTGGTGCAAGACTGGACAGACTGCGAATCTGTCCTTTTCACCTATAAAAGGAGCTCCTCGTTACACGTGTATGTACGGTTCCGTATAGTAACGAAGTGCTGCCCAATTGTAGAGTGATCTTTGCTTCCTCCATCATATTTCTGCATCTGTAAAGAGGAAGCTTTTGCTGTAAAGGTTTCTCCACCTCAAGGAGACTTTTCGATAGTGAAAAGTGGTGCTCGTAGCGTGGATCCTTGGATTAGTCACCTATCTGGGTGGATACCAAGTAAAAGAACTTTGTTAGCATTGTTATTTCTTTTGCATATTATTTCCGCTGCGCTAACATCTTTGTAGAGATCAAAATGATCAAAGAAAGTGCATTCACCCCCCCCTCTGCACGCCTACACCGATCCTTCAGTCCTCACTACATGACAAAAGGTAGCAGGCAGGGCAGTAACTATCAACTTCTCCGGCTATATAAGCCTCTCCACTCCGACGCCCGCAAGTACGCGCGGGAGATTGATTTTGCTACTATTGCATTGCCTTTTGCTTTCCACTCTCGAGGACTGACTTGACCGTCGGAGTGCCTTGCCGGAGACTTTTCCCGACGAGTTCTAATGGTCTTTGTCTTGCAGGCCAGGAGAGACCACCGGAGCTCGCGCCAGCAACTCGTGGGCCTCAGGCGACCATCTCACCAGTGGGAGTCCACCTCACCTCGAGACAGGATCAACCAGCAACACATCAATAAGCATTTTCTTCTCTCTTCTCTTCATGTTTTGAATTGTGGATGCTTTATTTCTTATCTTCTTATTGTATCTCCCTTGTAATGGAGTAGTTTCTCCAATCTAGGATGTAGGGAGTAGCTATTGTGTGATGTTAATGTATAAACTATGGATTTGTGTATTTCCTTATTTAATAAGATATTTATTATCTTGTTCTATATATATAATGCTTTGTATGTGTTTGATAAAATACGTAAATGATAAATACATGTAGTTGTGAGAGTTTGACCACCACGTAGAGGAAATGGCTGAGACCATATAACTGGGGAGCCTTAGTGACAAAGGCTACCTTTAACCAGACATCTTGGACATTATCTTGAAATAGTGGGCAATCCTTTGTAAGAGATTAGCTAATACTACTTAATGGGTTTCTCCCTGTCCCGTGTTAGGAACTGTTTAGCGTTATCTAGAGATGTTTGATCGAGGAGCCTTAGTGACAAAGACCTTTAACCGGACTTTCTAGGTTGCCTAATCTACTTAATAGTGTTGGATGCCCAAGGGAGAAGCATTCCAGTGCACTTCTACAAGGTTAATTAACACTGATACCTAGTTAGGATCTCTACATAAACATAGGGTATCAACTATTATTATTGCGAAACCAAAATCTTAGATTCCACTCATTCCAACCTTCCTCAAAGATTAATTCCCTCTCTCTCTCTCTCTCTCTCTCTCTCTTCCTCTCTCTTCATTAACAAGCTCTCAAACAACCCTGCGATCATCTAGATAGCTTATTTTATTGACTCGACTAGTGTTTAATCAATAGTCTATGTGGATTGATATTTTTATTACTTGATAATGTTTTCATGCACTTGTGGATCCAACATCACTTCACTCGGTCTTCCTCTATGATAACCTCCTCTTCGCCACATTCCCCGCTGCTACCTGCGACGTCCCCCGCCTCATCATTCTTATGGGGAACCGACTATTCGATGTGATCCCGATCAGGATCTGGGTGAACCATCCTGCTGGATCTGCGACGTCACCCATCTCAATCTCTCCTCCAACGCCTTGAATGGGCCTATCATGTTGGATCTTGGTGAGTTAGACTTCCTTAACAATATGTTGAACCTCTCCCACAATCGCTTCTCTGGCAAAATCCCCAACACTCTCGGTGACTTGCCGAACACAGTATGATCTATGTTTCAACAATCTCTCTGGGAGATCCCCGGTGGGGGATCGCTAGTGAACCATGACCCAGTGACATTAACCTGGGGCTTTACGACATCCCACTGTTGGTCCCCCTGCTAGGTGGAGGTTGCACAGTTGACAAAGGCGCCCGACGCGATAAGGGGTTCAAAGGCGTTGACTAACACCAATACAGTGAGGGAGGATGAGAGGGGGATGAGGATAGGGTTTATCGTGCACTAATATCGATGAATTATTATTAATATTATTAATTTAATTTAATTTATCCTAAAAAATAATCAAATATCAAATTTATTTAATTGAAAAGGTATTTAGAATTGAATCAAGATAATATAATAAATGTTAAATTAAGTTATAGCATTATGTAGGATTGAACCAAATAATATTATGCTATGTTTTATTCTCCATAACATTAATCACATAACCAAGATTATAATAATTCCTTGAACCTAAACATGTCCATTGATACTTTAATTTAAAAGTTGGTGTAGGAGGCCTGAACTTTAAGAAGTTATAACTTTTGAGTCGGATCAAACCACGTGATCTTTAATATACCAAATCGAAACTCGTTCAAAAATTTACAATTATTTATTGGTGTAACCCTTAACAACCCAATCTTAAGCAAAAAAAATCATCATTTAAAACCTTCTTGGAGTGTCAGAACCATTTTTATCATTATTTTAGGGTTATTTTTATTTTTTGTATCATAGGGTTTTAAGACTATTTAAACCTTTGTTTAGTTGATGGTAGGGATTATCTTTCTTGTTGAATCAATTTTTTTGATTAAACCTAGAGACAACGTCTCTGCGTTTGACGATTTCTTGTCTTCTCTAAAATTCCTCTATGAAAATCAACCTCTAAATTAATCGCTATTTTATCTGACGTCAGTTAGTATCAGAGCTCATTAGATCCAATGGAGGGCCACCGTGGTCATGGTTATAATAGGCAGGTTCCAATTGAGCAAGCCCAACTCCATGATCATAACATTCAAGATGTGATAATTGAGGATCTACAAAGGCAAGTTGTAGAATTAACTCAGCATCTAGAGGTGCGGGGTTATGAAGATCATGAGATCACTGACCTTGATTTGGTTTTCACTTTCGGAAACCTATATCACAATAGTGCTAAATTCTAGAAGCACCGTGATTGAATGGAGCTATATGAAGATCTTTGTTTTCGTGTTAATCTGCTCGAGTTTTCGGGTATGTTACAAGCAATGGAATTCATTGTTTGGATTATGAAGTGGAGAAAATTTTTTATTATAAGGAAGTGTTCGATTGTGACCTCGATTTTCGAATTGATATGTCTGCGTTGTCGGGCATGTTACATGTAGAGGGATTCGTTGATTGGATTAACAAAGTGGGGTGAAATTGTTGTTTTAAGGAAGTGCTTGATCGTGTGAAAGTAAAACTGATTGTCATTAAACTCAAAGGTCAAGCATCAGCTTGGTGGCAGTAGTTGCGACGATCAAGTGACAGACAGAGCAAAGTCAAGATCACTGATTGAGAGAAGATGAAGAGTCACTTTCTTCCCTTAGGATACATTCAAACTTTGTTCCAACAACTTCATGCATTGAGGCAAAATGCAAGATCAGTTGATGATTATACGGAGGAGTTTTACTAGTTGATTGCTCGAAATGATGTATCTGAGATGGTGCAACAAATGGTGGCACGATATTTAGGAGGGTTACGCTAGTCCTTGTAAGATGTTCTCAGTTTACATTTTGTTATGGACTATTTTAGAAGTCTACCAACGTGTCATTCTATTAAAAAAACAATAGGATAGGAAACCATTGATTGAGGGCTACCAAAATAGTCAGCCAGTTTACCCTAAAGATTCATGTCCTATTCAATAGCCACCGTAGGTTAATTCTAAGTTCCTATCAAGTGTTTTCATTGTGGTGAATAGGGGCATAGAACAATCTGTAGGTTCACGTAGGCTAGGCTAAAGAAGATGAATAACCCTGAAAATCAAATTAAGAATTACCTTGGTTCGAACTTAGCAAGAATATACAATTAATAAACAAAAAATAACAACATAAAAAGAAGTAAGAGACACAACGAATTTACTTGGTTTTCAATCGGGGAGGTTGATAATCCAAGGCGGTTGAAGCTCAACTAAAAAGGCATCCTAGTCTCTTACAGACTTTGAAAACTCAAACAAGAGTATATAAAATGAATTACGATTGTTGTATTAAACTCCTAACTTTAGGGGCTATAGCTCGTTGGTCAAAGTGATCGTTTGTTGATGTGACACTTAGGGCGTCTTAGTTGAGATCAAGGGCACCTCTGTTGAATAAGATTCTATCCATGTAACAATGTCTCTTTAACAATTATTGTTCACTCGAGGCGCCTCAGTTACAACCCAAGCACCTCGACCAAGGCACACTCAGTCACAATTGAGATGCCTTAGTTTGTTTTGCGGCAGAGACAATTTGGACAACCAAGGCTCCCTCAGTCACAACTGAGATGCCTCAAGTCTTTAAGTTTAACTTTGGGTTGACCTTTTTCGGACTCCTCTCACTTGGGTATGCTCCAGTCGTATGGAATTGAGCTCACCCCAACGCGACTCCGACCTTCTCCTTGAGTATATATCCTCCTTGGCTTACATCATCTTTGGCTTCTCGTCCCTCAGACGTCGTGCGCACCCTTCTAACTCCACCGGTATACTCATCCATAGCTCCTTGATCGTCCCTCGAATGTACCAAGCCCATTGATTCATTTCCCGTGTCATCCTTCTTGCTCGTTACATCTTCTATTGGATGTCTTGTGTTCCTAAGTTCTTGCACACTTAGACATAAGACATCAAAAATAAGCATGACCTAATTGAAACCTAACAGGAGTACTTACATAATCAATTATAGGAAACCTACAAATCAAAAAGCCAAAAATTTATTGATTGAGAAAGACATGCAAGACGAGACCGAGATAATTAGCGAGCCAGTTTATGATGATAATGAAATTGACTAGGTGTTTTATGGTGATGACCATGAGACTTCAGTCATTCGTAACAGTCTACTGAATTCCAAGGGCGATTTGGAAGATGATTAGTTGAAAACTAATATTTTTTAATACGACCTAAACAGTTACAGATAACTTCTATAAAAAGATCATTGATAATGACAATTGTAAGAATTTTATGTCTAAGGAGGTTGTCTAGAAATTACAATTGAAGATGAATTATCATCCTCAGTCATATAAGTTGCCGTGGTTGAATAAAGCTAATGAGGTAACAGTAGATAGGCGATGTTTCATATCTTTTTCAATTCACAACAAATATTATGATAATGTTTGGTGTGATGTTGTGGCTATGGATGCATGTCATGTATTATTGGGTCGACCTTAGCAGTGTGATCACAGTGTTATTCACAATGGACAGAAGAATATGTATACCCTTAATATCAAGGGAAGGAAGATTGTGTTGACACCCTAATGGGACGGAAACATTCCTATCTCAACAGCCAACAATACTAACCTAATGTCCATATTTTTAAATGAGATGGAGTATGAAAACATAGTCTATGTTTTGCTGCCTTGCAAGAACAATACAATTGTTAGTGTTACCCCTAGATCTAATTATGAGATGCTTGTCTAGAGAATATTTTGTATCATATTCTACTTAATAAAGGCAAAGTGTGATTATTATATTCATGTCATAATTGTGCCCAATGAATAAGTATAATAATGTTCTTAGATAGTAGGTTCTGATCTATATTATATCAATTGATTGAATTGATAATGAGATGATGTAGAGAATACTACTCTTAACTATTCCTAGTCAAGTATTAATATTCAAGAACGATATAAATGCGTTGAGACTATCATGTAGGTCAATTGGTGACTTGATCTCATAAGTCATGGAAATGGGATATCAAGTTGACACATGGGAATACATTAGAAAATGTGTACTGAATTGACCCGCCTTGTTAAAGTTTCATAGATTGTTATATGAGTATCATAAACTTTCTCATGTGACTATTAGTATGAATAGTCGTTAGACCTGAAGTCACTATGGTTCCTTATATAAGGAGTTGTGTACTTTAATATCGTCAAACGTCACCTATAAAAGGGTGGACTATAAAGGCGATTACTGGGTATGCAATAAATTATGCGAAGGGATGTGAGTGATGTAGATGGGATCTATCCCTCCCATATGACGGGAGTGATATCTATGGGCCCCTTGATCGAGTAGGACTACTAAATACATAGTCATGCTCAAATGAGTCAATATGAGATATTGAGCTCATTTTCTTGAGTGAGTCTACTTGGGGATCAAGAAATACAAAGATTGATTAGAGGATGACACGGTCTATACCTTATTGATCAATCTAGATATCAAAGATAGAAGGACAAAGTCATACAATATAATTGTCATTGACGGTTATATCGGATTTCAATATTCTCGTCACTTGGGTAGCAATAATACATTGCTAGATGTCGCTCATTATTTATATATCTAAAGTGGTTTAGATATACTTTCAATGTTACGAGAACCTATTGGGTAACACACAAAGGACACGATGTCTTGGAGATAAATTGAATTTAGTTTGACTAAATTGTCATCCGAAATTAGATTAATTATGCTAGACTCAAATGAATCCAATTGAGTTGAGGGATTGAGTCTAATCCGAGTTAGACTCTTTTAGATTTGACTCAACCACTTGAAGATGAATAGAATTCATTAAAAGGTTAATAAATATCATTATTAGATGAAGAAAACATAAAAAAAAACCAAATTGAACTATTCTCTTCATTGGATGAAGAGAAGATAAAAAAATTAAATTGAATATCAAAATGTTTTGGTATTCATTGAGTTTTATTGACATTCACACTAGGATCACCTTCACTTGGATTACTATAAAAGGATCTCTTGTGATGAGAGAAGTGCTCATCATCCCTCTTCTTCCAATTTCTCCTTCTTTGGTCGAAACTCCATTGTAGAGATTCTTGTGCTTTGTGAACTATCTCAAGTTGCTAGCACAACTAAGGTGGTTCTTCTCCGAGACATAGATCGTGTTCGTGTAGATACTATTAGAGGCACAGATACTTGAACATGCAAGAGATTCGGCGAACCGAGGACGAGAAGGATAACCGAAGGGCACACAACAAAAGTATAACCTTTAGTTAAATAGATCCAACTTTGTACGAGTTTTTCTTTCACATGGATCGCTTGAAGAGATCTCTATTTTCCACTGTAATTTTGTTAAGATGGCTTTTTCCGTTTAGAGATCCCAAAAAGCAATTAGTGCTTTAGACTCTGATTTACCAGCAAAGATGAAAGTGCAGAGATGGATGTTAAGGTGGATGTGTGGACATACGAGGATGATAGATAAGGATGGATTAGAGAGGAGTTGATCTATTGGAAACTTCGGAGACACGTTGAGATGTACCATTACTTGCCTTGTTAGACGATGTAACTAATAAATAGCAATTAAAAGAAGAAAAAAAAAAAAAAAAAAAAAAAAAAAAAAATAGATATAAATAAAAATCAAAAGATCCATATAGCCGACCACTAGTGGATAAGCTTTTTTGTTTTTTGTTTTGTATGTAGCATTGCTAAAATTTTGTTGATGTCAGATGATCTTCTTTTTTATATCATTACTCTAATTTGAGTGAGTTTTCAACTAGGAAGATTTGAGCTTTGAGAGATTAACTTTTGACTCGGATTAAATAATGTGTCCTTTACGGTGATGCCAGAAAAGATGGATTTCACAATAGTCAATGTACCATTTGTTGTTTATTTCAGGAAAAAAAATAGACGGACAGATTTTAAAGTCATCGCGGATCATATTTCCTATGTTTTTTCATTCGTCCAAATTTAGATGGAACCAACTTTCCATCGGTTACTCGACTAGATGACGACGGTCGTGGACTCACCTCCTAGAACACCTCATCACCCTTGCATGTGACGTGGAGGATCTTCCTTGACAACTCCACAACCACAAACCTCCACGGGTCATCGCAGAAGTCGGCGGCGGCAACAATGCAGTTGTATGACTTTGGCATGTGAAGGGATAGAAGAGTCCAGGAATTCCATGGTTGCTAACAAGAAGGCTGTGATTCCTCACCGAGCCATTGATATCAAGGGAAAGAAGAGTCCATGAATTACATTTCGTTATGGACTATTTCAGAAGTCTACCAACGTGTCATGGCTATTAAAAAACAATAGGACAGGAACCATTGATTGAGGGCTACCAAAATAGTCAGCCAGTTTACCCTAAAGATTCATGTCCTATTCAATAGCCACCGTAGGTTAATTCTAAGATCCTATCAAGTGTTTTCATTATGGTGAATAGGGGCATAGAACAATCTGTAGGTTCGCGTAGGTCGGGCTAAAGAAGATGAATAACTCTGAAAATCAAATTAAGAATTATCTTGCTTCGAACTTAGCAAGAACATACAATTAATTAACAAAAAATAACAACATAAAAAGAGGTAAGAGACACAACGAATTTACTTGGTTTGCAACCGGGGAGGATGATAATCCAAGGTAGTTGAAGCTCAACTAAAAAGACCTCCTAGCCTCTTACAGACTTTGAAAACTCAAACAAGAGTATATAAAATGAATTACGGTTGTTGTATTAAACTCCTAACTTTAGGGGTTATAGCTCGTTGGTCAAAGTGATCGTTTGCTGATGTAACACTTAGGGCGTCTTAGTTGAGACCTAGGGCACCTCTGTTGGATAAGATTCTATCCATGTAGCAACGTCTCTTTAACAATTATTGTTCACTCGAGGCACCTCAGTTATAACCCAGGCACCTCGACCAAGGCACACTCAGTCACAACTAAGGTTCCTTAGTTTGTTTTGCGGCAGAGACAATCTGGACAACCAAGGCTCCCTCAGTCACAACTGAGACGCCTCAAGTCTTTAAGTTTAACTTCGAGTTGACCTTTTTCGGACTCCTCTCACTTGGGTATGCTCTAGTCGTATAGTGTTGAGCTAACCCCAACCCAACTCCGACCTTCTCCTTGAGTAGACATCCTCCTTGGCTTCTCGTCCCTCAGACGTTGTGCGCGCCCTTCTAACTTTACCGGTGTACTCTTCCATAGCTCCTTGATCTTCCCTCTAATGTACCGATCCCGTTGATTCTTTTCCTGTGTCATCCTTCCTGCTCGCTACATCTTCTACTCGATGTCTTGTGTTTCTAAGTTCTTGCACACTTAGACATAAGACGTCAAAAATAAGCATGACCTAATTAAAAGCTAACAGGAGTACTTACATAATCGATTATAGGAAACCTGCAAATCGAAAAGCCAAAAATTTATTGAATGAGAAAGATATGGAAGACGAGACCGAGATAATTAACGAGCCAGTTTATGATGATAATGAAATTGACTAGGTGTTTTATGGTGATGACCATGAGACTTCAGTCGTTCGCAACAGTTTGGTGAATTCTAAGGGCAATTTGGAAGATGATTAGTTGAAAACCAATATTTTTTCATATAACCTAAACATTTATAGATAAATTCTATAAAAAGATCATTGACAATGACAACTGTAAGAATTTTGTGTCTAAGGTGGTTGTCTAGAAATTACAATTGAAGACGGATTATCATCCTAAGTCATACAAGTTGTCGAGGTTGAATAAAGCTAATGAGGTAATAGTAGATAGGCGATATTTCGTATCTTTTTCAATTCACAACAAATATTATGATAATGTTTGGTGTGATGTTGTGGCTATGGATGCATGTCATGTATTATTGGGTCGACCTTAGCAGTGTGATCACAGTGTTATTCACAATGGACAGAAGAATATGTATACCCTTAATATCAAGGGAAGGAAGATTGTGTTGACACCCTAATGGGACGGAAACATTCCTATCTCAACAGCCAACAATACTAACCTAATGTCCATATTTTTAAATGAGATGGAGTATGAAAACATAGTCTATGTTTTGCTGCCTTGCAAGAACAATACAATTGTTAGTGTTACCCCTAGATCTAATTATGAGATGCTTGTCTAGAGAATATTTTGTATCATATTCTACTTAATAAAGGTAAAGTGTGATTATTATATTCATGTCATAATTGTGCCCAATGAATAAGTATAATAATGTTCTTAGATAGTAGGTTCTGATCTATATTATATCAATTGATTGAATTGATAATGAGATGATGTAGAGAATACTACTCTTAACTATTCCTAGTCAAGTATTAATATTCAAGAACGATATAAATGCGTTGAGACTATCATGTAGGTCAATTGGTGACTTGATCTCATAAGTCATGGAAATGGGATATCAAGTTGACACATGGGAATACATTAGAAAATGTGTACTGAATTGACCCACCTTGTGAAAGTTTCATAGATTGTTATATGAGTATCATAAACTTTCTCATGTGACTATTAGTATGAATAGTCCTTAGACCTGAAGTCACTATGGTTCCTTATATAAGGAGTTGTGTACTTTAATATCGTCAAACGTCACCTATAAAAGGGTGGACTATAAAGGCGATTACTGGGTATGCAACAAATTATGCGGAGGGATGTGAGTGATGTAGATGGGATATATCCCTCCCATATGATGGGAGTGATATCTATGGGCCCCTTGATCGAGTAGGACTACTAAATACATGGTCATGCTCAAATGAGTCAATATGAGATATTGAGTTCATTTTCTTGAGTGAGTCTACTTGGGGATCAAGAAACACAAAGATTGATTAGAGGATGACATGATTTATGTCTTATTGATCAATCTAGATATCAAAAATAGAAGGACAATGTCATACAATATAATTGTCATTGACGGTTATATCGGATCTCGATATTCTCGTCACTTGGGTAGCAATGATACATTGCTAGATGTCGCTCATTATTTATATATCTAAAGTGGTTTAGATATACTGTCAATGTTACGAGAACCTATTGGGCAACACACAAAGGACACGATGTCTCAAAGATAAATTGAATTTAGTTTGACTAAATTATCATCCGAAATTAGATTAATTATGTTATACTCAAATGAATCCAATTTAGTTGAGGGATTGAGTCTAATCTGAGTTAGACTCTTTTAGATTTGACTCAACCACTTGAGGATGAATAGTATTCATTAAAAGGTTAATAAATATCATTATTAGATGAAGAGAAGATGAAAAACCCAAATTGAACTATTCACTTCATTGGATGAAGAGAAGATCAAAAAAATCAAATTGAATATCAAGATGTTTTTGTAACGCCCGAAAATTTTCCAGAATTTTCCAAAATAAAAAGAAATTAAAATTTTCTTTTGTAGAGTAAAAAAGGTCAGAGTCGAGGCTCGAACCAAGTACTCTTAATTTAGTATTAGTTTAAGTTTCCATTAGTTGGTGGTAAAGCATCACATTGGGATATGCAAACAATTTAAGATATGTGCAAGTAAGCACCTAAGCACCCCTTCATGGAAGTTGCTTCAACTTCCACTTAGTATATAATGGAATGGAAAGAAGAGGAAACAAAAGGTTTCCTCACTTCTTCTTCTTCCTCTTGAGAGAGAACTAGGATTTCTTCTTGCGCCTAAGTTCCGGCGATCATGCGAAGGACGTGGACGAAGGGTTAGATCCCGAAGATAGTTCCGCATTAGATCTAATGCTCGGTACTAGTGATTTTAGTAAGCACTAGGTAAGTAGATCACTCACCTGCAGTAAAAGTTATTCTTTGTATGTTTTTCGTAGAACTTGAGTCTAAGCCTTTTTGTGTGTGTGATCTGAGTATAGTAAGACCAATGTCTTGATTTGCCCCAAAATGAGTTTTGGGATTAGGGCACACAAGGTGCTCAATGAAAGTACAGAGTATGACCGAGGTCTAACTAAGCCCTAGAATGAGTTCTAGGACTAAGACATGCAAGGTGCATTGATGAGTACAAGACCGAGGTCTTGAGAAGTTCCGAAACGAGTTTTGGGAACATTACTTTCTATGTGCAAGATATGTGCTAAGTTTAAGCATTTTAAGTACAAGCATTACAATATTTAAGTATGTTACTTTTTACGTGGCATGTACCAGGCCGAGGCCCACAGAGATCTAGGCGAGCCTAGTAGAGATGCTCTAGTAGGGTTCGATGGCTAGCTACCCCGAAACCTATTAGGGATGAGTGCATTGGTACTATGTTGGGCCCAACAGCAGGATGTTTATCTATTTTAAAGTATAAGAGTATACAAGATTTCAAGTTTTCAAAAGCAAGCATTTGTTCCAAGCATGTCAAGTATTTTTCAGTTCAAGCAAAGTTTTCAAATGCAAGCATTTGTTACAAGTGTAATCATGAGCATATTCATGTTAAGCATGACATTTCTAGTTCCATATGTTTTTAAAGCAAACATTCTTTTAATCATGAGCATGTTTAATATCGATTACATGTTTTGTGAGAGTAGGATCTATTTACTAAGTAATTTGCTTATAGTTTGCATCCTTTTACTACAGATAAAGGTAAAGAAAGGATGTAAGTCAAGGAGGCTAACGGAAGGATGATTGGTGTCAGTGGCGGCGGACCCGTGGAGTGAGAACTTGGGATGAGACTTGCTTAGTGTTAATTTTATTATTTCCGTAAAGATCTAAGTTTGAGTTGATATAGATGGTTCATGAACTAGCACAAGTAACATGATTATGAGTTTTAACTATAGTTGAAGTGGAAGTGTTTTTATTTGAGGTATTCTTATGTTTCTAAAGTCTGGAATTGAACTTCCAGAAGTATCAGTCGACTGCTCAAGGTAGTAGTCGACTGCCCTCAGTGATTTTGAGGGAATAGAAAGATTGGGCGAGTGAAATCTAGTCTCAGTCGACTGGTAGTTCCACCAGTCGACTGGTCCAAGGCTAACTTTCGAACAGAAAGATTTGGGGAATGATTTGGCCTAGGAGTCGATAGGCACTAGTCGACTGCACCTATCATCAGTCGACTGGGAGCAATGTAAAAGGAAAGAAAATAAGAGAAAAGAGAAGGATAAATTGTGACCTCCCTCTAAGGTTAAGAGTAAGGAGAGAGGGTCGTTACAATTTTGGTATTCATTAAGTTTTATTGGCATTCACATTAGGTTCATCTTCACTTGGATGACTATAAAAGGATCTCTTGTGATGAGAGAAGTGCTCTTCATCCCTCTTCTTCCACTTTCTCTTTCCTTGGTCGAAACTCCCTTGTAGAGATTCTTGTGCTTTGTGAACTATCTCAAGTTGCTAGCACAACTAAGGTAGTTCTTCTTCGAGACATAGATCGTGTTCGTGTAGATACTACTAGAGGCACGAACACTTGAACGTGCAAGAGATTCGGCGAACCGAGGACGAGAAGGATAACCGAAGGGCGCGCAACAAAAGTATAACTTTTAGTTAAATAGATCCAACTTTGTACGAGTTTTTCTTTCGCATGGATCGCTTGAAGGGATCTCGATTTTCCACTATGTTTTTAAGTGCTTTTCGTTTAGAGAACCCAACAGCAATAGTCTTAAAGTCTGATTTACCAGTAAGAGTGTAGCAGTTGCTAAGAGATTTGTCGAGTTGGTGTCAGATGATCTTCTTTTTGGTTACCATCTAACATTACTCTAAATTTGAAGATGAGTTCTTATCAACTAAGGTCACAGGAAGATTTGAGCTTTCAGAGATTAACTTTTGACTCGGATTAAACAATCTGACCTTTACGGTGATGCTAGAAAAGATGGATTTCACAATAGTCAATGTACCATCTGTTGTTTACTTTAGGAAAAAAAAGATAGACAGACAGATTTTAAAGTCATCGTGGATCATATTTCCTATGTCTTTTCATTCATCCAAATTTAGATGGAACCAACTTTCCATCGGTTACTCAACTAGATGATGACGACCGTGGGCTCACCTCCTAGAACACCTCATCACCCTTGCATGTGACGTGGAGGATCTTCCTTGATAGCTCCACCACCACAAACCTCCACCGGTCATCGCAGAAGTCGGCGACGGCGACAATGCAATTGCACGGCTTTGGCGTGTGAAGGGAAAGAAGAGTCTAGGAATTCCATGGCTGCTAACAAGAGGGTTGTGATTCCTCGCCAAGCCATTGATATCAAGGAGAAGCCAGAGGCAAAATGAAGTTTTCAAAATCCCTGGTGTCGCTGAGTGTGGACCACACGAAATTTGAAGCTAAATCGATGAAGAACGATTCTCTCACTGGCTCAATCAGTGCGCTTCAAACTGTTAAGAAACCTATTGTCCCATCGTTGCCTCCTCCATTTGTAACCTCTCGGTCGGCATAGCTGTACTTGAGAAATCTGAGCCCTCCATGCACCATTGCTCTTGTGTTTTCCAAAGGGATAGTCTCATTCAGTCTAACAAAATACTGAGCCAGGAGGTCCAGAAGTTGCAATTGTAGGTGCATCCATAATTTTTAAATTGTCTTTATTTTCAGTATAGACGATAAATCTGTCTTCTAACAAGTCTGGAATTTGAAAAAAAAGAATATGAAGTGGAAGAACTCCCCATACAGAATTCAGAAAAGAAAATTCAACAAGAATCTGCCAAATGCATTGCTACTCTAGAAGTCTCTAGAAGTCTTGACTTTCAAGTGCCCACTCTTACAAAGTTTCATGCATAATTGTCGTGACTTGCTCCTATTGGTCTTCCTCCTTGTCTTGTTCTTGAATTTTCCACTGCATAACTAAATTGAGGGGCGCTTGGTAAATAGGTTTAGAAGGTGGGAATGAAAATGAAATCTATTTCATTCCCATTTATGATGCTTGGTATACGGGAATCAAAATCAAAATATGGATATGATACCCCTAATTTTATAACTCAACCCCCACTAGGTTATCACTAAACCCATAAACCTTTCAATCAAAACCCATTATCATTCTCATTGCTAAATGTATACCAAGCGCTGTCAGAGAACTCAATTCAAAACGCGCAAATTAAGATTACATAAAAAAGGAATCAATTAATTGATAACAAATTAAGATTACATTAAAAAAAAGGAATTGATTGATTGATCGGCTTTTTACCAAATGGCGCACGTGAGAATTAGTAATTACCAAAACGCATACTGAGGTTTCATTTTTACCAAAGGGCACATCAAATTTAGTGTTCTTCCTCTTATACCCCTCCCGCCAACAAATCTCTTTCTCAATTAGAATTCCGAGACATCCGAACCACTTTTTCAGACTTTTCAATATAAAATAACATATTGTGGTTTGGATGCCCCAGGGAGTCGACTTTTTCTCACCCTACATATATATTTCTACCTTGCACAACTCAACACATCACGAAGGTACATATATATTTCTACTTTGCCCTAGAGAGTGGACTTGTTCTAGAGGTGACTTCAAAAGTTGGCTTAAAAGAATCATTTAGGAAGATAGGTGTTGAAGGAGAAACTTCAAGCAACAGTTTGTTTGATAGAAGAAAGAAAAAGATTTAGTAATGTACGTATGATTGCCTACTTAAAATTTGTGTATACGGTGAAAAGAAATATTATAAGGGTTCTTATAGGGTTTATTTCAGCTAGACTCTGTTATGCTCTGATATGATATCAGTCCTAGTTGTATACATGATCAACTCTTTCTATTAATATTTTGTTTGGAGAAGGACTCTAAAGGGCCTGATATCAAAGGATATCAGGCCCTCCTCAGGCCCTAGGAGGGCCTGATATCCTTGTTTGTTTTTTAAATTACTGTAACACTTGATTATGATTTTGAAAGTTTGCCAAATTTAATTGTAATTTATTTTTCAGGGATGATAATGTTGTTGACGAAATTCTCTCTGAGATATAGAATACTCTTGATGATAATGCTATCATGGGGAATGGAGCAAAAATAGCCAGTAATAATATTCCATTATCTTCCAAGTATAATGGTAACAGAAATACAAGTAATTTGACATTTGATCTAAATGAAGAAACAAGTAATCTAGAAGATGAGTGTCTGAATTTTTCTACAAGACTTGTTAAATACTTTGAGCCAACCTAGAGTGAGGAGGAAGAACATGAAATCTGAAATGCAGATGAATTATAACCCAGTACAAGTGTACTAGAATTCCAAGCTGATGATATGCAAATTGAGCAATATGAATTTCCCCAGATCAGCACAGTGACTTAGAGGAGAAGTTTCCAATAGCTGATGATCCTTATATTTTGAATTCTCGATTGCTAGCTGGGCTAATTGGAGAGGTAGAGGCAAGAGATGAGCATGAATTTTTTGTGGGGCAGATTTTTCCATCTAGACAAGAATTCAAGAATGCACTTGTGAAACATGTCATGGTTAAGCATATGAGATATAACCCAGTTGACACCCGAAAAAATAGAGTTAAAGCAGTGTGATTCAACCAACCATGTACATGGAGAGTAGTTACCAGGGGGAAGTAGAGTTCACTGTTACAAAATATGTAAAGAAACACCAATGTGGAACTGTTAGGGAAAGTATTGATCATCATGCATGCTCTTCGTCATTTGTTGCGTATTTTGTTGAAGAGCAATTTCTTCATAATGAACAATACAAACCAAGTATGATTATATCAGATATTAAAGCTAGATTTGGAGTGACCATATCATACAGAAAAGCATACATAACTAAGGACAAAACATTGAAAAAGGTCGTCGGAGATTATGATGAGGCATATAGAGATTTTCCACAATATCTGTGTGAGTTAAGAGTTAGAGATCTAGAAACTTATGTGGCACTATGCAGGAATGGTAACAATGAGTTCCAGCGGTGTTTTTGGAATTTTGGTGCTTGTCGAAGGGTGTTCAGATCTTATTTGCGTAAACTTATCGGAATTGATGTCACACATCTAAAAGGAAAGTATCCGGGTGTATTGTTGATTGCTACAGCGATTGATGGTAATGATAATGTTCTCCCAGTTGCCTTTGGAATAGCTGAAGTTGAATGTGGGTCTGCATAGGAGTGGTTTTTGGAGCATACAAAGAGGTTCTTTGCTGTCGATGAACAGTCAATGACCATAGCATCAGATAGACATCATGACATTATATCAGTAGTTAGAAAAGTGTACACAAACGCGCATCATACTTTTTGTTGCCACCACATGTCTTGTAATATGGTAACCGATACTGGAAGTAGAGCAGCTTTAAGTTTGTTTTAGGCAGCAGCACGAGCAAACACAACACTCCAATATGATCTCATAATGTAGTCAATGTTTGAAAAACATCTAGATGCCCATAAGTGGCTTCAGAACATTAACCCTAAAAGGTGGGCTAATGCACACTTTACTGGGAGAAGGTACAGAATACACCACTAATTATGTGG
The DNA here is from genome assembly GCA_024364735.1 of Boesenbergia rotunda. Lineage (NCBI taxonomy): Eukaryota > Viridiplantae > Streptophyta > Magnoliopsida > Zingiberales > Zingiberaceae > Boesenbergia > Boesenbergia rotunda. The sequence goes on along the minus strand of JAGFNQ010007282.1, from coordinate 23,956 downwards.
AGAGTTTAAATGCTTTGTTCAAGACTACATGTGAACTTCCCATAAATAGGTTAATTGATAATACAAGAAGAAAAGTAGCTCAATGGTTCTTTAATTGTAGAGAGGAAGTCTCAAAATGGTATGTTGCTTTGACACCTCATGCTACAAAAGAAATGGATTCAAGGAGAGAAAAAGCTAGAGCATATAAGGTTCACCCGTACTCTCAATCAGAAATGGAAGTAGAGACATGGGGCACTTCATACATTGTTGATTTAGAAAAAAAAATATTGTCAATGTGGGGAGTTTCAAAATTCAAGACTCCCTTGCTCACATGCTATTACCGTCATCATTCATCGGAACATGGATACACTCCCATATTGTGGGCATTATTTTTATTCACAAAATTGGAATGTCATTTACATAGATCGTATTTACCCTTGTCGAAGCAAGGAGTTTTGGCCTTGGGGCATAAACAACATTATAGTTTTATGTCCCCATAGCCTTGTGTAGCCTGGTAGACAAAAGAAGGCATGGATTGAGTCGAGATATAATGGAAAGGTAAAACTTAAATGTAGCTGCTGCAAACAACTTGGCCATAATCGAAAGACTTGTAGAATACCGCCAACCCTAGGTCTTGAGTTTCTGGTATAAGTATTGTAGGAATATTCTGATTGAAGTATATATTTTCTAAGCAGGAGAAATGAATGTATATATTTTGTATATTGTACAGCAATAGTATTGTAAAAAAGCTAGTTATTGTTAATGATGTCACTTGAAGAGGTATTCTAATACTATGATACATTTCACCTTGTCTAATTCAATGTAAGCAAAATATATCAGTCCTGAAGTCCTTTGATTTCAGGCCCACATTGGGCCTAAAATAATTAGATTTCAGGTCCTGAAGTCCTCTGATTTCTGAATATCTCTGATTTTAGGCCCTCTGATTTTTGCATTGTTGCAGCATTGTTCTGTGCTAACTGATATGGTATGAGAACATAATTGATATTCATTAGGAATAAATTTGGACACCATAAATACCATCTCCTAGCTCAACTGTAACTAGTGATATCAAGTTTTGAGAAATCCAAATATCCTAGGTTCATCAGTGGGTTTCTGATAACTTTCATTTTATTGATTAAATCAGGCTCTCAAATCCATGTTTTTGATCCCTTATCATATGCTAAGCTTGCATTTACATTAGGTTTCATGAAATCTTTCTATTTTTCCCTTGGATGCAATTCTTTCTATATTTGAGGTATTTTGGCATTAATTTTGAATCTAATTTTATAGGCTTCAATTGACCATGGACCTAGATCAAGATTGGATCAGACTTGAGCTTCTACTTGGCTTTGATCAAGGGGATCAAGAGGTGGATCAATGTGGGACGCCCGATTAAGGAACTACTAGATCTGAGTCATCCATCATCTGCTGACTAATCAGAGCTCAAGTTAGAGTTAATCTGGGCCACAGATCAAGATCTGAAGATTTGGTCTCAATCAGAGGTCATCCAGCCGTTGGATCGAGCTTAAGAGGAGCCTAAACCATCCATTCAAAGATCAGAGCACTCTGAGCCATCGGATGCAGATCCGGTTGATCCGAGCTGAGGAGGAGTAGATCTTGACCCTTGATCAAGATCTGGAAAGTTTCGGTTCGATTTGACTTGATCTGACCGTTGGATGACACAAAAAGGATCTGGGCCATTCAAATTCAAAGGCAATTAGTTAAAACAGAAATTCCCTCCGCTGAGCTCGTCGTCGCGTCTTTGCCAGTCTGTTTCATTGTTCGTTGTCTGTTCTTGCGATTTTCTTCAAGTTTGCTTCTTCGATCGCGTGGCCACATCGGATCCGAGATTGGTTCGAGTTCCAGATCGTCGAGATCGCGTCTCCGTGAGATTCTCTATTCAATTTGTTGCTGAGAAGAGCTAGGTGAGGGTTTCGCTAGTTCTGCCATTTTTCTGATCGATCCACACTGGTATTCCATCCTTCACCAATCGGAGCAATTCAGAGCGGTTTTTTGAGTTGATCTGATTGATCCTGAGCCATCACCGCAATCCCACACCGCAAGTATGAGAAGATCGGAAGAGTGTATCAGTTGAAGGCAAATCTGAGACGAGGTTCTCGCAGAGGCTAAAGATCTGTTGATTTGTTGAGCTAGGGGGTTCATAGCCAATTCTTGTCTGACAGTAAGAAGAATTCGAGCCAGAGGAAGGGTTTGATGTTTAGTTTCTGTAAATTTTCAATTCCTGAATTCTGTTCTTTAGTCGTTTAACTCTATATCAGTTTGCGATCAGCTACTGATCGATGCACCAGACTGATCCAGGCAGCACCTTCGAACACCAGTCCGATCAGGAAATTTTCTGCACAATTGACCCTATTTCAGTTTTCAGCTTGCTTCAATTCTCATTTTCGAAGTTAGATACAATTTTAGTGAATTTCTGTAATAGATATCAGTTGTATCTTTTAATCTTGCAATTTCAAATTGTTATGTTCAATCTCCAAGTAGGTTAAATTTAGAATTGCAATTCCCTAGTTAAGTTTGTTTAGTTAAGCTTGTTTCGTTTCAATTACGTTTTCAATCTTAAACAAAACCCCCATTTTATCTAGAAAACCCAAATCATTTAACGACAAATATTTTTCAAACTTGATTCAAACACTCACAACTATTCCTTGGAAAAATACGACTTGAGGCCCCTATTCTACATTTAGTCTTGTTAGCCAAGGGTTTTCAGTAATAAATTCTAAATTTGAGGCTCACTTGTGACACTAGTATTGGGCTTCATCAGTTTCCACCAAAACTCACTGATGGGCCTACAAAACTCCTTCTGTGCCAAATTCTGAAAATATGAGTTCATAGTCTGCAAGGAATCCAATTTTAGTATGCATTGTGTATTTAGGTAGTCTCCAGATGGAATCTTCTTGTTTCAAGTTTAAACAAATGTAAGTCTGTTTTGATCATAACTGGGTATTTCAATAAAATGAGAAGATTTTGATCATAACTGAGTATTTCAATAACTGAGCATTGTGTAATTTCAGGCCCAACATGGGCCTGAAATCATATGACATCAAGCTCAACGTGGGCTTGAAATCAGATTATTTCAGACCCAACGTGGGCCTAAAATCCTCTTACTTCAAGCCCAACGTGGGCATGAAATCAGATTATTTTAGGCCCACGTTGGGCTAAATAGCTCTGATTTCAGGCCCTCTGATAACCCACTGATCTCTGCAAACCAAAATAGGAATATTCTTTTCCAAATTATGAATAAATATGTATAATATAAACATATAGAAATAAAAATTAATGGTTATGGATGTTATATCTAAGAAAAAAAATAAAAGATATTATAATAAAATTATCAATGTGGGAAAAAACTAATATAGATAATAAGATATGAAGATAGCTAATAAATAATTAAGATAGATAATAAAATATAAAGATGAGGAAAATTAAAGGGATAAGGATAATTTATTAAAATAAGCTCTGATTCTGCATTGTTCTGTGCCATGTGATACGGTATGAGAATATAATTGATATTCATTAGGACTAAGTTTGGACACCACAAATACCATCTCCCAGCTAAACTCTAACTAGTGATATCGAGTTTTGAAAAATCCAAGTATCCTACGTCCATCAGTGGGTTTCCATCGAAACTCACTGATGGATATACAAAACTCTTTCTGTGCCAAATTCTCAAAATATGAGTTCATGGTCTGCAAGGAATCCAATTTTGGTATGCATTGTGTATTTAGGTAGTCTCCAGATGGAACCTTCTTGTTTAAAGTTTAAACAAATGTAAGTCTATTTTGATCATACCTGAGTATTTCAATAAGCTCTGATTGGATTTTGTCACAACTTGTAGAATTATATAAAAAATTACCCTATAAAAATTTAATTTAAAAAATCATGATAAAATATTATAAAAAAATTAAAATGGAAAAAAATTTGAGTCAACATTGGGCATGAAGTCATCTAATTTCAGGCCCAGCTTGGGCCTGAAATCAGATTATTTCAGGTCCTTTGATAACCAAAAGCAAGGTTCTATATTACTGATTGTATAGACAACAATTATAGATTACTGATTCCATATTACTGATTTCTATAATACAAACATAGAGAAATAAAAAATAGTGGTTATGGATGTTATAGCTAAGAAAAACTAATAAAAGATATTACAATAAAATTATAAATGTGGAAAAAAACTAATATAGATAATAAGATATGAAGATAGATAATAAATAATTAAGATAGTTCAAATAAAATATAAAGATGAGCAAAATTAAAGAGATAGAGATGATTTACTAAAATAAGCTCTGATTCTGCATTGCTGTTGCATTGTTCTGTGCCAACTGATACGGTATGAGAACATAATTGATATTTATTAGGACTAAGTTTGGACACCAAAAATACCATCTCCTAGCTCAACTCTATCTAGTGATATCGTGTTTCGAAACCATTGATGGACCTACAAAACTCCTTCTGTGCTAAATTCTGAAAATATGAGTTCATGGTATGTAAGGAATCCAATTTTGGTTTGCATTGTGTATTTAGGTAGTTCCTAGATGGAACCTTCTTGTTTCAAGTTTAAACAAATGTAAGCATGTTTTGATCATACCTAAGTATTTCAATAAAATGAGAGCATTTTGTCACAACTTGTAGAATTATATAAAAGCTTACCCTATAAATAATTAATTTAATAAATCATGATTAAATATTATAAAAAAATAATTTTAAAATGGAAAAACAATTTGAGTCCACAATATTCATTTGATTTCAGGCCCAATGTGGGCCTAAAATCAGATTATTTCAGGCCCTCTGATAACCAAAAGCAAGGTTCCATATTACTGATTGTATAGACAATAATTACAGATTATAAATTATAGATTACACAACAACATGGATCGAAAGCAATCTTCCATTGATTTCAAAAGGATTGTATACTAAACAATTACTGATTACTGATTACATACATTATAACTACAAATATACAATGTTTGTCATAACAATTACAAATGCATTGTATCAACAAAACATAATTATAGATTACCCTTCTAGAACTTGTCTGTCATAATTTTATATCCAACCTTAAATCGAGAAGGTTTCATTTGGATTTGGGTAAAGTTTGTAGATCTCTGAAACACTAGACTTTCAGCATAGCGCATGAGATAAAAAGCACAATCCACCCTAAAAACCCAATATTTAAATTGTGGTTAGCATAGCATATTAATCCAACCATGAAAGATTATGTTTTTTTGAACCAAAATAAACATAATCTTACGATCTGCATTGGGTGGTCCTTGTACTTCAATTTTAGTAAAGTCTTTCCCCGATATGGAAGGCAATCCTTTATTCCATCTTGTGTAATATGACCAGTTCGTATTTTTAAAAAGTGCCACCTACACACAAATGACATTAGTAAAAAATATATTTTATTAAAACTACTTGTAATGTTTTATATATAAAATATAAAACATACAGTTTTCTCAAATTTGGCAGTGTATTCTTCTGTGGCGCCGAGAGAATTATAATGAAGGATATTACCTTCCTCAAGGTCAATCACCAATAGATGTCAATGATCATCTGCATTATTTATAGGACAGATGATATATCTAATTGGATTGTCTGCATCAGTAGCAACAGTTTGTTCAAATACTTCAGCGTGCATCACATCAAACAGTTCCTATGTTTTTTAAAAAGGAACTATTAGTAGACTAAATTCTTTAAAATAGCAACAAAACAAGGTGCTCATTTACTTACATCTAACCCCACCCCACAAAATATGGAGGGGTGGAATGGTGAGTTAGAGATTTTTGCTTCATTTACTAAAATTGTCCAGTAAGTATTTATGTAAAATACGGCAATTCGAAAATCCGGACCAGAAAATTTTTCGAGATTTTTCCGGATAGAGTCTAGGGTTTCCGACCCTACGGAAGAGGAGCCAAGGGGCTTTATTGTAAAAACTTAAAACTTATTAAGGGTTTATTGGTAAATTCTTAAATTACGAATGGGTAAATAAGCTAACCCTAGAGATTTATAGGGGTGGATTAAAATATAGTGGAAGGCTAAATATTTAAAACATTTACCTAAAAGGGTAGAGTCGAATTTCAGAAAGTTGAGGGATCTTTTTGCAAAAGACCCCCCCCCCCTTGTATTAAAAGCTCTCGGCCGAACCCTAAACCCGCAGCCAACTCGATTCTTCTCCTCACCCGCAGCCAAAGCCAACAGCCGCCACACTTACACCCGATACCTTCGTCTCCCTCCTCGATCGGCACCGGCGACGAACTCCGACACTTCCACCCCCACCCGGCCACTAGCTTCAGAAATCGAGTGAGATAACCCTCGACCTTATTCTCGGTGGCTTCGGAGCTCACTGCCCCTGAGTCGAGCTTGAGTTAGTAGGTTAGGGCAGCTGTGATCTTCCCTGCTGCCGTCCACCGGGATCATCTCCTCGCTCAGGAATCGCTGGAATTGGAAATAAGAAGGGGGTGTGCAGGATTTGGGGTAAGTTGGTGGGTTTGCATCGATCGCGATCTATGGAATTCAAATCGTGTTTGGCTTGTTTGGGCAGGATGGGAATCTGAGGATTGTCGAAGATAAACTGAATCCCTACATCAGACGTTGATGGTTAGCTCAGTCTCGGATCTAAAGCTTGCCGATCCTTCTCTCCCTTAATACTCTCGTGGCTGAGGGTGGATTTTTGATCGGCAACCATTAGGTAAGCATAATTGTTGTGGTTTACTTTGGCATTTGCTTGAGATGGGGTTGTTGGTTTGATCTATGTGGAGTTAAGCTTAGTATTCCATTTCAACCGTAAGTTTTGCCTTGAGGGTTGTTATTTCCAGTTGTTATTTTGTGATTGAATTGGGTATGATTTAGAGTAGATCAGGTTGGTTGATTTGAGTGGACGAACTGGGTTGCTGCAGGTAAAGGGATGTTTTCATCTGGGTTTGGAACTCCTTGCTGTGTGATGCCATGTAAAAATTAATCTAGCTCAGTAGTTAAATGAGTTGTGGTATTCAATGTGTTGAGATTGGTTTGGGGAATCGATTCTTGAATATGAAGAACATCTGTGAAGTTTCGGTAGGACTTATTTCTTTTGGATTGAGGTGATGCCGAGAGCTTTGATGGATGATCTCTGGATTTCTATTGGGTTTGTTTTTGTTACCTTACTGATGTTGTGTCATTTATTTTGTCGTGAGCTGTTCTTTTGATTACTATAGAGTTAGGGATTTTTATAGTTTTTGTGGATTTGATGTGGTGAGTTATGATTATGACATTATGGATTAGGTTATGATTTGGAGAACCTTGTGGAGCTATATCGAGAGCCTTTGTGATTCTTGTCTTGATGGGATTGTTATCATGTTAAACCTAATTAAATCAATTAGCGGTTGATTGGGATAATTAAGGGGTAATCATTTAATTATGATTAATTAAATGAAACAGGATAATTAGGACGATCCCAATAAATTGAGATAACTCGTTTAGCTATAAATTATGTATTATTCTGGCTAAATATTATGCCTTTGACACAGGGCATTGATTGGAGTTATCCTTGCTGATTATCAGACGGGAGGTTCTTTCTGATATGAACATCTCTCTAGAGGCGGGTACCCTTTGACTTATCTTTTAGATATTGTCATATTGCTATGCATTGTCTGTTATAGATAGCAGTAAGTTTATACGCTATCCTGAGTTATCATGCCTGTCCTGGATACTTGTTAGTTATCCTTGAGTTATCATGTCTATACTGGATACTTGTTAGCTATCCCTGAGTTATTATGCATGATCTGGATACTTGTTAGTTATTCCTGAGTCATATTGTCTGACCTGGATACTTGTTAGTTATCCCTGAGTTATTATGTCTGTTCTGGATACTTGTTAGTTATCCCTGAGTTATATTGCCTGACCTGGATACTTGTTAGTTATCCCTGAGTTATTATGTCTATTCTGGATACTTGTTAGTTATCCCTGAGTTATATTGCCTGACCTGGATACTTGTTAGTTATCCCTGAGTTATTATGTCTGTTCTGGATACTTGTTAGTTATCCCTGAGTTATATTGCCGGACCTGGATACTTGTTAGCTATCCCTGAGTTATTATGTCTGATCTGGATACTTGTTAGTTATCCCTGAGTTATATTGTCTGACCTGGATACTTGTTAGTTATCCCTGAGTTATATTGCCTGACCTGGATACTTGTTAGTTATCCCTGAGTTATATTGCCTGACCTGGATACTTGTTAGTTATCCCTGAGTTATTATGTCTGTTCTGGATACTTGTTAGTTATCCCTGAGTTATTATGTCTGTTCTGGATACTTGTTAGTTATCCCTGAGTTATATTGCCTGACCTGGATACTTGTTAGCTATCCCTGAGTTATTATGTCTGATCTGGATACTTGTTAGTTATCCCTGAGTTATATTGCCTGACCTGGATACTTGTTAGTTATCCCTGAGTTATATTGCCTGACCTGGATACTTGTTAGTTATCCCTGAGTTATATTGCCTGACCTGGATACTTGTTAGTTATCCCTGAGTTATTATGTCTGTTCTGGATACTTGTTAGTTATCCCTGAGTTATATTGCCTGACCTGGATACTTGTTAGCTATCCCTGAGTTATTATGTCTGTTCTGGATACTTGTTAGTTATCCCTGAGTTATTATGTCTGTTCTGGATACTTGTTAGTTATCCCTTAATTATTATGTCCGTTCTGGATACTTGTTAGTTATCCCTGAGTTATTATGCTGTTAGTTCCATACAGTATCAGGTAGTGTCATATCTAGATGTATGCTTAGAGATCGTGATGTATCTCCTGCCTTTGACCTTGAGGGATCTGTAGTTTTCGGCCAGTATACCTTGTAGGTTAACGGTGTTTCCTGTTATAGGATTTCAGACTGAGACCTAGTATACTGAGGACTTGGGAGGGAGGTATGTGTATCTATCATACACCATCCTTGCATTGTTGCATGCCGGCGATCAGCGACTCCCTTGTGGTTGAGCCTAATCGTTTTCCGGCACATGATATGCACACACGGCCACTCATGGGTTAGTGGATACCGTAGCGTGTGTGCCTTTGCTCTGTATTGCTCCGCTCAACCGCTCATGGGTAGTGGTTTTAGAGCGTGGTAGCAAGCAGGGATCCCTTCTCTTCCCATAGACCAGAGAAGATGAGAGAGATATCTCCCCCATATATATATGGGGCGGAGTGTTCACTCCACCAGCATCCTGTCCACTCGGTCACTCAGGAGCAGTGATAGCAGGGTGCGTACAGTGTCACAGCTCTACCCACTCGGCCGACACAGTATCGCCTGTCTCGGTGTCTTGACTGGTGTTAGGGGGTGACCATGACATTGCATCATATGCATACGATGCATTGTGCACTTGATTGTGTTTGCTGCATTTATTTGCTGCACTTGATTGACATGCATATACTGGATACCTTGTATACTTGGTTATATATTATACTTGTTCCATAGGGATTTATTTCACCTCTGCAGGATAGATGGATTCGGGTATGTATCTTATTCAGTATCTTCAGTATACCTTTCTTCCTATTGTTCATATAAGGTTGTATCAGCGTAGACTTCTATTGTTATTATAACATACTATGCATATCTACTGGGTATTCGCTGAGTTTATGGACTCACACCGTTGCCATATGTTTTTATTTCAGGTTGAGATACTTGGAGTCGCCAGAAGAGCCCAGCAGCCAGTCCCTACCCATCGCGACCATGATGTTGTTTGTACTTTGTTGTGCATTTGTTTCATATTCTTATAGCATCTGTATATGTTATAAGAGTGTGTCGTGTGCCCTAAGGGGTTTTGTATTGTTGTTTCGTCGTAGACGGACCGGTCCGCAGTCAGGTATGATCTACTTAGTTGTTTGTGTTTTATGTTGTGTCTATCTATATTTTGGAGGCCTGAGGCCAAATATATATAAACTGCGTGGTGTTGTCTAGTTGTGTGTATGTGTAAATTGTCCGTCGGACAGGGGAGGTGCTGTCCGATTTTATATTGGATCAGCGGCTCCTGGGTCTCGGGGCGTGACAATTATTTTGGTATCAGAGCCAGGTTATCGGATACCTTGAGGACTTGTGGAGTTACGGTGTCTACTTGTTTTACGAGTCTTTCCGGATTTGTTCGGAGTAGTTTTATCGATGTGGTTGTTTGGGACTTGGCGCGATGGGACCTCTTCAGGCGACAGGTATTTCTTCTGATCTCTTGTATCCCTTATCCTAGTTAGGATGGATAGAAATTCTTTCATGTCATTGGATCATGTTATTCCTGTGTATTTAGGTAAAGTTAGAAATTTCTTATTCATGGATATGTATTCCTGTATATTTAGGTATGGTTAGAAATTCTTTTATTATTGATCATGTGTTATTCCTGTATGTTAAAATATGGTTAGGAATTCCATTCATTTATGTATGGAAATTCTCATGTTATGATATGTTATTATTCTTATACCCATCTAGTAACTTGGTTAGACTATCTCAGCTTGGTGGGATCTTGTATACACACTTGATGGATAGATGTTCGTGGACTTGGTTTTAGTTGGATTGACATGTTGTCAATCTATTCATGATCGTTCATGTGAGCGATTAGTGACAGGTTGTGGATGAGATATTGGATTGGGGAATGGTAATTCTCTAGTAGCACCGATTGTTCAGTCGGAAAGCAAGGGTCGAATTTGTCGACAATCTATTGGAGGTTTAGGATTTTTTGTTTTTCCTAGACCTTACTATTCATAGTACGTGTATTAGCTATTATTAGCTAAGCGAGAACTAGGGTTGGTTATCGTAGTTGGCTCAATCAGTGTAGGATCAACTTACCCTAGTTCAAGGAGTTTCAGACATTTGGGTTGCATGTGCCTGGTTAGGTGACCTGGACGGCACGACTCGGGTTTCTGACCTACATGGATGTAGAAGGGTAGCATTAGCTATATGCTATCATCATTAGTAGAGGATTGATACAATCTGTTCCTTGGGGACTTTAACCATGGATCACTTGTACTGGGTAGTTGACCTAGAAAGTACATACTTATGGATGATTTAATCTAATACGGACTTATGATTTGCGTGGAGGCAAAATCACGTATAAGACTAGGCCGCCTCTAGTTAGATATTATTGCGGATGACCTGTTGGAAAATAAAGGAATTATTTCATGAGTATGTGGAGATATTCCTGAGAGATAGCATGTCTCTAGCTCCTTGTTACAGAGTAGGACCTTAGAGGGTTTAACCATGGAGTGAATGAATTGGACTATACTGGATTACGAGTCGACGGTCGGTGTGACTCGCTAGTTGCTACGCTATGCTATGAGGGATCCTGACTCATAAATTGGGTGTATATGGTTAGATAATCTCGATGGTGCATCGAGATGTACGACCCGCTAGGGTGCGGAGGAGGTAGTGTTAGTTGTATCCTTACCTTCCGGTGAGATATTAAACATTAATCAGGAGGTCAGAGATGATCACTGGTTTTCGGTTATTATATCCCCATTGTAGACCTATTAGTTCACGGGATGATAAGGTCGGTACCTCCGTGGACTTTCGTGTTGGTGTTGAGAGGTGGATGAGATGGATGAATCTCTAAGATATGTTGTATTTTGAGGATTTTATTAGTGGACATGGACTTATCGAATTTGTAGCTTTTTGATGGATCATTGGGTGAATAAATGATCTTTCTGTGGTTGATTGTTTGGAAGTTTGTTATTGCTGTAGCATATGATACGACATATTGGCACAATCTTTAAATTATACGTTATCTTTTGACGGTTTATTGGAGGATATATATACAAATATATCTGACTTGTGATATTTTGGAGGATGTTATTGACTGGGGATTACTTGAGTAATACTCTTGGATTTAACATGTTACGTTTGAGAATCGGAGTATAAACTCGGCACCAATGATCTTATGATTGAGTGCCCTGGTTAGGTGTGATGACTGAATGGTTGTTCGGTTGTATCTGGTTATAGGATGATAACCTCTGGATTGAAAACTCCAGTTGCTCTGTAGCAGTGTAATCGTAGGGTATGAGACAAAGTGGTTACTTATGATGAGTACAGACATGCTAGCTGTTATTGTGTGCCGTATGAGGAATGATGAAATTTGGGGACCAAATTTTTATTAGTGGGGGAGAATGTAAAATACGGCAATTCGAAAATTCGGACCAGAAAATTTTTCGAGATTTTTCGGTTAGAGTCTAGGGTTTTCCGGCCCTACGGAATGGGCCAAGGGGCTTTATTGTAAAAATATAAAACTTATCAAGGGTTTCGGGTAAACTCTTAAATTACGAGAGGGTAATTAACTTATCCTTAAAATTTTATTGAGATGGATTATATTAAATAGGAGGGTCAAAGGACTAAAACCCTTACCCTAAGGGTGGGGTTTAGATTGTTGAAAGGTAGAGGGCCTTTCTATAAAAAAGACCCCTCCCTTTAATTAAAGTCTCATCCCCTTTTCTCCCCGAGCCCTAGTCGCAGCTGCAGCCATACGCGCCGCCCCTTCCACTTCGTGTTTCTTCTCCCGTCGCGAGCTCTAGCCGCAGGCAGCCGCCCGCTCCTTCTTCCTCTTCTTCGTCTGCAATCTGAGCCCCCAACACTGCAACTTCTCGAGCGTAGCCACCCCTCGCGAAGCCCACAGCCAGCGCCAACTCGAGTCCTTCCTTCTTCCTCCCCTCCGCGTGCCCTAGCCACGGTCGACGCCGATCCCTTCTTCTCTCGAGCTCTCTGATCGGCCCTCCTCAGGCAAGGGATGAGCTATAATGTATCGGCTACTGGGTGTTCTTCCTCTTCCTCACTGTTCCGCCAAAGCTGGCCATTTTAGCTCCATGAATGAGACCGAGGGCTATCGCCTCACGGGCCCTAGTTTCTCCTCTCCACGCGAAGTCATAGTTTCCTTTGATTGAGCTCTTCGGTGGAAGGAAACCAGTGGCAGCAATTCAGGTAAGCATACTTAGTGTTGAATTGGAATGGATGATGAATTTTGCGTGAATTCATAGAGAGGAGTTAGGGTTTCTACTTAGATTATGATCTATTGGTAATTGGATTGATAGAATCAGTGGCATATTGATGTTTCGATCGGTTGGAATTTGAGTTTGGTTATGGATTGAAATCTAGATCTTGGATTTGGGATCTTTGGAATTCATCACCCCTGTTGCTAAGGTGGTTCGCTGTGCTGGTGATCAACTGAGGTAAGATTCAATTCTTTCAGCTTATCTTTGCTTTGTATTTTGGATTTTATGGGTTGATTCTGTTCTAGTTTCTATTGGAATGTAATAGGTTGTGGGTTTTCTGTGAATGTAGGATTTGCTCATTAATCTAGCTCGGGTAATGAACTGAGTATTGGAATTTGATCTAAGGTATGGTCCTTGAGGAAGATTTGGTATGTTAAAAGTTATGCCAAGGGTAGTGATTATGTTTTGGATTGTTTTCCATCTTTATTAGTGGAGTAATACGCTTTCTAAGGTTTTTATCAGTTGATGAATTCTTTCTCACAATGTGATCGTGTCTTGAATTTTAGCATGTGACCCTGTGAGAAGCTTGCCGTGAGCTAGGATTCGACTTTGGATGAAGTTGTGATTTAAGAGCTATGATTTTGAAATTATGGATTAGGTTATGATTTGGAGAACCTTGTGGAGCTAAATGAGAGCCCTTGTGATTCTTGCTTTGATGGGATTGTTATCGTGTTAAACCTAATTACATCAATTAGCGATGGATTGTGGATAATGGGATGATTAATTAGAATACATACTTGAATTATCGGTTGAACTACGAATTAGGTTTAATTTGAGATTAAACCTAATAAACTAAATTTGATAAATTTGGGCCCCGAAACCTAACTGGAATTTAATCTGAGTAACTTGGGATAATTATGGATACTCATTTAATTAAGATTAATTAAATGAAACGGGATAATTAGGACGATCCTAATAAATTGAGATAACTCGTTTAGCTATAAATTATGTATTATGATAGCTAAAGTTATACCTTTTGATACAGGGCACTGATTGATTTGTGTTGGACTTCTTGGACGGGAGGTTCTCATTAATACGGGCTCTACTCTTGGAGGCGGGTACCCTTTGACTTATCTTTATGATATTGTCATCTTGTTATGCATAGACTGTTATAGATAGCAGTAAGATCATACGCTATCCCTGTTTATTATGCCTGTCCTGGATACTTATTAGTTATCCCTGAGTTATCATGTCTGTTCTGGATACTTATTTATTATCCCTGAGTTATTATACCTGTCCTGGATACTTGTTAGTTATCCCTGAGTTATCATGTCTGTTCTGGATACTTGTTTATTATCCCTGAGTTATTATACCTGTCCTGGATACTTGTTAGTTATCCTTGAGTTATCATGTTTGTTCTGGATACTTATTAGTTATCCCTGAGTTATTATACCTTTCCTGGATACTTGTTAGTTATCCTTGAGTTATCATGTCTGTTCTGGATACTTATTAGTTATCCCTGAGTTATTATACCTGTTCTGGATACTTATTTATTATCCCTGAGTTATTATACCTGTCCTGGATACTTGTTAGTTATCCTTGAGTTATCATGTCTGTTCTGGATACTTATTAGTTATCCCTGAGTTATTATACCTGTCCTGGATATTTGTTAGTTATCCTTGAGTTATCATGTCTGTTCTGGATACTTATTAGTTATCCCTGAGTTATTATACCTGTCCTGGATATTTGTTAGTTATCCTTGAGTTATCATGTCTGTTCTGGATACTTATTAGTTATCCCTGAGTTATTATACCTGTCCTGGATATTTGTTAGTTATCCTTGAGTTATCATGTCTGTTCTGGATACTTATTAGTTATCCCTGAGTTATTATACCTGTCCTGGATATTTGTTAGTTATCCTTGAGTTATCATGTTTGTTCTGGATACTTATTATTTATCCCTGAGTTATTATACCTGTCCTGGATACTTGTTAGCTATCCCTGGGTTATTATGCCTGTCCTGGATACTTATTAGTTATCCCTGAGTTATTATACCTTTCCTGGATACTTGTTAGTTATCCCTGAGTTATCATGTCTGTTCTGGATACTTGTTGTTTATCCCTGTTTATTATGCCTGTCCTGGATACCTGTGGTTTATCCCTGAGTTATTATGCTGTTAGTTCCCTACAGTATCAGGTAGTGTCATATCTATATGTATGCTTAGAGATCGTGATGTACCTCCTGCCTTTGACCTTGAGGGATCTGTAGTTTCGGCCAGTATACCTTGTAGGTTACCTGTATTTCCTGTTATAGGATTTCAGACTGAGACCTAGTATACTGAGGACTTGGGAGGGAGGTATGTGTATCTATCATACACCATCCTTGCATTGTTGCATGCCGGCGATCAGCGACTCCCTTGTGGTTGAGCCTAATCGTCTTCCGGCACATGATAGGCACACACGGCCACTCATGGGTTAGTGGATACCGCTGGGTGTGTGCATTTGCTCTGTATTGCTCCGCTCGTCCGCTCAGGGGTAGTGGTTTCGGAGCGTGGTAGCAAGCAGGGATCCCTTCTCTACCCATAGACCAGAGAAGATGAGAGAGATATCTCCCCCATATATACATGGGGCAGAGTGTTTACTCCACCAGCATCCTGTCCACTCGGTCACTCAGGAGCAGTGATGGCAGAGTGCTAACAGTGTCACAGCTCTACCCACTCGGCCGACATAGTATCGCCTGTCTCGGAGGCTTGACTGGAGTTAGGGGGTGACCATGGCATTGCACCATGTGCATATTTTGCATCGTGCATTGTTTGCTGCACTTGATTTCTGCACTTGTTTGACATGCATATTCTGGAGACTTGTTATCTGAGATTATATGTCTATTGGTATTCCATTGGTATTTATTACCTTCTTTTCAGGTTAGCTGGATTCTGGTATGTATCTACCTCAGTATTTTCAGTACTAGTCTTTCCCTATTGTTGATAGGAGACTGTATTAGCGGAACTCTTATTGTTAGTATAACATTCTAAGCATATCTGCTGGGTATTCGCTGAGTTTATGGACTCACACCGTTGCCATATATATTTATTTTCAGGTTGAAATACTTGGAGTCGCCAGAAGAGCCCAGCAGCCAGTCCCTACCCATCGCGACATGTTTTGTGTTGTACTTTGCCGGGTCTATGTTTTCATATTCAGTTATTGGATTTGTAGATGTATTGGGAGTGTTGTTGTGTGCCCTAAGGGGTTGTTGTATTTGTTGTTTCGTCATAAGTCGGACCGGTCCGCAGTCAGGTATGGTTTATTTTGTGTTATGGTCAGTTTATGTTTTAGTTTTGAGGCCTGAGGCCAAATATATATAATTAAACTGCGTGGTAATGTCTAGTATGTTCTGTGTATGTGTAAATTGTCCGCCGGACAGGGGAGGTGCTGTCCGATTTTATATTGGAACAGCGGCTCCTGGGTCTCGGGGCATGACAGCATCTACAGTTTGTTTCTGCAGCTCTGAGTTTGAAACTGCCGAAGTTTGTATTAGTAAATCTTTGCATTAGAATTCTCTTGGAATCGGCTTCAGTTTTGTTTGGTTTTAGCGTTTCAAAATTTATTTTCAGAAATTTCTGCACATAGATTGGCATCCCTGCAATTCTGCAATTCTGCATTCAGCCCTTACAAGTTCATTTCAGGTTTTTGCTTGATTGAATTGATTGGAATGTAGTCTGAAATTCTGCATTTACTTCTGTAAACATCTTCATTGGAAACTTTGTTTTATGAATTGCATTGATCAGCCTAACCCTTGGCACGGAAGCATTGGCTTTGGCACAAGGATTCCCTTGCGTGCCAAGCTGTTTGGAGCACTGTGTGCAGCAGGAGCAACCTGACTTTTGGTGTGGGATTGAGTTTGAATTCGATTGGCATTGCATTCTGCATTTCTGAATTTTGTTTGCATTTGTTGGCTTTCCAAACTTGTAACAGAGTTGAGTTGTAACTTGTTTAACTTCTGAATTTCATATGCTATTGTGGCGTTAAGATTGTTTGCTTTCCAAAAATTTCTATCACTGCCTTATACCTTGTTTAGCATCTGTTTTGCATGTGAAATCAGATTTGCCTTCATATATTGTTTAAGTGGATTTGATTGAGTTGTTAGTTGGTTAAGTTCATCAATTGTCATATCTTGTTGAATTCGTCTAGCTAAGATCTTTCTTTTCCTTGTGTTTTCATTTCATGCTTGCAACCCAGACCCAAATCACATTCGAAACCCAAATTCACAAATGACACATAAATACAAGCACGAATCACACAACATCAACTAGTCCCGAGGAAAAATACGACCTGTGGCCCCTTTACTACGTTTTCATATTTTGATTGCAAAAAGGGTTTTCAGCTTTCATATACATTTAAATTTGAGACTCACATTCGTGACAATCTATTTTGGGTCCGATCAAAGCTCCAATTGATTTGAAATTGATCGATAATCGATCAGTTATATTTGTCATGAAAAAAAATCACCCTTATTTTTTATAGGTACAAAAGTAAGTATAATTTTTTTTTCAAAATTCAGCACATTTAAATTAGAATTTATTATATTTTTCTATCAAATTGAGTAAAACTTTTTTCCATTTGATTAATTGATTAAGAGTTCATACCTATTAATTGACTTCGGATAAATCAATTGGGTCATACTCAATTTAATAGAAAATATACTAGATTTTAGTTAAATGATGCTGAATTTAGAAGAAAATATATCTTATTTCGGACTATTTGTACCTAAAATAACCGAGGGTAATTAGGTAAATCGGTAATTGATGCAAATAAAACTTTACATGTAGTAAGTTGAAATAAATTTTTCTAACACGGAGAAGAAAATTAAGTTTGCTATTCAGGAGTTTAGGATAATTTTCTCATAAAAAAAATTTCTATTGTACAAAACTCATCAATATAGGATTTCAAGAAAGTGTCTATTAGTTATTTCGGCAATTTACCAAAGGGCGTACCCAAATATTGGTATTTATCAAAAGGCGTACCATGGTTTCATTGTTACCAAATAACGTACTTATTTTAGTGCACTTCCTCTTATACCCCTCCTGCCAAAGTACTGCATGTCATTTTCATTCTCTTTCTCTTTCTCTTTTTCAATAACGAATTTCGAGACATTTAAAAATATTTTTTCAGACTTTTTATTTTAAAATAATATATTATGGAATCGGATAAAAAACGTATGATAAAAATCGAAAAAATATTTCAATTAAAAAAATATCTCAATTAATAATTTAATATTTTTTAAAATATAAATAAATAATTTTTTTATATATGATTAATATAAATTAATATATTTAATAATAATATTAAATATATTAATATATAAAAAATTTTAAAAAAAGTTGAAGTTTTTTTTTGATTTCAAACAGCGTGGGCCTGAAATAAAATATTTCAGGCCCAGCGTGGGACTGAAATATTTTATTTCAGGCCCAGCGAGGGCATGAAATATTTTATTTCAGGCCCAGCGTGGGCCTGAAATATTTTATTCAGGCCCAGCGTGGGCCTGAAATCTTGCGTCGAATTAAAATCATGTGTTATGATAGGTTTTTTTACGTAGGTCTAAAACTTAAAGAAACATCTCTTTTATATTTTTAAAATCACAATAAAAATTATTGAGAAAGACTACCTACGAGAGTAATTCTAATTAATATAAAATAAGGATTATATTAAAAATGAACCTATATCGATTTTTTGAATAAAAAAGTCAAAATTATTTATTATTTAATTTAAATATTATATATTATATTAATATATTTAATTTTTATAAGTTTTAATAGGAGGGCCTGAAGTCAGATGACTTCAGGCCCTCCTTAGGCCTGAAGTCAGATGACTTCAGGCCCTCCTTGGGCCTGAAGCATCTGACTTTAGGCCCTACGTAAATAATTAATTTAATCAAAATAATTAATTATAAAAAAACCTTCTAATGATTATTTTTGGTGTCCAAACTTCTAATGATTATAAATTATGTTGCAATAGGAGTTTTCTAGGTCTATCAGTGGGTTTCGCTCAAAACCCACTGATATTTTTCTAGAAATCCAGATATGAGAGGTCCAACAGTGGGTTTTGCTCAAAACCCACTGATGGAATTAAACTACACCTATTGCTTTGGGAAAAATAAAAATTTGACTTTTGGACACCTAAAATATTTTCTCCAACCTCAACACTAACTTTTGATAATGGTATTTCAGAAATTCAGATATGGGAGGTCCATCAGTGGGTTTTGCTCAAAACCCACTGATGGAACTAAACTACACCTATTGCTTTGGAAAAAATAATAATTTGAGGTTTGGACATGTAAAATACATTCTCCTAACTCTACCCTAACTATTGATAATGTTTTTCAGAAATACAGATATGGGAGGTCCATCAGTGGGTTTTGCTCAAAACCCACTGATGGAAGAATTAAACTACACCTATTACTTTGGGAAAATTAATAATTTAATAATTTTTAAAAATATAAATAAATAATTTTTAATATTTGATTAATATAAATTAATATATTTAATAATATTATTAAATATATTAATATATAAAAACTTAAAAAAAAGTTGAAGTTTTTTTTTATTTCAAACAGCGTGGGCCTGAAATAAAATATTTCAGGCCCAGCGTGGGCCTGAAATAACTCAGGGCCTGAAATCTTGGGTCGAATTGAAATCATGTGTTATGATAGGTTTTTTTACGTAGGTCTAAAACTTAAAGAAATATCTCTTTATATTTTTGAAATCACAATAAAAATTATTGAGAAAGATTACCTACGAGAGGAATTCAAATTAATATAAAATAAGGATTATATTAAAAATAAAGATATATCAATTTTTTTGAATAAAAAAGTCAAAATTATTTATTATATTAATTTAAATATTATATATTATATTAATATATTTAATTTTTATAAGTTTTAATAGGAGGGCCTGAAGTCATCTGACTTCAGGCCCACCTTAGGCCTGAAGTCAGATGACTTCAGGCCCTCCTTGGGCCTGAAGTCATCTAACATCAGGCCCTGCGTAAATAATTAATTTAATCAAAATAATTAATTATAAAAAAACCTTCTAATGATTATTTTTGGTGTCCAAACTTCTAATGATTATAAATTATGTTGCAATAGGAGTTTTCTAGGTCTATTAGTGGGTTTCGCTCAAAACCCACTGATATTTTTTTAGAAATCCAGATATGAGAAGTCTATCAGTGGGTTTTGCTCAAAACCCACTGATGGAACTAAACTACACCTATTGCTTTGGGAAAAATAAAAATTTGAGGTTTGGACACCTAAAATATTTTCTCCAACCTCAACTCTAACTTTTGATAATGGTATTTCAGAAATTCAGATATGGGAGGTCCATCAGTGGGTTTTGCTCAAAACCCACTAATGGAACTAAACTACACCTATTGCTTTGGGAAAAATAATAATTTGAGGTTTGGACACCTAAAATACATTCTCTTAACTCTACCCTAACTATTGATAATGTTTTTTCAGAAATATAGATATGGGAGGTCTATCAGTGGGTTTTGCTCAAAACCCACTGATGGAAGAACTAAACTACACCTATTACTTTGGGAAAATTAATAATTTAATAATTTTTAAAAATATAAATAAATAATTTTTTATATTTGATTAATATAAATTAATATATTTAATAATATTATTAAATATATTAATATATAAAAAACTTAAAAAAAAGTTGAAGTTTTTTTTTTGATTTCAAACAGCGTGGGCCTGAAATAAAATTTTCAGGCACACTGAAATATTTTATTTCAGGCCCAGCGAGGGCCTGAAATATTTTATTTCAGGCCCAGCGTGGGTCTGAAATAACTCAGGGCCTGAAATCTTGCGTCGAATTGAAATCATATGTTATGATAGGTTTTTTTACGTAGGTCTAAAACTTAAAGAAATATCTCTTTATATTTTTAAAATCACAATAAAAATTATTGAGAAAGACTACCTACGAGAGGAATTCTAATTAATATAAAATAAGGATTATATTAAAAATGAAGATATATCGATTTTTTGAATAAAAAAGTCAAAATTATTTATTATATTAATTTAAATATTATATATTATATTAATATATTTAATTTTTATAAGTTTTGATAGGAGGGCCTGAAGTCATCTGACTTCAGGCCCTCCTTAGGCCTGAAGTCATCTGACTTCAGGCCCTCCTTAGGCCTGAAGTCAGATGACTTCAGGCCCTCCTTGGGCCTGAAGTCATCTGACTTCAGGCCCTGCGTAAATAATTAATTTAATCAAAATAATTAATTATAAAAAAACCTTCTAATGATTATTTTTGGTGTCCAAACTTCTAATGATTATAAATTATGTTGCAATAGGAGTTTTCTAGGTCTATCAGTGGGTTTCGCTCAAAACCCATTGATATTTTTTTAGAAATCCAGATATGAGAGGTCTATCAGTGGGTTTTGCTCAAAACCCACTGATGGAACTAAACTACACCTATTGCTTTGGGAAAAATAAAAATTTGAGGTTTGGACACCTAAAATATTTTCTCCAACCTCAACCCTAACTTTTGATAATGGTATTTCAGAAATCCAGATATGTGAGGTCCATTAGTGGGTTTTGCTCAAAACCCACTGATGGAACTAAACTACACCTATTGCTTTGGGAAAAATATTAATTTGAGGTTTGGACAATTAAATATATTCTCCTAACTCTACCCTAACTATTGATAATGTTTTTTCAGAAATATAGATATGGGAGGTCCATCAGTGGTTTTTGCACAAAATCCACTGATGGAAGAACTAAACTACACCTATTATTTTGGGAAAATTAATAATTTAATAATTTTAAAAATATAAATAAATAATTTTTATATTTGATTAATATAAATTAATATATTTAATAATATTATTAAATATATTAATTTATAAAAAACTAATAAAAAATTGAAATTTTTTTGATTTCAGGCTGCGTGGGCCTGAAATCAAAAGATTTCAGGCCCTCCTATCAAAACCTATTAAAATTAAATATATTAATATAAATATATTTAATATATTAATTTATATTAATATATTAATATATTTAATAATATTATTAAATATATTAATTTATATTAATCAAATATAAAAAATTATTTATTTATATTTTTAAAAATTATTAAATTATTAATTTTCCCAAAGTAATAGGTGTAGTTTAGTTCTTCCATCAGTGGGTTTTGAGCAAAACCCACTGATGGTCCTCCCATATCTGTATTTCTGAAAAAACATTATCAATAGTTAGGGTAGAGTTAGGAGAATGTATTTTAGGTGTCCAAACCTCAAATTATTATTTTTCCCAAAGCAACAGGTGTAGTTTAGTTCCATCAGTGGGTTTTGAGCAAAACCCACTGATGGACCTCCCATATCTGAATTTCTGAAATACCATTATCAAAAGTTAGTGTTGAGGTTGGAGAAAATATTTTAGGTGTCCAAACCTCAAATTTTTATTTTTCCCAAAGCAATAGGTGTAGTTTAGTTCCATCAGTGGGTTTTGAGCAAAACCCACTGTTGGACCTCTCATATCTGGATTTCTAGAAAAATATCAGTGGGTTTTGAGCGAAACCCACTGATAGACCTAGAAAACTCCTATTGCAACATAATTTATAATCATTAGAAGTTTGGACACCAAAAATAGTCATTAGAAGTTTTTTTATAATTAATTATTTTGATTAAATTAATTATTTATGCAGGGCCTGAAGTCATCTGACTTCAGGCCTAAGGAGGGCCTGAAGTCATCTGACTTCAGGCCCTCCTATCAAAACTTATTAAAATTAAATATATTAATATAATATATAATATTTAAATTAATAGAATAAATAATTTTGACTTTTTTATTAAAAAAATCGATATATGTTCATTTTTAATATAATCCTTATTTTATATTAATTAGAATTCCTCTCGTAGGTAGTCTTTCTCAATATTTTTATTGTGATTTCAAAAATATAAAGAGATGTTTCTTTAAGTTTTAGACCTACGTAAAAAAACCTATTATAATACATAATTTCAATTCGACGCAAGATTTCAGGCCTTGAGTTATTTCAGGCCCACGCTGGGCCTGAAATAAAATATTTCAGACCCAGTTTTATTTCAGGCCCACGCTGTTTGAAATCAAAAAAAAAACTTCAACTTTTTTCTAAGTTTTTTATATATTAATATATTTAATAATATTATTAAATATATTAATTTATATTAATCAAATATAAAAAATTATTTATATTTTTTAAAAAATATTAAATTATTAATTGAGATATTTTTTAATTGAAATATTATTTTGATTTTTATTGTACATTTTTTATCCGATTCCATAATATATTATTTTAAAATAAAAAGTCTGAAAAAATATTTTTAAATGTCTCGAAATTCGTTATTGAAAAAGAGAAAGACAAAGAGAATGAAAATGACATGCAGTACTTTGGCGGGAGGGGTATAAGAGGAAGTTCACTAAAATAAGTGCGTTATTTGGTAACAATGAAACCATGGTACGTCTTTTGATAAATACCAATATTTGGATACGCCCTTTGGTAAATTGCCGTAGTTATTTTCGAGATTCAAATACGTAACCTCTCAATCACAAGACTCTCCTTCAAATGGGATTGCTCTGTAGGAGAGCAAAAACACCACTAGAACAGAAGCCCATTTTGTCCTTGAAGGCGTCAAAACCGCCAAAGAACCTGCTGAATAAGAATTGATTTATTTTGACCTCTCTTTTGCACCCTATTTATAGTCGCAAGATTTATATGGATAGGCTTCTACAAATGGTTATCATTTTATCAGTCAACAAGTAGTTTGTTAGTATAGATCTCGTGCAGACTGGCTAGAGGGGTGAAAAATCATACAAATTCAAACTATATCTGTAATATCTTGACAAACATGATTAATTAGTCTAGCAATTAAAAGTAAAGAAATCAATAACACAAAAAGAGGCACCAAAATTTATTTGATTGCAATTAGGAAGTCTGCTAATCTAAGGTGCTGACAAGCTCTAAAAAATTGCTCTTTCGTTGA
>JAGFNQ010007281.1:0-15602 GCA_024364735.1 Boesenbergia rotunda | reverse complement strand
ATTTCCACTCTGGAATCTGAATGGGCTGTAGAACACCTCCTGGTCTCTGGTGTTCTGCTTTAACTCTCTGACATGTCAGGCAGGTGCTGACATACTTAGCTATGTCTCTCTTCATCCCTGACCACCAAAATCTTCTTTTCAAATCCTGGTACATCTTAGTGGAACCAGGATGCATTGAGTAGGGAGTTCCATGGGCTTCTTCAAGAATCTTCTTTCTCAGCTCTTCATGATTGGGGATGCATAAACGGTTACCATAGTAGAGTATCCCACGGTCAGATACTCTAAACTCTTTACTCTCTCCTTCTTGCATCTCCTGCTTGATCCTTTGGATATCAGAATCCTCAGCTTGCTCTTTCTGTATCTCTTCAAGCAAAGTCGACTCTAGTGTCAATAGAGCTAGCTGCCCATCAATAATCTCCACTCCATAATCTACTATCTCCTTCTGTAATGGTGGTGCCAATGATGATAAGGGCATCAAAGTGGCACAAGTCTTTCTACTCAGTGCATCTGCTACTCTATTTGCCTTACCAGGGTGGTAAAGAATCTCACAGTCATAGTCCTTCACTAACTCGAGCCACCTTCGCTATCTCATATTGAGGTCTTTCTGAGTGAAGAAATATTTCAGACTCTGGTGATCTGTATAAATCTTGCACTGCACTCCATACAAATAATGTCTCCATATTTTTAGAGCGAAGACTACAGCTGCCAACTCCAGATCATGAGTGGGGTAATTTTTTTCATAATCCTTGAGTTGCCTGGAAGCATAAGCTATGACTTTGCCTTCTTGCATAAGTACGGCTCCAAGTCCTAGCTTTGATGCATCACTGTATATATCAAAGCTCTTATCACCTTCGGGTACTGTAAGAATAGGAGCGCTTGTCAGTCTCTTCTTCAACTCAAGAAAACTCTGCTCACAGTCTTCAGTCCACTCATACTTCTTATTCTTTCTGGTAAGGGCTGTAAGTGTAGGACCGATGCATGTGAGAGGGGGGTGAATCACATGACTTTTAAAATCTTCGTTATAAAATCAGAGTCGATAGAAAATTGTACGATGCTTTTTATAACGTGCGCAGCGGAAAAATTAAAACGAAATGCGAAAGCGAAAAATAAAAAAATTACACGAGGAGTTTTACTTCGTTCGGAGCCTTCGCCGACTCCTACTCGAAGGCCCAGGTTCCTTGAACCTTTCCTGTGGGCAATCCACTAAAAACCTCTATCGACAAACTACGATAGAGTGATTCGAATACAAGATTGGGCGGAAGTGTAACAGCCCTACACTTCCCCTTAAATAATTTAAGTGCAGAAAAAAAATTCGTTACCCAACACTTAGATTATCTGAAGCAGCTTGGGTGTTGGGAGCGATCTTCCAGCAGCGGTCGGACAGCGTCGAGTCAAAGCACAAACCGCAGCAGAGGAGCGTGGAAGCAAGAGAGTGCCAAGCTTGAATCAGAATCAAATTTCTTATCTGTTAGAGGGCTTGTTTGCTTCTATTTATAGTGCCTCGATGCATGATCTTCTCAGCTCAAATTTTATCCATCAACAAGATAAAATAATTAAAAAAAGATAATGTTTCTATCCTTTGCTTCAATTAAGAAAATAATTTAAATAAAATATAAATACAGAATATTGAAAAGTTAACCGAGAGGTTTTATCCTCTTACAATTTTATTAATAATTTAAAAGGAGATTTTATCCTTCCAGCTAAGCTTTACGTGAGAATTTTAAGCATTAGTAGGAATAATTTTATTCTCTAAAAAGAAGGAAATACGAATAATTTAAATGATAATTTATCCTCCACCAAGGCTTTAGATAAGGAATAATTTTATAAAATTCAACTACAAAATCTAATTAAATAAATTCTGTAAAATAGAGTTAATGCATTTAGAATCTAATTAAATAAATTCTGTAAAATAAAGTTAATGCATTTAGAGTTAATTAGACACCGTCCAAACCTGGATAAGGATCTAACCAGGACTCAACCGAGGTCACCAAAATGGGCCTAAGTTGGACCGCACCTACAGTCCTAAAATAGGACCCGTCCTCACTGGTTCACTCCTCCAGTGACTTACCTCACTTACCTCGTGCAGCTCTACTCAACTTCTTAACCCACCAGGTCTTCCTGCCAGGGCTCAACCACCCTGGTCTTTTTGCCAAGTTTCAACCAACTTGGGCTTCAGCCAGTTGTCAGGCCCCGTGAACCCAAGTGGACTTCTCGCCAGGACTCAACCACCCTAGACTTCCCGCCAGGACTCAACCACCCTGGACTTCAACCTGGTGTCAGGTCCTAAGTCTTTCAACCCTGCACACTTAGTAAAGAGGTCAAAACCAAAAGCAAGTCTAACTTTAACCTATTTGTCATTCATCAAAACTCAGGTTTAACTATTAGTGCAAATTGCACCAACAGTAAGTGGAGAAGCTATCTTTGAAAAGTCCTCTACAAACCTTCTGTAGTACCCTGCCAAACCCAGAAAACTTCTGATCTCACTGGCATTCTTTGGTCGACTCCAGTTACTAACTGCTTCAATCTTGGCTGGGTCTACCATAATACCTTCCTTGGAAATGATGTGGCCTAGGAAGGCCACCTGATCAAGCCAAAACTCACACTTTGAGAATTTGGCGTACAACTCTTTCTGATGTAAGGTTTGCAATACCATCTCCAGGTGTTCGGCATGTTCTTCCTGAGTCCTTGAATACACTAGGATATCATCAATAAAGACAATGACGAACTTGTCCAGAAAATCCTTGAACACTCTATTCATTAGATCCATAAATGTTGCAGGGGCGTTTGTCACTCCAAAGGACATAACCACAAACTCATAGTGCCCATATCTTGTACTGAAAGCAGTCCTTGGTACATCACTCTCCTTCACTCTTAGCTGATGGTAACCTGATCGCAGATCTATCTTGGAGAACACTGTGGCTCCCTTCAGCTGATCAAATAAATCATCTATCCTTAGCAAAGGATATCTATTCTTGATGGTTACCTTATTCAAAGCTCGATAATCTATACACATTCGCATAGATCCATCTTTCTTCTTGACGAACAATACAGGAGCTCCCCAAGGTGAATGACTAGGGCGGATGAAACCCTTGTCAAGCAGCTCTTGCAATTGTTCTTGCAATTCTTTCAGTTCTGCTGGCGCCATGCGATAAGGTGCCTTTGAAATTGGGTTGGTTCCTGGGGCCAACTCAATTTCAAACTCAATTTCCCGATTGGGAGGGAGTCCTGGTAACTCTTCAGGAAACACCTCAGGATAGTCACAGACTACCCTCACCTCTTCTCTCTTCAATCCTTCTCCTTGACTTGCATCCACTATATGAGCTAGAAAACCAGAGCACCCCTTCTCTAACATTCTCTGAGCTTGTAAGGTAGATAGGAACCTCTTTGTCTTTCTCCTTGGGTCTCCAATAAACTCAAATGAAGGTTCTGCTTCTGGTGTGAACTTGACTTTTCTCTTGCGGCAGTCTATAGAAGCACTATACTTGCTCAAGAAATCCATCCCTAAAATGATCGAAATCCTTCATCTCAAGGACTACTAAATCACTATAGAGCTCTCGGTTGGAAATCCAGATTGGTACAGCTCTTAGCCCCTATAAGTCCTTTGGTCCCACTGCTTCCTTTTATTTGGGTTCCCTTTCCAGTTCTGCAAGTTACCTGGGATCTTTGGACTGGTACTTGCTTCTATATCATACTGGTGGCCATTATACTATTTAAGTAGTGCTCAGTGATCATGGCACTACTTATCAGTTCTTCTAAGGTTTGCGGTCTACTAACACCGCTGGCCACGTTTAACGCTATCTCAGGCCTTAACATTTTGAGCCTTAGCCTGACTCTCTCTTTTTCTGTGCTAACTAGCTCTGGGTACAGATGAGCTAACCGATTAAACTTCTTCACTGCTTCATCCACGGATAGTTCTCCTTGTCTGGACTCCATGAATTCATCATAGTGCTTGTTGGTTACTCGCATGTGAAAGTATTTTTTTTGAAGAACTCAGTCTCGAAGTCGGCCCATGTCTTCTGGCTAATATTTCTCTTGGCCTTGACTCTCTCCCACTATATTCTAGCATCTCCCGTAAGGTAGAAAGATGCACACTTTATCTTCTCTACGTCAGGCCAGTCCAGTAGCTTTACTATGCTTTCCAAAGTTTTGAACCATGCTTGCATCCCATGGTTCGCTTGTGCCTGAGAAGTTCTCTGGCTTCAGTTTCTGTCACTGAATGAGGTACGCTTCTTGTCTTACCCCCCCCCCTTGTCAGGACTACTGATGTAACCGATGGATCATTGGTCACAACTAGTGTCGTAACATTTGACACTGGTGGGGTAATAGGAGTGGTCTACTGATTAGCTATCATCGTGGTGATAACTTGCTACTATTCTGCTACTTGCCTTTGTTACTAAGCCACCACCTCTAAAAGATTTGATGGTGATGTTGACTCTGTTGCCTCTTGCCCTTTAAGAGCTTGCTCCTCGTTTTGGGTCTTTCTAGGACGTCTGCTTAAAATGTATAACTTAACACTTAACAATAATGTTCCCAAATTGGCTTTAGGATAACAAGACTTTGGTCTTGATTCTTGTCTCATTTCTTAGTCCTAGAACTCGTTCTAGGGTTTAGTAAGGCCTTGGTCTTATTCGAAACTTTTATTGAGCACCTTGCGTGCTATAATCCCAAAACTTGCTTTTCGGCAAATCAAGACCTTGGTCTTGCTATACTAAGATCACAACATGAAGGACGTCCTCTTGGTATTCTCCTACTCTATATCATAAAGAGAATAAGGACATTACTTATCATCATACACAACTAGCATATAATATATCATCATACTATCATCCTACACATATAGCATATGTCATATCATGTCATCTTACTCATTATCTCTTACTAACTTACTTCATTATCTCCATGCACATATTAGCATATAATAATACTAACATACTTCCTTATCATCATGCACTTACTGATACTAGCAGTCAATAATGAAAAGCATACAAAACTACAACATATGAACTTCTTACTTGGCAGGCGGCAGGATTGATGCTTGATGTCAATGTGGCGGAAGGGTGGAACCTTTTGCTCTGATACCACTCTGTGATTTTGCCATATAGCTGGCTCTGTTGAAGAATCTGCAATACTGTCTCTTTTTCTCTTCTGATTCTTGCTTTTACTAGGTTATCTAAACCTAGGGGCAACTAGGAGCCCATCCCGTTAGACCTTGGTCTCAATCATAACTGAAGCAAGAATTTCTATTCTTTAATGCTTTCTATAGCATTAACTGACTAACAATTTAACAAACACCTTGCGACTTAACCCTTTCTTTTCTTTTAAAGTCGCTCCCTAGGCACTCGAACGTGCTCCTTAACCCGAAACTGAAGGGTAAGTGCACTCAAGCCCATCCAGGGATACCTTCAGACTCTAAAACTAATCTGAAGGGTTAATACAACGTGCTTATTCATAATCCACGATTTCTAATCGTAGGACATACATATAAAGAAATAAAGCATACGAAACGTCAACCGAAACTACTTATACTGCAGGTGAGAGATACTTACATCCTGCGCTAGGTTTCCTTACGAATATAATATGAAATCTCCGAGGGAACGTCGAACTTCGACGTTCTTCTTGCTCCTTGGCGTTCTCCTCGCGTCTACAAGAATTCTCGTAGAGAATAGGGCCTCTTGGGACCTTCCCTTCGCTTTCCCCTTGTCTTGGGCGGCAAGAGAAGAGGAGGAGAGGAAGAGGTGCAAGAGAGGCAGAGAGAAGAGAGTCTCGGGAGAGGGAGAGGAAGAAAATCGCGGAGAGAGAGGGAGGTGTCGGCGCTGAGAGAAGGTGAGGAAAAGAGTGAATCTAAAAACCCTAAGTTCCCCTTTTATACTCATGGGAAAATTTAACTAACTTTGCCTTATTTATCTTTTCCTCTATTCCATCTCAATGAAAATAGATTAGCCCACTTGGTAAGTCTCTTCCCCTTTCAGTTGTAGGTTTAGGGATCAAATCCCACTTACGCTATTTTTGTTTTTTATCCCTTTTTGCCACTTTCGTTTATGGAAAAATTCTATAAAAATATCCATAAATTTGGAATAAATTCTAAGATATTTCTAAAATTAGTTTCGAGAATTTTCGGGTGTTACACCCAACAAGTGATATCAGAGCGAGGTCGCTCGTCCACGGAATAATTATCGGGAGAGCAAAGTGCTAGAGGAAGATGGATTCAGAAGGTCCGCTAGGATGGGATACTCGAATCCCACCGTCATATGATCAAAACGATTTCGATTATTGGAGGAAGCGATTAGAGACTTGATTCCAAATGGATTGGGACCCTTGGACCGCATTGGAGGTTTCGTTCGAAGCTCTAACGGACAAAAGGGAAAAACATCTCCGACCTCGATATTGGACCAAGGATCAAAAGGAGGAAGCGGAGTCAGATAAGGAGGTAACGAGAATTGTGTTAAATTTATTACCTTCTTATCTTGTGTCACGTATAGGTGAATACAAGAATGCTCATGAGTTATGGAGAAAGGTGATAGCTCTTCATGAGAATTCTACACGAGGACAAGAAGTGGAGGAGCCAAAGGGCAAGGGCTCATTGGTCCAAGAAAAGGAGAAGAACCAATCAGAAGTTAAGCCGAGTTCAACTTCCGAAGAGGAGGAGGAAGTGGAATAGTCCACATCCTCAAGTGAGGAAGAAGAAGAGCAATCTAAGGTGGAGGTGATCTTCGAAGCTCAACCCTCAACCTCAACTACTGAGAAGAGTGGGAAATCCCACATCAAATATTTTGAGTGTAAGAAAATGGGATACTACAAGAGTAGGTGTCCTTCACTCAAGAAGGTAAAAGAGGTAAACCCTAACCCCGGTAAAGTTCATTTAAAAACTAATGTGGGTTGTAGGGATGGAGCCAAGGATAAGAAGCATATAATTTGTTTAACGTGTGGTGAGCGTAGCCACTACCACACAAAATGCTCAAGAAAAGGAAAGCTCAAGAAGTTAGGACATTTGAAGAAATTGAAAAAAAGAGGAACTCAAGTCAAGGGGGAGTTTCAAGGTAAATAGTCCCTTATTTAAAATTTAATCCAATTTCTAATTCATATATGTTTGTTCAAAATAATATAGATTATTTACCTAAGTATAATCATGAATTTAGGTAAAATGATAGAAATAGGGTAAACAAGGTTGATAATCCTAGGAAATCATTACCTAAGGCTAGACTTAATAAGACCCAAACTACCATGCCTAAGGAAAAGAAGATAATAAATGATCAAGGTATTAATCCCAAGAAGGAGAGACATATACCTAAGAAGGTAGGTAGGTCTAGGAATGTCCAAAATGGACATGTTGACTCTAGGGTTAGAACCCTAAAATTGAAAAATCAAATCTTGAAGGTAAAACTTGAGGAAATGGAGAGAGTCCTAGATAGGTTTATTATTGGACCTAGGGGACTTAACATGTGTTTGAGTGGTCAAAAACCTAAAAATATCAAATTGAGTACATCCAAGGCCAATGAAAAAAAATATGCTAGGGTAGTATATAACTATCGCAAGGATGAGAAATCCAAAAATGACAAAAATAAGTCATTTAAAGTTAAGGGAAAGAAGAATTTAACCAAGGACAAGGTGTCCAAGGTTAATGAAGTTAGATTTGTAGGCCAAGAATCACCGGAGGTACACCAGTGTGGTCTTGTATTTGTTGAGTCACCTAGGGAGGTTACTAAGGTTAAGAGCTCAAGGGGAAACTCTAAGAGTCTATTTGGGATCTATGGTCAATGAATTTTTGGAGGATATCTCCCAGAAGTCTAGATAGACCATGGAGTGTGTCAAAAGTTTTGGAGAAGGATTTGAGTCTCAATCATTGGGTTTTGACATATTAGGTTTGAGTTTCATGCAAAAAAAAAATATGACATTAGGATCATATTGCATGAAAATTAATTTTTGATATATAGATGTCACATAAATCAATGCTAAGGATGCATTGTGGTTTGGTATAAGTAGATACATCAAGAGGAAACTAAAACTAGGACTTTAGGTCAAAGTTCAATTGAACCATTTAAATAGTTTTCAGTTTTGTGTCAATCTTGGGATCCGAGATATATACATTTTTAAATATATTTTTTCCAAGTAGACATGGGTACCACAAATCTCTTCATAAAATTTAAGATTTTTTGGAGATTTATGAAATTTCTGGTGCATTTCTGAAATTGAATCAGAAATGTAGAAATGTGTTGATATCAAGGTATCAGTCGACTGGTGCAGAAGGTAGACGATTGATAATTCTGTGAGTTGTGTTTCGATAGGGGTCAGTCGACTGGTAACTGTCTCAGTCGACTGATACAGGCTGAAAGTGTTTTCAGTGATATCAAAAAGTGTCTAAATGAGTGTAACCATGTGTTTAATCTTATGAGAGATTAATACACAATGTTTATAATCATTAGAGGTTAAAGAATTCAATAATTAGGATATTGTTGGACCTCTTTTTGATATATGGCAAAGGGAGAGAAGTGTTAGGTTTAAGTGGGAAACCAAGCTCAAGGAGGAGCTTAGGTGAAAGGGGAACCTAAGGTTAGGTTCCATGATTTTTTGCACTGTTATTGTTCCCCTAACGTAAACGGGTTGCTAAATATCAAAAAGGGAGAGATTATTGGAGCAATCTAGGTGCCCTAGGTTTTGATATTTGGGCAAAGGTTTAAGTTAGGTTTATTATTGTATTTGATATGCATCGTGAGTGTGCAGGACACAGGTACAAAGGAGAAAAGTCCAAGTGGGATCTTGGCAAATGAGGAAGACCCAACAACAAGGATTGAGGTCGAAAGAAGTTCTAGAAGGCAAGTCGTGAAGGATGGAGAGGCATCCTAGGGACGCGAGATTGATAGAGAAGGCTAGAAGGCTAGGTCTAGAATGGTCGGGCGAGAACGAGTGCTGAGTGAATGCACTCGGGGCCGAAACCCTAGGTTTAGGATGTGGGCAGTCGACTGGTGTGGGATCAGTTGACTGGTAGAGGTCACAGAAAGATCAATCGACTAATCTTCTTAGCAGTCGACTAGCGTCGGCTGAAAATTTGGGTGGAGCAGTTGACTGGTGTCAACTAGTAACAGCTAATTCAGCCACAAGCTCTATTTAAGAGAGCTCGTTTTGACTGGCTAGAGTTGACAAAATTGGCTTTGGTTAAAGGCCAATTAGTAGTCATTGTGCTCACAAGTCCTGTTGAAGTTGTGGTGAGGTTTCTCCATCCACAAGGAGTGACATAAGCTAGACGGAGGTCTTCCGAGGAGTCATCCACCAACGGATCAGGATCGTCCACCTTATGAATAGTTATAGAGTAGGAGTGTCATCTCCGAACTACGTAAATCAACGTGTGTTAGCGGTTTGTGTTCCTTGTTAGTTTTAGTTTTATTTTATATTCCGTTGTGCGCTAACAAGTGTAGGAAGAGAACCACGAATCAAGTGGGTGATCAGCTATTCACCCCCTCTAACTATACGATCGAATCCCAACAGGATGGGGCATCCGAGGGACCGTGGACAAGGTATTGGGTATAACTTGGTGGGTTTCCTAATCGGATACTTGTTCGATCCGAGAGACCTCTCTATGCTTACGGATTAAAAAATTTAATCTGAATAGAGAGTCGTTTCCCATCGACCGTCTCGTGCCGTATCGAACGATTCAAATTGCAAATTAGCCAATTACCAAAATTGGTCTTGCAATTTGCTCGACCATTCGACCGCGGAAAAGGCGACGAGTTGATCGCCGGCTTTTGTGTTTATGGTCGGGGTCCAGTTAAATAATTATTGACTATGATTCGCAATCAAAATAATTAAATAACAAACATGAAATGACAAGGCGCATGAATAAGACACATAATGAAAAGAGCCAAGGAAGAATATACCTTCCGTTACCTTACGATCTTCTACCGTATAACCCTCCCCTCTTGGACGTCGTGTGGGCGACGATCTACCAAGAACTGTGGTCACCAAGTTGATCCCTTCTCCTTGTGCCAACCAATCCCTTATCAAAAGGTTACCGTCGGCCGCTCGCTTGGAAGAAGATAATCCAAACACAAATCTCCTTTCTACTCTCCTCTGGAAAAATTGCCGTGAGGCGATTTTTTCTCCTCTGCAAAAATTGCCGTGAGGCGATTTTCTCTCCTCTGCATTCTGCAAAAATTGCCGTGAGGCGATTTTCTCTCCACTGCAAAAATTGCCGTGAGGCGATTTTCTCTCTCTGGAAAAATTGCCGTAAGGCAATTGTCTTCCCTGATCCTAAAAACGCCGTGAGGCGATTTTCAGCCTTTTTATTCAATTGCTGTGAGCGAGCGCTCGCAATTAAACTGCCGCGAGGCAATTAAAATTGCATGTATTGCAATTAAACTGCCGTGAGGCAATTAAAATTGCATTCATTGCAATTAAACTGCCGTGAGGGACTTTTCTACTCCCTCGTAAACAGATGGAAGGCTGCGTCCTTATTAATTGCAAAATTGCAATTATAATTGCAATTCCTTAATTGCAAGGAACGCTTGCAATTACTCAATTGCAAGGAACGTTTGCAATCTTAATTGCAAAGAACGTTGCCACTTTTTGCATGCACCCGTGGAGAAGTCGTCTTCGGCGTCGTAGAGAGAGAAAAAGAGGAGGAAAGAAGAAATTAGATTTCTTGTGTTCTCTAGGATTAATTCATCAATCATCAACTTGGTTCCATACCACCATGGGATATATATAGGGCTACGGTAGGGACCATGAGGAGTTGGATCTTGGCCTGCTAATGGACCCGGTCCATTAATGAGGATCCATTCCACTAAAGAGCCCTCATTGAATTACCTCACCAACCCCCATATTTACATATGGGCTCCACTTATTACAAGTCGTCCATCCCCCCGTGTTTAAGATTTCGAATGCCCGTTAATTAATTAAATTACTGACAATTTAAATTAATTAACTTCTGGATCCTTGACTAGTACCACTCGACCTTATCATCATGCCGGATCAAATCCACCTGCAGGGTTTAGCATGATGATCCTTTCGAGCTCATCAAGGGGGCATCATCAACCCGACTCACCAGGACACGGATTCCGTCAATAATCAACGACACATCATATTATTAATATTATCTCCCAACTTACCTGGCCTATCGATCTAACAGAATAGATCTCGCCCATTGGTAAATTAAAGAAATAATAGTTAATAATATATGCCCGTTATTATATCGGGATTAAGGGATCGTACTCCATAATAAAGTCTGAGGTCCTATCCAATTATCGAGTCAGTAAAAATTAGATAGCCTCGTGTTTTGGTCCTGCTC
Organism: Boesenbergia rotunda; assembly: GCA_024364735.1. Classification (NCBI taxonomy): domain Eukaryota; kingdom Viridiplantae; phylum Streptophyta; class Magnoliopsida; order Zingiberales; family Zingiberaceae; genus Boesenbergia; species Boesenbergia rotunda. Next base: position 4,324 of record JAGFNQ010007281.1, on the reverse strand, counting down.
AATGTACTCAAAGCACACTAGTGTAATCCTATGGTCAAGACCAACCACACCTAATTACACTACAACCATTCCGATGGGTTGTCCAATTCCATCTCGGTTGTGAGCCTCTATTTATACTAAGCAAGGAATTGATTGTTAGTGAGAGCCCTAGAGCCAATCATATGATGATTACTTTTTGGACTATTGTATCATATTCTTGTATATATATTTCTTATATATAAAGGCATTTCTTATGGTTATTGTACTTATGTGTATTGGTGCCAAATAACTTAGTATAATAACGTCCTTGAGTAGAAGGTTCTTATCTATATCAATCGATTAGTTGAATCGATAGTGAGATGATATAGAGAACACTACTCTTAATTATTCCTAGTCAAGTATTAACATTCAAGGACAATGTTAATGCATAGAGACTAGCATGTAGGTCAACATGATGACTTGATCTCACAAGTCATGGATATGAGATATCAAGTTGACACATGGGTATACATTAGAGAATGTATACTGAATAGCCCGCCATGAGAAAGTATCATGGATCGTTATATGAGTGTCATATACTTTCTCATGTGACTATTAGTATGACTATTAGTCCTTAGACCTGAAGTCACCATAGTTCCCTACATAAGGAGTTATGTACTTTGGTTTCGTCAAACGTCACCCGTAACTGGGTGGACTATAAAGGCGATTACTGGGTATGTAACAAATTATGCGGAGGGATGTGAGTGATGTAGATGGGATCTATCCCTCCTATATGACGGGAGAGATATCATAGTCTTGATAGAGTGAGATCACTAAGTGCATGGCCACGCCCAAATAAGGCAATATGAGATATTGAGCTTATTTGATTATAGTGAGTCTACTTGGAGTTCAAGACACATAGATTGATTGGAGGATGACACGGTCTATGCTTCATATAAGATCAATCTAGATATCGACGATAGAAGGACATTGTCATATATTATGAAAGTCATAATTAGTAGTCACATTGGTGATGTTGAATCTCAACATTCTTGTAACTTGGGTAGCAATGATGTGTTGCTAGATACCGCTCATTGCTTATGTTTCTAAGAGGTTAGAAGCATTGCCAACGTTACAAGAACCTATAGGGTCACACGCAAAGAACAAATAGATGGAGAAAAATTGAAGTCAAGTTTGACTTGGCTAAATATGGAAAGTCCATAAAAGGCAAGTTTGACTTGACCCAAATCCAAATCAAGTTTGACTTGACTTGGTTCCACTTCAAGTTAGACTTGACATGGGAGAAGAAATGGAGTCAAGTTTGACTTGACTAAATATGGAAAGTCCATAAAAGGCAAGTTTGACTTGACCCAAATCCAAATCAAGTTTGACTTGACTTGGTTCCACTTCAAGCTAGACTTGACATGGGAGAAGAAAAGGAGTCAAGTTTGACTTGACTAAATATGGAAATTCCATAAAAGGTAAGTTTGACTTGACCAAAAGGCCACCTCATCTTGACTTGACCAAGTGATGACTTGGCTTGGTTTCCCCCCATTTGAATTTGAATTCAAATTGAAAGGGGGTTATGGAAGGCCACCTAATGGCTATTAGTGGCCATTATGGCCGGGCCACTTAATGGCCATTAATGGCCATTAAGTGGCCGGCCACAAGAGAGAACAAAAGGGGTTTTTGTTCCATTTTTCCATCAAGTGTGTGTCTTCTCTTCTTCCTCTCCAATGGTTGGAGTTCTTCTTCTTCTACTCCTCTTGGCCGAATCCTACAAGGTGCTAGCACACCTAAAGGATTTCATCCATCTACTTTTGTTCGCGTGGATACTTCTAGAGGGACGGCACTTGACGTCCTAGAGATTCGACATCCAAAAGGAGCGAACGGGATTAAACGGGGCACGCATCAAAGGTAAAAATGTTTATCCCTCTTTAGATCTAGGAGTAGATCGGGTTTTGAAGCATGTAAAGGAGCACTCGTAATTTTTGAAATGGCTTTCTTCGCTCGGATCCTTGCTATTGGGGCTTTCGGGGTTTCCGCGACGCGAAAAAGCGGTTTTCGTGGCCCGAAAAACCCTACAGTGGTATCAGAGCCACGAGCGAAGCTTGTGCTCGTTTTGTTTTTATTTTTTTTGTATTAGATACAAAATTTAGATAAATATTTGCTTCTGTAATTTTTCTAAATTTTAGGATTTTTGAGTAATTTTTCTCGTAGAGGCAAAGCGACGAGTGCGAAGCACTTGTAGACTTTGCCACCGAGAAAAACTTCTCCGAAACGGCAAGTTTCGCCCAAATGGTTTTTGGGACAGCAGGTTAAAGCGTTGTATAATCGCAAGAAGACACTCGTGAAGGTTATTTCACGAGTAGGGGCGCTGCCCCTAACCCCGCAAGGGGCCTTGTCTCGCGATTACGCCCGAAACCCGCTTACCGGGACCGCCGCGGAGTTGTGACTCGGAAAAATTCTAAAAATGAGTAGAAAAATTATATAAAATTTATAAAATTACATAATTTTGAATTATGTACAGAAGTGTGATGATCATGGCCCAAAACCCTATTTTAATTAGATTAAAATATGTGTGTAATTCATATTACGGCCTGCGTGCCGTTATTTGTGTTGTGGGTGTTGTATTATGATTGCGACCTGCGTGTCGTTTTTTTTTTATTTCTGTTAAAATTAGTTTAAGACTCGAATGTAACTCGAGTATAAATTTTGTAATGTACAAAATTAACGATGAAGGCAATTCTGGAGAAGACGGACTCATGGGAAGCAAGCCGACAACACATAGGGTTCTGGAAGGAGGATCTTGGAGAAGCTGCTGCCTAGACCCTAGGTTGACCAAAAGATCTTCTCATTGGCTTGAGAAGATCTTAGTAGGGCCATGACTAATCACACTTAATTTTCTTGTATATTTTATTTTTGCTTATATGTATGTGATGCATGTTAGTATAGAATAGAATATACATGAGTGTATGTGATGCACATGTAATGTGGGAACCACATTTTGATGTGCACCTAGTACACATTTAGGTTAAATTAGATTTAATAAATGCCTTGATACGATGCACATCATCGATTAGATTAGATCTAAATCGAAATCAACTCGTATATGCCTAACGAGCCTTGATACCCATCACTACCATGATCATATGCGATTGTTGAATCTGCCAAAGCAGAGCAATGCATTTAATCTTGGTGGGATGCGGAGGGACAACCTTGGTCCCGCCTATCACGCTTGGGTTAGATTGAGCTCAATTAGATTGAGTAACTAGTTAGCTCAATTGGATCGAGCCTAACTATAGACATATTCCAATAGTTGGAAAGGTAGGACAAGATCGCATTTATCAATAGTCTTGGGCGATTTAGCCAAAGCTAACTCAAGATTATTCATAAATGTTAATTCTTGATCCTATAAACAAGAGTTGCATAGAGATGTAATTGGTAATTGGTACCTACCGATCATACTAAGTCTTGGGCGATTTAGCCAAAGCTAACTCAAGGCGTAGTATGATGTGGATCTTGACCTACGAGAATTATAGTTAGTTGGTGTGGATCTAGTAGTGTGGTTTTACCACATCTATGACTCGATTCTACCAAAGCCCTATAATTCAGTGGGAGCATCATTTAATTAAAGGCCTAGTTAAATGATAAATATGATACAATGGTGGATATTTATTCTCTGTATTTTATGTTGTAGATTACCATGACAAACGCGAACACTCTCTCTCTGCGATCTGTCCTTGAGAAGGACAAGCTCACTGGAGCTAATTTCCTGGACTGGTACAGGAACTTGAGGATAGTCCTCAAACAGGAACGTAAGCTGTACGTTCTAGAGCAAGCAGTTCCTGAAGCACCACCACTCTCAGCCATCCGTAGCGTTAGAGATGCTCATCAGAAGCATCAAGACGACGCGTTAGACGTGTCGTGCCTAATGCTATGCTGCATGTCCTCTGAGCTTCAGAAGCAACACGAGAACATGAATGCTTACGATATGATTGGCCACCTCAAGCAATTATATCAAGGGCAGGCAAGGCATGAGAGGTTTGAAGTGACTCAGGCCCTCTTTTCATGCAAGATGAAAGAGGGAACCTCTGTAGGAACTCACGCACTCAAAATGATTGGGTACGTCGAGAACCTCGAGAGGTTGGGGTTCCCTTTGGGCCAAGAGCTGGCTACCAATCTGATCCTGCAATCGTTGCCGGAAAGTTACCGTCAATTCGTCATGAATTACAACATGAACGAATTAGACAAACCACTGCCCGAGATACTTAGCATGTTAAGAACTGCTGAGCCTAATCTCACCACTGCCAAGTCCAGTACCGTCCTAATGGTACAAAAGGCAAGGGTAAGGGCAAGGGTAAGG
>JAGFNQ010007280.1:0-18806 GCA_024364735.1 Boesenbergia rotunda | reverse complement strand
TTAAGTGTGGATGCCACCTCATCAAGGAAGATTAATGGTCAAGTTTGACTTGACCAAAAGGCCACCTCACCTTGACTTGACCAAGTGATGACTTGGCTTGGTATTTGACCAATGATGATGCTCCACATCATCTCCAAAGGTTGTAACCCCCCATTTGAATTTGAATTCAAATTGAAAGGGGGTTATGGCCGGCCACTTAATGGCCATTAATGGCCATTATGTGGCCGGCCACAATGAGAGAACAAAACCAAGTTTTGGTTCCATTTTTCTCATGGTGTGTCTTCTCTTCTTCCTCTCCAAGTGTTGGTGCTCTTCTTCTTCTTCTCCTCTTGGCCGAACCCTTGAAAGGTGCTAGCACACCTAAAGGGTTTCCTCCATCCACTTTGTTCGCGTGGATACTTCTAGAGGGACGGCACTTGACGTCCTAGAGATCCGACATCCAAAAGGAGCGAGCGGGATTAAGCGGGGCACGCACCAAAGGTAAAATGGTTTATCCCTCTTTAGATCTAGTTGCTCTTGATGATGTGGAGCATCATCAATGGTTGGCTCCATGCCAATTCATCACCATGATGTGGCATTAAGTCAAGTCTAACTTGAGGTGGATTTGGGTCAAGTCAAACTTGCCTTTTATGGACTTTCCATATTTAGTCAAGTCAAACTTGACTCCATTTCTTCTCCCATGTCAAGTCTAACTTGAAGTGGAACCAAGTCAAGTCAAACTTGATTTGGATTTGGGTCAAGTCAAACTTGTCTTTTATGGACTTTCCATATTTAGCCAAGTCAAACTTGACTTCATTTTTTCTCCATCTATTTGTTCTTTGCGTGTGACCCTATAGGTTCTTGTAACGTTGGCAATGCTTCTAACCTCTTAGAAACATAAGCAATGAGCGGTATCTAGCAACACATCATTGCTACCCAAGTTACAAGAATGTTGAGATCCAACATCACCAATGTGACTACTAATTATGACTTTCATAATATGTGACAATGTCCTTCTATCGTCGATATCTAGATTGATCTTCTATGAAGCATAGACCGTGTCATCCTCCAATCAATCTATGTGTCTTGAACTCCAAGTAGACTCACTATAATCAAATAAGCTCAATATCTCATATTGCCTTATTTGGGCATGGCCATGCACTTAGTGATCTCACTCTATCAAGACTATGATATCTCTCCCGTCATATAGGAGGGATAGATCCCATCTACATCACTCACATCCCTCCGCATAATTTGTTACATACCCAGTAATCGCCTTTATAGTCCACCCAGTTACGGGTGACGTTTGACGAAACCAAAGTACATAACTCCTTATGTAGGGAACTATGGTGACTTCAGGTCTAAGGACTAATAGTCATACTAATAGTCACATGAGAAAGTATATGACACTCATATAACGATCCATGATACTTTCTCATGGTGGGTCATTCAGTATACATTCTCCAATGCATACTCATGTGTCAACTTGATATCTCATATCCATGACTTGTGAGATCAAGTCATCGTGTTGACCTACATGCTAGTCTCTATGCATTAACATTGTCCCTGAATGTTAATACTTGACTAGGAATAATTAAGAGTAGTGTTCTCTATATCATCTCACTATCGATTCAACCAATCGATTGATATAGATATGAACCTACTACCAAGGACGTTATTACACTTAGTTATTTGGCACCAATACAAGTAAGTATAATAACCATAATCAAATGCCTTTATATATATATATATGAAATATGATACAATGAGTCCATACAACAACCATCACATGATTGGCTCTAGGGCTCTCACTAACAATCTCCCACTAGAACTAGTGCCAATCACTGTAGTATCTAATACCCAATGACCTAGTGTGACCATCATGCTTGGTCTGTGCCAAAGCCTTGGTCAAGGGATCTGCAATGTTAGCCTCTGTGGGTACTCTGCATATCTTCACATCTCCTCGATCGATGATCTCTCGAATGAGATGGAAACGCCGTAGTATGTGTTTGGTCCGCTGGTGTGAACGAGGTTCCTTAGCCTGCGCAATAGCTCCATTGTTGTCACAATAGAGCTGTACTGGGTCGGCTATGCTAGGAACCACTCCAAGCTCAGTAATGAACTTGCGGATCCAAACTGCCTCCTTTGCTGCCTCAGATGCAGCAATGTACTCAGCTTCTGTTGTAGAATCAGCAACTGTATCCTGCTTTGAACTCTTCCAGCTGACAGCGCCACCATTTAAGCAAAACACGAACCCTGACTGCGATCTGTAGTCATCCTGGTCAGTTTGGAAGCTTGCATCACTGTAACCTTTTACAGTTAGCTCCTCTTCGCCTCCAAATATCAAGAAATATTCTTTAGTCCTTCTCAAGTACTTAAGAATATTCTTGACTGCTATCCAGTGACGTTCACCTGGATCTGACTGGTATCTGCTCGTCATGCTCAAAGCATACGAGACATCAGGACGAGTACATAACATGGCGTACATGATAGATCCTATGGCTGAGGCATAAGGGATCTTGCTCATGCGGTCTCTCTCCTCTCTAGAAGAGGGACCTTGAGTCTTCGAAAGACTCACGCCATGTGACACTGGCAGATTTCCCTTCTTGGAATTCTGCATGGCAAACCGTTGCAAAACGGTATCAATGTATGTACTCTGACTTAGGCCAAGCAATCTCTTAGATCTATCTCTATAGATCTTTATGCCTAGAATATAGGCTGCTTCACCTAAGTCTTTCATTGAGAAGGAATTCCCCAACCAAGTCTTCACAGACTGTAGTGAAGGAATGTCATTCCCAATGAGTAGTATGTCATCTACATACAAAACAAGGAAGACAACTGTGCTCCCACTAACCCTTTTGTAGACACAAGGTTCATCTTCATTCTTGATGAAACCAAACTGTTTGATTGCATCATCGAATCGAAGATTCCAGCTTCGAGAAGCTTGCTTTAGTCCATAAAGGGACTTATGCAGCTTGCATACTCTACCAGTATGCTTTGGATCTACAAAACCCTCAGGTTGTGTCATGTACACTTCCTCGAGGAGGTTTCCATTCAGAAACGCAGTTTTGACGTCCATCTGCCAGATCTCATAATCGTGGTATGCTGCAATAGCAAGCAAGATCCTAATGGACTTGAACATCGCGACTGGAGAAAAAGTTTCATCATAGTCAATACCATGAATTTGCTTGAAACCTTTAGCTACTAGTCTACCCTTATAGGTATGTACAAGTCCATCCATGTCAGTCTTTCTCTTAAAGACCCACTTACACCCAATGGGTTTGACCCCTTCAGGTGGATCAACCAAAGTCCATACTTGGTTGGTGTACATGGAATCCATCTCGGATCTCATGGCCTCTAGCCATTTCTCAGAATCTGGGCTCATCACAGCTTCCTGATAGGAGGTAGGCTCGTTCTCAACGAGCATAACGTCATCATGGTCAGACAAGAGAAATGAGTATCTCTCAGGCTGACGACGTACCCTATCAGACCTGCGAAGAGGTAGGTCTACATGAACAGGTTGTTGTTCCACAGCTTCTTGTGCAACAACCTCATCAACCACCACACTTTGTGGTTCCTGTTCAACTTCCATCAAGGCTTCAGTGCTATTGTCCATGTCTTGAACTTCTTCAAGACTGAACGTACTCCCACTAGTCTTTCTAGAAACAAAGTCCCTTTCTAGAAATACTCCAGTCTTAGCAACAAACACTTTGTGCTGACTAGGAATGTAGAAGTAGTATCCCTTCGTTTCCTTGGGATACCCTATGAAATAACACTTATCAGATTTGGGTCCCAGTTTGTCTGAGACTTGACGTCGTACGTAAGCCTCACAACCCCAAACCCTCATGAAAGACATCTTGGGACTCCTCCCTGTCCATATCGTATATGGTGTCTTCATGACAGCCTTTGATGGAACACGGTTTAGTGTGAACGCTGCCGTGTCTAGAGCATATCCCCAAAAGGATATAGGAAGATCTGCGTGACTCATCATAGATCGTACCATATCTAATAAGGTACGATTCCTCCTTTCGGATACACCATTCCACTGTGGTGTTCCAGGGGGAGTGAGTTGGGATAGAATCCCACACTCAGCTAGGTAGTCACGAAACTCATGGCTCAAGTATTCTCCACCTCGATCTGATCGAAGTATCTTAATACTCTTGCCAAGTTGGTTCTGTACTTCATTTCTGAATTCTTTGAACTTTTCAAAGGATTCTGACTTATGTGTCATCAAATACACATAGCCATATCTACTGAAGTCATCAGTAAATGTGATGAAGTACCTGTAACCACCTCTGGCAGCGACATTGAAAGGGCCACATACATCACTATGTATGAGTCCTAACAAGTCTGTCGCTCTTTCGCTATGTCCACTAAAGGGAGTCTTAGTCATCTTGCCTAGAAGGCATGACTCGCATGTCTCATATGACTCAAAATCAAATGAGTCCAGCAAACCATCCTTATGGAGCTGGGACAAGCGACTCTCATTTATGTGGCCTAAGCGACAGTGCCAGAGATAGGTTGGGTTCAACTCATTTGATCTCAACCTCTTGGTATTCACGTTATAGATAGGGCTCTCTAAGTCTAGAATATAGAGGCCATTCATCAGATGTGCGCTACAATAGAACATATCCTTTAAATAAACAGAACAACATTTGTCCTTTATTATGAATGAAAAACCTTTGTTATCTAAACATGAAACTGAAATGATATTCTTTGTTAGTACAGGTACATAACAACAGTTATTCAATTCCAGTACAAGCCCAGAGGGTAGAGATAGAAAGTAAGTCCCTATAGCAACAGCAGCAACCCTTGCTCCATTGCCTACTCGTAGGTCCACCTCGCCCTTGGCCAATGCCCTGCTATTTCTCAGCGCCTGCACATTAGTACAAATGTGAGAAGCACACCCAGTATCTAATACCCATGATGTAGAAATAGAAAGGTTGACTTCTATAACATTTATACCTGAAGTAGAAGTCTCACTTCTCTTCTTCTTCAGATCTTCCAGGTATACCTTGCAGTTCCGCTTCCAATGCCCAGTCTTACCGCAGTGGAAGCAGGTAGCATCCTTAGCAACCCCACCTTTAGGTTTGAGTGTTGAAGAGCTGGCTTTGCCCTTGGTTTGGGTCTTACCCTTACCTTTGGGCTTCCACTTGCCCTTACCCTTGCCCTTTTGTACCATTAGGACGGTACTGGACTTGGCAGTGGTGAGATTAGGCTCAGCAGTTCTTAACATGTTGAGTATCTCGGGCAGTGGTTTGTCTAATTCGTTCATGTTGTAGTTCATGACGAATTGACGGTAACTCACCGGCAACGATTGCAGGATCAGATCGGTAGCCAGCTCTTGGCCCAAAGGGAACCCCAACCTCTCGAGGTTCTCGACGTACCCAATCATTTGGAGTGCGTGAGTTCCTACAGGGGTTCCCTCTTTCATCTTGCATGAAAAGAGGGCCTGAGTCACTTCAAACCTCTCATGCCTTGCCTGCCCTTGATATAGTTGCTTGAGATGGCCAATCATATCAAAAGCATTCATTTTCTCGTGTTGCTTCTGAAGCTCAGGAGACATACAGCATAGCATTAGGCATGACACGTCTAACGCGTCATCTAGATGCTTCTGATGAGCATCTCTAACACTACGAGCGCAGAGGCTGGTGGTGCATCAGGAACTGCTTGCTCCAGAACGTACAGCTTACGTTCCTGCGTGAGGACTATCCTCAGATTCCTGTACCAGTCCAGGAAATTAGCTCCTAGGAGCTTGTCCTTCTCAAGAACAGATCGTAGAGAGAGAGTGTTCGTGTTTGACATGGTAATCTACAACATAAAATGCAGAAAATAAATATCCACCATTGTATCATATTTTATTTATCATTTAACTAGGCCTTTAATTAAATGATGCTCCCACTGAATTATAGGGCTTTGGTAGAATCGAGTCATAGATGTGGTAAAACCACACTACTAGATCCACACCAACTAACTATAATTCTCGTAGGTCAAGATCCACATCATACTACGCCTTGAGTTAGCTTTGGCTAAATCGCCCAAGACTTAGTATGATCGGTAGGTACTAATTACCAATTACATCTCTATGCAACTCTTGTTTATAGGATCAAGAATTAACATTTATGAATAATCTTGAGTTAGCTTTGGCTAAATCGCCCAAGACTATTGATAAATGCGATCTTGTCCTACCTTTCCAACTATTGGAGTATGCCTATAGTTAGGCTCGATCCAATTGAGCTAACTAGTTACTCAATCTAATTGAGCTCAATCTAACCCAAGCGTGATAGGCGGGACCAAGGTTGTCCCTCCGCATCCCACCACGATTAAATGCATTGCTCTGCTTTGGCAGATTCAACAATCGCATATGATCGTGGTAGTGATGGGTATCAAGGCTCGTTAGGCATATACGAGTTGATTTCGATTTAGATCTAATCTAATCGATGATGTGCATCGTATTTAGGCATTTATTAAATCTAATTTAACCTAAATGTGTATTAGGTGCACATCAAGATGTGGTTCCCACATTACATGTGCATCACATACACTCATGTATATTCTATTCTATACTAACATGCATCACATACATATAAGCAAAAATAAAATATACAAGAAAATTAAAGTGTGATTAGTCATGGCCCTACTAAGATCTTCTCAAGCCAATGAGAAGATCCTTTGGTCAACCTAGGGTCTAGGCAGCAGCTTCTCCAAGCTCCTCCTTCCAGAACCCCATGTGTTGTCGGCTTGCTTCCCACGAGTCCGTCTTCTCCAGAATTTCCTTCATCTTCAATTTTGTACATTACAAAATTTATACTCGAGTTACATTCGAGTCTTAAACTAATTTTAATAGAAATAATAAATAAAAGGCCGACACGCAGGTCGCAATCACAATACAACACACACAACACAAATAACGGCACGCAGGCCGTAATATGAATTACACACATATTTTAATCTAATTAAAATAGGGTCTTGGGCCATGACCATCACACTACTGTACATAATTCAAAATTATGTATTTTACAGAAATTTATCTAATTTTTCTATGTATTTTCAGAATTTTATGAGTCACAACTCCACGGCGGTCCCGTTAAGTGGGTTTCGGGCACAATCACGTGACAAGGCCCCTTGCGGGGTTAGGGGCGGCGCCCCTACTCACGAAATTAATTTCGTGAGTGTCGTATCGCGATCTAACAGTGCCTAACCCGCTGTCCCAAAATCTATTTGGGCGAAACTTGCCGTTTCGGAGAAGATTTTCTCGGTGGTCGAAGTGTACAAGTGCTTCGCACTCGTTGCTTCGCCTCTACGAGAAAAATACTCATAAAATCCTAAAAATTAGAAAAATTACAGAATCATAAACTACTCTAAATTTTGTATCCCATACAAAAAATAAATAAATACGTGCTTCGCACGTGACTCTGATACCACTGTTGGGTTTTTCGGGCAGCGAAAACTGCCTTTTCGCGTCGCGGAAATCCTGAGAACCCAAAGCCATGGATCTCGTGCGAAGAAAAAATTCCGAAACAAAAATCACGTATTCATTTCATGCTCAAAACTCGATCTACTCCTAGATCTAAAGAGGGATAAACCATTTTTACCTTTGGTGCGTGCCACGCTTAATCCCGCTCGCTCCTTTTGGATGTCGGATCTCTAGGACGTCAAGTGCCGTCCCTCTAGAAGTATCCACGCGAACAAAGTGGATGGAGGAAACCCTTTAGGTGTGCTAGCACCTTTCAAGGGTTCGGCCAAGAGGAGAAGAAGAAGAAGAACACCAACACTTGGAGGAGGAAGAAGAGAAGACACACCATGAGAAAAATGGAACCAACACTTGGTTTTTTTCCTCATTGTGGCCGGCCACATAATGGCCATTAAGTGGCCGGCCATAATGGCCATTAATGGCCATTAAGTGGCCTGCCATAACCCCCTTTCAATTTGAATTCAAATTCAAATGGGGGGGTTACAACCTTTGGAAATGATGTGGAGCATCATCATTGGTCAAATACCAAGCCAAGTCATCACTTGGTAGAGTCAAGGTGAGGTGGCCTTTTTGTCAAGTCAAACTTGACCATTAATCTTCCTTGATGGGGTGGCATCCACACATAATGCTCTTGATGATGTGGAGCATCATCAATGGTTGGCTCCATGCCAATTAATCACCATGATGTGGCATTAAGTCAAGTCTAACTTGAGGTGGATTTGGGTCAAGTCAAACTTGCCTTTTATGGACTTTCCATATTTAGTCAAGTCAAACTTGACTCCATTTCTTCTCCCATGTCAAGTCTAACTCGAAGTGGAACCAAGTCAAGTCAAACTTGATTTGGATTTGGGTCAAGTCAAACTTGCCTTTTATGGACTTTCCATATTTAGCCAAGTCAAACTTGACTTCATTTTTTCTCCATCTATTTGTTCTTTACGTGTGACCCTATAGGTTCTTGTAACGTTGGCAATGCTTCTAACCTCTTAGAAACATAAGCAATGAGCAGTATCTAGCAACACATCATTGCTACCCAAGTTACAAGAATGTTGAGATCCAACATCACCAATGTGACTACTAATTATGACTTTCATAATATGTGACAATGTCCTTCTATCGTCGATATCTAGATTGATCTTCTATGAAGCATAGTCCGTGTCATCCTCCAATCAATCTATGTGTCTTAAACTCTAAGTAGACTCACTATAATCAAATAAGCTCAATATCTCATATTGCCTTATTTGGGCATGGTCATGCACTTAGTGATCTCACTCTATCAAGACTATGATATCTCTCCCGTCATATAGGAGGGATAGATCCCATCTGTAGCGACCCGCCTTCTCTACCTTCAGACGGATCGTTACTTTCCTCTACTTCTCAACTTTTATACATGACTAAAAGTAAAATGCGGAAATCTTTTTTTTTCTTTTAAATTCTTCTAACAATTATATTCTAACTTAAGTAGTCATGCATGCTACCATATCACACTTTCCTTCTCAAAACTCGCAGTTGATACTTATTGAAACAAGCCTCACCCAACTCAAACTGCCCGTACCAGTCGACTGGTGACGTAGCAGTCGACTGGTACGCCTGTAATCAGAATTACAGGTTTTCGGCTCTTGCTTCTTAAGTCCACCATTCATTCAGTTTCGAGCCATATCAAACTACGACACCATTTCTATACTCTATGTCAGTTTCCTAAACAATTTAGCCAATCAAACGAATCCATAAACTTGAATTTAGGACTTTTATGGAAGAAAATAAACAAAAAAAAAAAAAAAAAAAAAAGATTTATGGAAGAAATAACTAACAAGTTTATATGAACTTAACAATAGAGTTTGTACCAATCTTGACTCCTATGCATTCATAACACCAAATACATGTTCTACACCTTGCTAATGCATTATGAAATGTGATTGCAACTTTTCTAAACATTTTTAAGCAATAAAACTTGATTCAAAGGAAATTGATACTATCTTGGCACAACACTTTTTCTCTAACAAAGTATCAATATCTCTAACTACTCACACTTCTACTCATCTAATGCAATCATAAGGATATGTATGCTAAATGAAATGACATGGAATCTTTACTCTAAGAAATTGAGCATGTAAAACTATCCAAAACTCAAATACTCTATATCTCCATAAGCAAGAACTTGAAATTTGAATAACTTAAACATTGCAATTCAAATAACTAAATGTCTCGTCTCAAAGATCTCTCCATAATCAGCCACCACACACACTCTACTCAGCACCGCCTCGTCGTCTTCCTTCAGAATTGCTTGCCTTTACCTTTATCTGCAATAAGAGGAAATGCATCTATAAGCAAAAGCTTAGTAAGTACTATCTAGCTCACAAAAACTCGAAATATGCAAACATGCTTCTAGATCAAACTGAAAATCATATGAGATACTAATATGCTTGAAAGAAAACTAAGAACATGTATAACTCAAAACATGCATACTCAAGCAATAATAAATCTCAATTTACTTTTCTTGGCTCAACTTGAAACTTTAGCTATTCTTTAACTTTTGAAAACTTTTTAACTTTCGAAAACTTTGCTAAAGCATATACTTGAAAATAATAATCACTTGGATCCACTGAAGACGTAAGTACCATCTGAATGCGCGTTCCCTAAAAGGTTGGGGTAGCGAGCCACCAATCCTAATAGAGCAGACCTTGGTCTACCAGGGCCAAGACCTTGGAATTGGACACCTGGATTTCTTTAACGACGCCCTTGGACGCCGGGTACTGGCCTTATAAAATAAAATAGCTTTTCTTTCTTTTCTTTCTTATCTGTAAATGCCTTGGCATTTTCTGGAGCACCTTGCGTGCTAAAATCCCTAAGTCTTGACTTTTGGGGATTTCTTAAGGCCTTGGCCTTTTCTTTTCTTATCTTTATCTTCTCTTTTCTTTTCTCATAGCTTTTCTTGGACCCTAATCTCACATAGGGTATCAATAACATATATAAGCATATAATGAACTAAGATCACATGCAAAAACTAAAACAAAAGAAATATCTCTTTTAAAAACTTTTAAAGGAAATTCTCGCGGAAAAACCGCCTCTTACTGCAGGTGAGCAGTACTTACATTGATATCTTGGACTTACAACCAAGATTGACGTCTAGACTCGGAGAAACTTGAGATCTCGGAGAATTCTTCACGCCTACGCGTTCCTCTCGTCGCGGGGATCCCGAATATAGAATTATCTCTTGGAGAAGAGTCTTGGCCGGCCCTCTTGGCCTTGGTGTTGGTGCGTCGCCCAAGAGAGGAGAAGGTCGGCGTGAGGGTTTGGAGAGGAGAGAAAATAAAACTTCTCTCTTTAATTATCTATTTATATTAAGGGCGGATTAACTAACTACCCTTAAATAATCTCTCCTCTTTTTGTGCTTGATACCCTAGCCCAGCTGGTCGCGCGCTCTGTTCTCTGGTCGCGGGTTCGATCCACCTGCTGCACTTAATGGTTTTTTTTATACTTATGGGGCATCGACCTAACTACCCTTAAATATAGGTCTCTCCATCCTTTCTGTGCTTGAACCTAGCCGCTGGTTGCGCGCGCGGCTGTTTCGTGGTGGTCGCGGGTTCAATCCACCGGCTGCCCTTAATGGTTTTTATTTTTTTCTTTTTTTTTTCTTTTCTTTTTCCAAAAATACCAAACGGACTCGGAAAATTCCATAAAAATACTCTAAAAATTCCTAAAAATATCTAGAATATTTCTAAACCATTTCTAAATAATTCTAAGGACTTTAAGAACTAAAAATGGAATTTTGGGGCGTTACAATCCCCCATACCTTATAAAAAGTTCGTCCTCGAACTTAGAATAATTCTGGATATCTTCTCTCATGCTGTCCTCACGTTCCCAAGTAGCC
This sequence comes from Boesenbergia rotunda, assembly GCA_024364735.1. Lineage (NCBI taxonomy): Eukaryota > Viridiplantae > Streptophyta > Magnoliopsida > Zingiberales > Zingiberaceae > Boesenbergia > Boesenbergia rotunda. The sequence goes on along the minus strand of JAGFNQ010007280.1, from coordinate 7,485 downwards.
TCTTCATGCTTTTGATTCTGCCAGATGACCTTCACTAGTGGCACTTCTTTGTTTCTTAATCTTTAACTGCTTTGTCCACTATCTGTGTCGGTCTGCTCTCATAACTAAGATCTTCTTGGATCTGTACTGACTGAGGCTGAATCACTTGGCTAGGGTCGTGAATACACTTCTTTAGCATAGAGACATGAAATGTACTGTGGATAGCTGACATATCCTCTGGTAAGTCCAACTCATATGCTACCTTACCAACCCTCTTTACGATCTTATAGGGTCCTATGTAGCGAGGACTTAGCTTGCCCTTTTTACCAAATCTCATCACTCCCTTCATAGGAGCGACCTTGAGAAATACTGAATCTCCAACTTGGAATTCAAGTGGCCTACGGCGTGTGTCAGCATAACTTTTCTGTCTACTCTGGGCAGTCTCAATCCTCTGGCGGATCGTCTGGATAGCCTGAGTGGTCTCATCTATAAGCTCAGTCTGGCTGTCTAGTCCTGACTCCATCTCTTTCTTCTCACCAGCTTCTTGCCAACATATGGGTGATCTACATTTCCTGCCATATAATGCCTCATAAGGTGCCATCCTGATGGTGGCCTGATAGCTATTGTTGTAGGCAAACTCAGCTAAGCACAGAAATTTGCACCAACTACCCTTAAAGTCCAACGCACAAGCCCTGAGCATGTCTTCTAAAATCTGATTTACTCTCTCTGTTTGTCCATCTGTCTGGGGATGGAAGGCTGTGCTGAACTGAAGTTTGGTGCCTAGGGCGTCCTGAACACACCTCCAAAAATGGGAGATGAATCGCCCATCTCTGTCAGAAACGATCGACTTCGGGACTCCGTGAAGCCTGATTACTTCTTTCACGTACAGCTGTGCTAATTGCTCTACCGAATGCGATAACTTGATGGCTAGGAAGTGGGCAGACTTGGTCAATCTGTCCACTATCACCCAAATTGCATCGTGTCCATGGGTGGTTCTTGGAAGACCTGTGATAAAGTCCATGGATATTTCTTCCCACTTCCACTCTGGAATGGGAAGTGGCTGCAGAACTCCTCCTGGTCTCTGGTGCTCTGCTTTGACTCTCTGGCAGGTCAAGCAGGTACTGATATATCTGGCCACGTCTCGCTTGAGTCCAGACCACCAGAATCTTTCTTTAAATCTTGGTACATCTTGGTAGAACCAGGATGCATAGAGTACGGGGTACTGTGGGCCTCTTCTAAATATTCTTCTTAGTTCCTCATCATTGGGGACGCAAAGGCGGTCTCCAAGATAGAGGATGCCACTATCTGATACTCGAAACTCTGAATTTTCTGCCTCTTGGATCCCCTGCTTGATCTTCTGGATTTCTGGGTCTTGACTTGCTTTCTTGTATATCTATAAGCAGGGTTGACTCTAGAGTCAATGCAGAAAGTTGCCCAATTATTACCTCGACTCCAAAATTCTTTATTTCTTTCTGAAGTGGTAGAGACAGTGATGATAAGGACATCAGTGCCGCACAGGATTTTCTGCTCAGTGCATCTGCCACTTTATTAGCTTTACCTGGGTGGTAGAGGATTTCACAGTCATAATCTTTGACCAACTCTAGCCACCTGCGCTGCCTCATATTCAGGTCCTTCTGAGTGAAGAAGTACTTCAAACTCTGATGGTCTGTGAAGATTCTGCACTGCACTCCATACAGGTAGTGTCTCCAGAGTTTCAGTGCAAAGACCACAGCTGCTAGCTCAAGGTCATGCGTAGGGTAATTCTTCTCGTAGTCCTTGAGCTGTCTGGAGGCATATGCTATTACTTTACCATCTTGCATGAGGACAGCTCCAAGGCCCATCTTGGATGCATCACTGTAGATGTCAAAGGCCTTGTCACTCTCTGGAACAGTCAGGATGGGAGCACTGGTCAGTCTCTTCTTCAGCTCTAGAAAACTGTGCTCGCATTTATCTGACCATTCAAACTTCTTGTTCTTTCTGGTCAAGGCTGTGAGTGGAGAGGCTATCCTGGAAAAGTCCTCCACAAATTTTCTGTAATATCCTGCCAGGCCTAAGAAGCTTCTGATCTCACTGGCATTCTTGGGTCTACACCAGTTGCTGACTGCTTCTATCTTGGCTGGATCAACTTGAATGCCTTCTTTGGATACAATGTGACCTAGGAAGGTCACCTGATCTAGCCAAAACTCACACTTTGAGAATTTTGCATAGAGCTTCTCCTGCTGAAGGATCTGCAGCACTATCCTCAAGTGTGTAGCATGGTCCTCTGGAGTCTGTGAGTATATGAGAATATCATCAATAAACACAATGACGAATTTATCGAGATACTCCCTGAAGATGTGGTTCATCAGCTCCATGAAGACTGCTGGAGCATTGGTTACTCCAAAAGGCATTACTACAAATTCGTAGTGGCCGTATCTTGTCCTGAAGGCCGTCCTGGGAATGTCACTTTCTTTAACCTTCAGCTGATGATACCCAGAACGCAGATCTATCTTCGAGAACACTGTAGCCCCTTTGAGTTGATCAAATAAATCATCTATTCTAGGAAGGGGGTACTTGTTCTTGATGGTTACCTTGTTCAGAGCTCTGTAGTCTATGCACAGACGCATAGACCCATCCTTCTTCTTGACGAAAAGTACAGGAGCTCCCCAGGGTGAATGACTCGGGCGAATGAAGCCCTTGTCTAGTAGCTCTTGGAATTGTCTTGTAATTCCTTCAACTCTGCTGGGACATACGATAAGGTGCCTTCGAAATTGGGTTGGTTCCTGGGGCCAACTCAATTTCAAACTCAATTTCCCGATTGGGAGGGAGTCCTGGTAACTCTTCAGGAAACACCTCAGGATAGTCACAGACTACCCTCACTTCTTCTCTCTTCAATCCTTCTCCTTGACTCGCATCCACTATATGAGCTAGAAACCAGAGCACCCCTTCTCTAACATTCTCTGAGCTTGTAAGGTAGGTAGGAACCTATTTATCTTTCTCCTTGGGCTCCAATAAACTCAAATGAAGGTTCTGCTTCTGGTGTGAACTTGACTTTTTCTTGCGGCAGTCTATAGAAGCATTATACTTGCTCAAGAAGTCCATTCCTAAAATGACATCGTAATCCTTCATCTCAAGGACTAACAAGTCACTATAGAGCTCTCGGTTGGAAATCTAGATTGATACTGCCCTTAGCCTCTCAGTAGAGGCCATTACTTCCCCTGACGGTAAGGTTGTTAAGAACTTCATCGTTCAACCTTTCTGGTGGCCTTTATACTGTTTAAGTAGTGCTCAGTGATCAAAGCACTACTTATTAGTTCTTCGGAGGTTTGCAGCCTCTTAACACCGCTAGCCCCCTTCAACGCTATCTCAGGCCTTAACATCTTGAGCATTAGCCTAACTATCTCTTTTTCTGTGCTAACTAGCTCTGGGCACAGATGAGCTAACCGCTTAAACATCTTCACTGCTTCATCCACGGATAGTTCTCCTTGTCTGAACTCCGTGAATTCATCATAATGCTTGTTGGTTACTTGCATGTGAGAGTATTCTTCGAAGAACTCAGTCTCGAAGTCGGCCCATGTCATCTGGCTGACATTTCTCTTGGCCTTGACTCTCTTCCACTATATTCTAGCATCTCCCGTAAGGCAGAAAGATGCACACTTTATCTTCTCTACCTCATGCCAGTCCAGTAGCCCTACTATTCTTTCCAACGTGTTGAACCATGCTTAAGCATCCCATGGTTTGCTTGTGCCTGGGAAGTTCCCTGGCTTCAGTTTCTCCTACTGAATGAGGTACGCTTCTTGCCTTCTAGGAGCTTGCTCCTCGTTTTGGGCCTTTCTAGGACGTCCTCAAATGTATAACTTAACACTTAATGGTAATGTTCCCAAACTTGCTTTAGGATACAACAAGACCTTGGTCTTGATTCTTATCTCATTTCTTAGTCCTAGAACTCGTTCTAGGGCTTAGTAAGACCTTGGTCTTACTCAAAACTTTTATCAAGCACCTTGCGTGCCATAATCCCAAAACTTACTTTTGGGCAAATCAAGTAAGTACTTAAGCATTTCTCTAATATCCATTCTAGGGATTAAACATGATTCCGTGATACTAAGGTATTAAACATGCTTCCTTGTTCTATGCACATATGAGTAAGTACTTAAGCATTTCTCTATACTGAAGTTAAGTAAAGGAGCAATAGAAAAACTGAAACTTAAAGCTTTCTTACTTGAAGACGGCAAGGTTGATGCTGATGTGTGTGTGATGCTGGAGAATGGGAACTGCTCTGATACCACCTGTAGCGACCCGCCTTCTTCTACCTTAGACGGATCGTTACTTTCCTCTACTTCTCAACTTTATACATGACTAAAAGTAAAATGCGGAAATCTTTTTTTTTCTTTTAAATTCTTCTAACAATTATATTCTAACTTAAGTAGTCATGCATGATACCATATCACACTTTCCTTCTCAAAACTCGTAGTTGATACTTATTGAAACAAGCCTCACCCAACTCAAACTGCCCGTACCAGTCGACTGGTGACGTAGCAGTCGACTGGTACGCCTGTAATCAGAATTACAGGTTTCGGCTCTTGCTTCTTAAGTCCACCATTCATTCAGTTTCGAGCCATATCAAACTACGACACCATTTCTATACTCTATGTCAGTTTCCTAAACAATTTAGCCAATCAAACGAATCCATAAACTTGAATTTAGGACTTTTATGGAAGAAAATAAACTAAACAAGTTTATATGAACTTTAAACAATAGAGTTTGTATCAATCTTGACTCCTATGCATTCATAACACCAAATACATGTTCTACGACCTTGCTAAGCATTATGAAATGTGATTGCAACTTTTCTAAACATTTTTAAGCAATAAAAACTTGATTCAAAGGGAAATTGATACTATCTTGGCACAAACACCTTTTTCTCTAACAAAGTATCAATATCTCTAACTACTTACACTTCTACTCATCCAATGCAATCATAAGGATATGTATGCTAAATGAAATGACATGGAATCTTTACTCTAAGAAATTGAGCATGTAAAACTATCCAAAACTCAAATACTCTAAATTCTCCATAAGCAAGAACTTGAAATTTGAATAAGCTTAAACATTGCAATTCAAATAACTAAATGTCTCGTCTCAAAGATCTCTCCATAATCAGCCACCACACACACTCTACTCAGCACCGCCTCGTCGTCTTCCTTCAGAATTGCTTGCCTTTACCTTTATCTGCAATAAGAGGAAATGCATCTATAAGCATAAAGCTTAGTAAGTACTATCTAGCTCACAAAAACTCGAAATATGCAAACATGCTTCTAGATCAAACTGAAAATCATATGAGATACTAATATGCCTGAAAGAAAACTAAGAACATGTATAACTCAAAACATGCATACTCAAGCAATAATAAATCTCAATTTACTTTTCTTGGCTCAACTTGAAACTTTAGCTATTCTTTAACTTTTGAAAACTTTTTGTATTTTCGAAAACTTTGCTAAAGCATATACTTGAAAATACTAATCACTTGGATCCACTGAAGACGTAAGTACCATCTGAATGCGCGTTCCCTAAAAGGTTGGGGTAGCGAGCCACCAATCCTAATAGAGCAGACCTTGGTCTACCAGGGCCAAGACCTTGGAATTGGACACCTGGATTTCTTTAACGACGCCCTTGGACGCCGGGTACTGGCCTTATAAAATAAAATAGCTTTTCTTTCTTTTCTTTCTTATCTGTAAATGCCTTGGCATTTTCTGGAGCACCTTGCGTGCTAAAATCCCTAAGTCTTGACTTTTGGGGATTTCTTAAGGCCTTGGCCTTTTCTTTTCTTATCTTTATCTTCTCTTTTCTTTTCTCATAGCTTTTCTTGGTCCCTAATCTCATATAGGGTACTAATCAAAATATATAAGCATATAATGAACTAAGATCACATGCAAAAACTAAAAACTAAAAGAAATATCTCTTTTAAAAACTTTTAAAGGAAATTCTCGCGGAAAAACCGCCTCTTACTGCAGGTGAGCAATACTTACATTGATATCTTGGACTTACAACCAAGATTGACGTCTAGAGCTCGGAGAAACTTGAGATCTCGGAGAATTCTTCACACCTACGCGTTCCTCTCGTCGCGGGGATCCCGAATATAGGAAAATCTCTTGGAGAAGAGTCTTGGCCGGCCCTCCTTGGCCTTGGTGTTGGTTGCGTCGCCCAAGAGAGGAGAAGTCGGCGTGAGGGTTTGGAGAGGAGAGAAAATAAAACTTTCTCTCTTTAATATCTATTTATATTTAAGGCAGATTAAACTATCTACTCTTAAATAATTCTCTCCTCTTTTTGTGCTTGATACCCTAGCCCAGCTGGTCGCGCGCGTCTTGTTCTCGTGGTGGTCGCGGGTTCGATCCACCTGCTGCACTTAATGGTTTTTCTATTTATACTTATGGGGGGATCGACCTAACTACCCCTTAAATATAGGTCTCTCCTCCTTTTTGTGCTTGATACCTAGCCCGCTGGTTGCGCGCGCGGCTGTTTCGTGGTGGTCGCGGGTTCAATCCACCGGCTGCCCTTAGTGGTTTTATTATTTTTTTTTCTTTTTTTTTCTTTTCCTTTTTCCAAAAATACCAAACGGACTCGGAAAATTCCATAAAAATACTCTAAAAATTCCTAAAATATCTAGAATATTTCTAAACCATTTCTAAATAATTCTAAGGACTTTAAGAACTAAAAATGGGAATTTTGGGGCGTTACAATCCCCAGCTCAATTGGTATCAGGATTCATAAACTCTAGTACTTTAGCCTGGAGGTCTAGAGTTCGAATCCTGAGGAAGGCAAAAACCCGCTGGCCAGGGGCGGGAAGACCAGTAGTAGAGTAACGGCACGGTCGACGGTCGACGGTCGAGACCGCCAAATGGGCCGCCAAATGGGCCGGGTCGTTACAATAAAAAAGGCGCCTTTTTTATTGTAACGACCCGGCCCATTTGGCGGCCCATTTGGCGGTCTCGACCGTCGACCGTCGACCGTGCCGTTACTCTACTACTGGTCTTCCCGCCCCTGGCCAGCGGGTTTTTGCCTTCCTCAGGATTCGAACTCTAGACCTCCAGGCTAAAGTACTAGAGTTTATGAATCCTGATACCAATTGAGCTGCAGCTCAATTGGTATCAGGATTCATAAACTCTAGTACTTTAGCCTGGAGGTCTAGAGTTCGAATCCTGAGGAAGGTAAAAACCCGCTGGCCAGGGGCGGGAAGACCAGTAGTAGAGTAACGGCACGGTCGACGGTCGACGGTCGAGACCGCCAAATGGGCCGCCAATGGGCCGGGTCGTTACACCATCTACATCACTCACATCCCTCCGCATAATTTGTTACATACCCAGTAATCGCCTTTATAGTCCACCCAATTACGGGTAACGTTTGACGAAACCAAAGTACATAACTCCTTATGTAGGGAACTATGGTGACTTCAGGTCTAAGGACTAATAGTCATACTAATAGTCACATGAGAAAGTATATGACACTCATATAACGATCCATGATACTTTC
>JAGFNQ010007279.1:0-92893 GCA_024364735.1 Boesenbergia rotunda | reverse complement strand
TTCGCTGTCGTTCATCTTGATTGTGTACAGCTTGTTTAGTAGTAGATCCCTTTTGCTGATTCAGGTGTCGGAGGTTCCTTCGTGCAACTCAATCAGCTTAACCCAGAGTTCCTTTGCACTGTTGAATGGTCCCACCCAGTTCAGCTCTTCTTTGGTTAGGCCGCATTGGAGTGTCTGGGTTGCTTTGGCATCAGCTTCGGTCTTTCTTTTCAGTGTGGTATCCCATTCGGTGTATGATTGTGGCACTCCTTCAGCGTTCTTCAGGATTTCCAGTCCAGATTAAATAATTATCCACATGTCCACCTGAGTTTTCAGGTGGACCTTCTCCGACTCTTCCAGTAGGAGAAATCCTCCCCACTGAAAAGTGGTGGTCTGGCTGTACTGAACCCTTCTTGCATGGCTATTTGGTAATTACTGAAATAATAACAAAAAAAATTATTCCAAGATTTGGTCTTGGATTAGCAATGCGAGAATAAGATATTAAAAGAAATTATCGAGTGGTGTTGCACCAACCTCGATTAACGATAAAAATTCGATCGAAAAAAAGTTCGTAAAAAAAATCTGAAAAACTCTCAAATTGGTGGTTGCACCAAGTTTGAGCTTCCCCGCTCTGATACCACTTGTTGGATCGAGAAAACACGATAGAGGGGGGCATGAATATCGTGAAAGCGTTTCGGATTAGAAAAGAGAATGCACAGCAAAAATTCAAATCAAACACACAGAACACAAGCGTTTTTACTTGGTTCGGAGTCGCGGTCGGCTCCTACTCCAAGGCCCACGGTCCTTGATCATTTACTGTGGGCAATTCTATAATGGCGCAAAGAATTACACAGATTTGTACAATAGTAATGCAGTAAAAAGGATAATTATATTCTTCGTTACCGACGCCCGGTGTGGATCGTACTTTGGAGCAGAGGGTCATCGTCAGTGCTAGAATCTCGAGATCGGAGGTTTCTGGAGCAGAGCGCTTGAAAGAAGAGTGTAGCGGCATTGTAAAATTTATCTTCTGATGCCTTGGGGTCGAGCCCCTTTTATGGCACTCCTAGGGGCGCCTGACACGTGCCTTCGGATCCGAGAAATCTCATCCGAAGCTCGGTCAGCGCTTATCCCTCCAGAATCGGCCTCGGAGCTGATGGGGGCGCCAGGGACACTGGGGGCGCCCCGGTTGACTTGGTCTGCTGGCTTCTCGACTGATTTCGCTTCGATCACTTGGTTGGCTTGGACCCAGGGCGCCTAAGGCATCCGGGGTGCCCGGGACCATGAGGGCACCCCGGACTATCAGGGCGCCTAGCCCAGTAAGTCTTCGAAGTGATTCTTGCTCAATTGGTTGTTTGGCTTTGACCTTGGGTGCCCGGGACCTCCCGGGCGCCTAGCCCAGCTGCTGCCCTTCTCCTTTGGGGCGTTCTGAGCTGCAGAAATACATTCCTTTGGTCCCTGCATCCAAGGTTAGTTCCATAACAAACAAGGCAAGAAATGTTAGGTATTTACAGCCGTAGCTGTCTTGGTTCTGACTTCGGGTCTCCCAAATGGAACCCTAGGTCGAGCCGACGCCTATTGTTCCCTCTACGGGGAACGCGTCCTCAGCTACTCCTCTCAGGAGAGTTTACCTTTTGCCAACCGGCTCCTCCGGTTGGACTTTTGCCCGATGCACCTGACCAGGTTTTCGTGCCCACCTTCTGAGCAGGTCTTCGATGACCAGCTCCTTGCCAGGGCTTCGTGCCCAGTCCTCGACCAGGACTTCGTGCCCACCTTCCAAGCAAGTCTTCGGTGCCCAGCTCCTTGCCAGGGCTTCGTGTCCAGTCCTGGACCAGGACTTCGTGCCTAGTGTACCCAGGGCTTCTTTCCTGCACACTTAGTGAGCATATTAGATCACAATAACATCTTAACTTTTGAACCCTTTGCCAATATCAAAACCCATGTTCGACTTAGGTGCTACCTGCACCAACAGTATGAGTTATTTTTCACATTTAGTTCATGATTTGGAACGGGTTTGCCTTATTTTGCGTGTTTTTCCTTGTTTTCTCTTCTTATGGGGTGGGTTTGGTACATGCATGGGTATTTTCACATATTAGAGTTGCACATAAGAGGCAAAAGGGTGAGGGGTTATCTCACCAAGGTCGGGTAGATCCAGAGGGGCCTCGGTTTCGTTCCGAGGAGTGTCGGAAAAATTTTAATGATGCAGCTTTCATTTTAGTGAATTTTCGCTACCTCAACAAATCATATTTCTAGGATATCACCCCTACATCATTTAAATCATTGCATATTTTAGGTTAGAACAACTGGTCTATTGTCAACATTTCATCAACTTTGACTTATGTAAGGAATTCTATGCCAACCTTACATCTACTGGTGCGCGGAACGATGTATACGAGTCAATGGTACAAGGGATTACCATTCCATTCACACTGACGTGTTACGATCATTTTTAGGATGTAGAGTTTCAAATAGCCAGTTTACATGTTTCCCCATAGTTTCTGAGCTTTTAACTTTACCAGGTGTCACCATAGATTATATCCACCGGTATTATTTTAACAGATCTCGTTGTACTCGAGACCGTATTTTTGTAGCCAAAAACATGAGCTCGGTGAGTAATGTCTTGTACAAGGTTGTCTTAGACTGCATTCTTCCGATTGTCACCAAGGGGCGGTCGAAGATTCGACTTCCCCACTTGGTGATGATGTATGCCCTAGAGAGGAGACTGGACATCGACATAGCCCGGTAGGTTTTTACAACCATTGTTTATTTTTTCCATGACGTCAATAGGAAGTTATACATGTCGTTCGGTCATGTTTTGACCGAATTCTTTCAGTCTAGAGGGGTTAGAGTCACCGAGGGTCAGGTTCATGAGTTGTCTAAGGACCAAGACCAGATAGGGTCTCGACAGCTCCCTTTAGCTGGGATCGAGAAACATGAGGGGGTGATGATATGGCGTCATCGTCCTGCTTCTTCGAGCTCAGATGATGATGAGGAGGCCGCGCCTGCTGCTACTCCAAGGGTTACACAGGAGCAGTTCTCCCAGCTACAATCCGAGGTACATGGGCTTAGGGAGGACTTCCATGGTTTTCAACAGCAGCAAATGGACTTTTAGTAGACACAGACTGCCATTCAGGGGGAGGTTCATGGTCTCACACAGTTCTGTAAGGGGTTCTAGCAGAGACAGGACGAGATGTATGCGATGATGCAGAGCTGGAACCTTATGTATCAGGCCCCTCCTCCTCCTCCTCCTCCAGGCGATGACAAGCAGTTGAGATTGGTTTGATGGTGCAAGTGTTCAGAGTGAACTTAGATCGAGCTTATTTTATGTATATCTCAAACACTTAGTTTGGTCATGTAATATTTGATAACTTCGGGGCTAAGGCCCTTGTGACACTTTTCATGCTTGCTTTATGACTTTATATGAAACTTGAATTTATGTTTTCATATTACTTATATGTATTTTCAGTTCATGGCTTGATATTGCTTGTATTTAATGATATGATCTTACTAATATGGGCATAAGGGAATGTGCATGTATGTTTATATGTCTTTAGTTAAGGAATGGAAAAGGGCGGGGGTGGGGGGGGGGGTGTTATCATATGCATTGTTTATCAAGGGTTTATAGTAAAGAGGGGGAGGTGTTTATCACATGTTATGACTTGGGGGGTCATACAAGGAAGAAGGAGGAGAGTTGGAAACAATTCTAGGTTTGAAATGATATAGGATAGCCTTGATAAGCATATAGAATCAAATGTAGGCTTGAAAGTTGATACATATTGATACTTTTCAAAAAAATTAGAGTTTGTACCAAAAGTCAAGCATATTTGGCGTTTTTCATGAAACTATATTTTTCTAGGGTAGGTTATATCCTAACAAATATACTTGCAAAGTTTTACATTTTTCCGAAATTTGTAGAATTTTCTAAGGATTTCTGAATTTGGGCTGGAAATTCAGAAATAGATAATATCAGTCGACTGCCCTTGGGGCAGTTGACTGATGTTTCGGTAAGTTTACATAATGAAGGGACCAATTGACTGATGTTGGATCAGTCGACTGATCTTTCAGGTTTATGATTTCTGAGGGGTTTTTCAGAAATAGGATGAGTTCTTTTTGACACTAGGGTTAGGATTGTTTGGGGCAATCTTTTTGATGGTGTCAAAGGGGGAGAATTTGTGGTGTTAAGTTAGGTTTGACTTAACTTGGTTTTGTGGAAGTTGAAAATTATGTGGAGGGCATAGGTTAAGGGGGAGATTGCCTTTTGTTTGTTGCTATGTCTATAATTTTCAATTGTTGTTGATTTACCTAACTTAAACATATTGCCACACATTAAAAAGAGAGAGATGTTGGGGCAATCGACCCAAGTATTTTCTGGAGCATCATGAGTTTTGATGTGTGTGTCAATATGATTAAGTTAGGGTTTGTTGTTGGTCTAATATGTGTATGTGAGTGTGCAGGTTTGCAGGTACACAGACTTGGTTGGATGTCTTCAGGTACGGTGAAGGTGGCATGGAGGCAAGCCGTGGGCTTGTGTGCGCACCCGAGGAACCATGGACGAAGCAGGGACGATGACCCGAGGGAAGTGAACTTCGAGGCATACGTGAAGGATGTTATGGAGGCAAGCCGCGGGCTTGCGTGCGCATCTGAGGGACGAGGGCCAAAGTCGAAGAGGGCTTGAAGGCGACAGATCGAGGCTGCTAGAGTAGAGACGATGAGCCAAAGGGCACGGACTTCAAGGCATGCATAAAGGATGGCATGGAGGCAAACCGAGAGCTTACATGCGCATATGAGGGACAGGAGCCGAAAGTGAAGAGGGCGTGAAGGCAATAGATCGAGACTGCTATTTGGGGAGTCAACCAGGTCGTGAGGGTCCGAGTGTTGAGGGATTATACTTGGGAACTAAGCTGGGAGGGTTCGAATACGGAGAGAAATGTACTCGGGAAGGATAACCCTAGGCTTAGGAGTGCACCAGTTGACTGCCCCAGGGGCAGTCGACTGGTGTGGCCAGAATTCAAAAGGTCAAGTGTGAGAATTCGAATTCAAGAAAGGCCAATCGACTACACCAGGGGCAGTCGACTGGTAACTGTCACATTTCAGCCTCGAGCTCTATTTAGGGTGCTCGTTTCAAGCTTTTCTCCTTGGTAAAACATGCTTGGATAGAGCTGGTTAGTAGCCTATATTGCTCAGGTTGTGTACAAGTGTTGTGGTGAGGTTTCTCCACCCACAACGAGCGACGAGATCTAGCCGGAGGTGCTCCGGGGAATCATCCACCGAAGGATTAGGTAGGTATCGTCCACCTTACGGACTGCCGTGGAGTAGGAGCATCATCTCCTAACCACGTACATCGGTGTGTCATTCTTATTCATTAGTTTTTATTTTATTTAGTATATTCCGCTTGCGCACTAACGATTGTAGGAAGAAAATCGAAAGAAGCTATTCACCCCCCCCCCCCCCCCCCCGCCCTCTAGCTTGACGGTCACAGTCCTAACACTCATGACCTATCTAGACTTCTGAGAGAAATCCTCCCGGGATCCATAAACCATGGGTCCCAACTTGGCTCCTAGAGCTTCCCCTTGAGCTCTTAGCCTTAGCCACCTCCCTAGATGACTCAACAAATGCAAGACCACATCGGTATACCTCCGGTGACTCTTGGTCTACGACCCTAACCTTCTTAACCTTGGACCTCTTGTCCTTAGTTAAGACTTTCTTCTTGCTTTTAAATGACACCCCCTTTTCATTTTTGGGCATCCCCTCCTTGCCATAGTTATATGCTACCCTAGTATATTTCTTTTCATTGGCATCGGAGAACTTAGATCGGTATCCTAACCCCGATCTATCATTGTTAGGTTTTTGACTACCCAACATCATACATAAACCCTTAGATTCAATAGTGAACCTATCTAGGGTCTTTTCTAATTTCTCAAGTTTTGCCCTTAAAGCTTGATTTTGCCTTTCCAGGTTCTCAAACCTAGAATCAACATGTCCACCTTGGACATTCCTGGACCTACCCACCCTTGGCATGTGTCTCCCCTTCTTGGGGTTAATGTCTTGGTCCTTAGGTCTAATGGTCTTGGATTTATCATGATGCATGATTCTCCTAGGGTTTTGATCTACAATATTAACCCTACACCTATCATGATATTTAAATCTAAAGTTATGCATGGGTAAATAATTGACATTATTTCTAACATGCATGGAAGAATTTGAATTAAATCTAAAGTTAGGGATTACCTCCTTTACCCTTGTAGCTCACCCTTGATATGAGCTTTTCTTCTTCTCCTCCTTTTCCCATTTTCTCAAATGCTTTAATTTCTTGAATTCTCCTTTTCTTGAGCATTTAGCGTGGTAGTGTCCTAGTTCACCACATGTGAAGCACCTTATATGCTTCTTATCCTTCTTTGCTTCTGTTGGTGCAGGCAGCACCTAAGTCAAACCTGGGGTTTGATAATGACAAATGGTTCAGAAGTTAAGATGTTATTGTTGTCTAATGTGTTTACTAAGTGTGCAGGAAAGAAGTCCTAGGTACACTAGGCAAAAAGACCTGGTCGAGGATTGGGCACGAAGTCCTGGCAAGGGGCTGGGCACCGACGACCTACTCGGAAGGTGGGCACGAAGTCCTGGTCGAGGACTGGGCACGAAGTCCTGGCAAGGGGCTGGGCACCGAAGACCTGCTCAGAAGGTGGGCACAAAGTCCTGGTCGAGGACTAGGCACGAAGACCTGGTCAGGTGGATCGAGCAAAAGTCCAACCGGAGGAGCCGCTTGGCAAAAGGTAAACTCTCTTGAGAGGAGTAGGTGAGGGCGCGTTCCCCATCGAGGGAAGAGTAGGCGTCGGTTCGACCTAGGGTTCCATTTGGGAGACCCGAAGTCAGAATCAAGACAGCTACGGCTATAAATTCTAACTAATATTCTTGCTTTGTTTGTTTTGGAACTAACCTTGTATGCAGGTATCGAAGGAGTGTGTTTCTGCAGATCAGAACGCCCCAAAGGAGAGGAGCAGAAAACTGGGCTAGGCACTCGGGAGGTCCCGGGCACCCAAGGTCAAAGCCAAACAAGCAAAGAAGCAAGAACGCTTCGAAATCACACTGGGCTAGGCGCCCGGGAGGTCACGGGCACCCAAGGTCAAAGCCAAAGAGGTAGTCGAAGCAAAATCAGCCACGAAGCCAGCGGACCAAGTCAAGCTGGGCGCCCAGGAGGTCCCGGGCGCCCCAGTCAGCTCCAGAGGCCGATTCTGAGAGGATAAGCGCTGACCGAGCTGCGGATGAAGTTTCTCCGATCTGAAGGCACGTGTCAGGTGCCCCCAGCGAATCAGGCGCTTCCAGGAGCACTATAAAAGGGGCTCGACCCCAAGGCTTCAACAACACAACTTTCCAACGCCTCTAAGCTTTTCGTTAAAGCACTCTTCTCCGACAAACTCCGATCTCGAGATTCTAGCGCCGACACGACCCTCTGCTCCGAAGTACGATCCACACCGGGCGTCGGTAACGAAAAGTGTATTCTTTTATTTACTGCAATATTCTTGTATCAAAATATGTAAACCTTTGCGCGATTATAGAATTGTCCGCAGTAAACGGTCAAGGACCGTGAGCCTTGGAGTAGAAGCCGACCGCAACTCCTAACCAAGTAAAAATACTTGTGTTCTTTGTGTGTTTGTTTTATTTCCGCTGCGTATTTTCTCTTATTCTTATCCGAAAAAATTTTCACGATATTCACCCCACCCTCTATCGTGTTTCTCGATCTAACAAGCGGTATCAGAGCGGGGTAGGTCAAATTTGGTGCAACCACAAATTTGGGAGTTTTTCAGATTTTTTCGAAGTTTTTAATTCCTTTTCGATCGAATTTTTATCGTTAATCGAGATTGGTGCAACACCACTCGATAATTTCTTTTAAATATCTTATTCCCGCACTACTAATCCAAGACCAATTCTTGGCACAGTTTTTTTTATTCTTATTATTTCAGAATTTCTAAATGGCAATGCAAGAGGGTTTTAGTACAGCCAGACCACCACTCTTCAGTGGGGAGGACTTCTCCTACTAGAAGAGTCGGATGGAAGTCCACCTGAAAACTCAGGTGGACATGTGGAAAATAATCCAATCTGGTTTGGAAATCCAGAAAAATGCTGAAGGAGTGGCACAACCTTACACCGAATGGGATGCCTCGCTAAAAAGGAAGATCGAGGTTGATGCTAAAGCGACCCAGACACTCCAATGCGGTCTAACCAAAGAAGAGCTGAACCGGGTGGGACCATTCAACAGTGCAAAGGAACTCTGGGGTAAGTTAATTGAATTGCATGAAGGAATCTCTGACACCCGAATCAGCAATAGGGACCTACTGCTAAACAAGTTATACACGATCAAAATGAACGACGACGAGTCAGCAGCCCAGCTCCAAGCCAGAATCCAGGAGTTGATGAACGGTCTACATACAATTGGTCACAAGGTAGAGAAACGTGACCTGATCAGGTATACCCTTGACGCTTTCCCGAGAAATACTTTGTGGGCATCTATGGTAGATGCGTACAAAGTTTCAAGGGATCTTTCTAAAATCAAATTAGATGAGTTATTTTCTGAACTTGAATTACATGAGCAGACTAACTACACCTTGGCCGAGAAAGGCATTGCTTTTATTGCAGGAAAAATAGGAAAAGTGGTCAAGAAGAAGCCTCAACCTGCACCCGAGTCTGACTCAGACTCAGATTCAGAAGATAGCGAAGGGGATCAACCCAAGCTTGTTCGGCTAGCCCGAGACTACTACAAGGAATTGAAGAATCAGTCCAACAAAAGAAAAGCCAGCCGAAAGAAGGATGAACCAACCGAACCATCCAAGACCAAATCCAACGTAACATGCTTCGAATGCAACAAGAAGAGACATTTCAAATCAGAGTGCCCTAATATGAAAGAAGCCAAGAAGACAAGAAGGAAGAAGGCCCTTCAAGCAACGTGGGGCGAGTCTTCATCCAAAGAAGAAGAAGAGGCCCCACAATCGAACTTGTTCGCCTTGACTGCATCCGAAGATATCGACACCGGATCAGAATCGGAGCCGGACGACGGAAAGCTCACCATATTAGAAAACAGCAAAATAACTGTAAGTGGTTATTCAAAAGCTGAATTAGCTAAATTAATTGCATACCTATCTAGTAACTTGGCGAAAGCCAAAATTCGAGTCGAGTCTCTCCGACAGGAAGTAAAACTCCTAAAAGAGGGAGCTGACTCTAGATCCTTAACTGAGAAAGTTCAAGAAGGAACCTCTACTCAAGTTGAAAAACTTGAGAAAGAGAATTCCTCCTTGAAAACTCAAGTCAAGGACCTTAGAGCAGCTTTGGCATGATTTACTTCGGGTTCCAAGGGTCTTGACATGATCCTTGGAAAACAGAAGTCCGTTCTAAATCAATCCGGGTTAGGGTATCGAACTAAGGCTAGACAAAGGTCATATTATGCTGTACTGAATCAGTCTAGACCCAAAGTTCAGGCATAGATACCCAAACTTTGCCTGAGCAACCAAGCTAGACCAAACCAGTAGTGGATCCCCAAGGACAAGATTCATATCTTGCCTAATCATTACCGTGGCTTTAATCCAAGGGGAGCCAACTTAAAAACCATTTTTATAGTTAAATAAATCCTTTTTCTTATTGTAAAATTGCATGATTGCTTGTTTATTTATTTTCTGTAATTTACCATGCTTAGACCTAGGACTGGTTAGATTAAGGACTAAACCGATTATCTGAAATTTGAATAACATAGTATTGGGTGGAGGTGAGATGATAGTACGTTAGGGAAGCCATTTTGGCGGAACTAGCCAAAGCTATGATAAGCACCATTTTATTGATTATTTTAGATGCCAAAATCCATGTTTGACCCATGTATTTCTTGCTTAATTGTGAAATTACCCTAGGTTTTCGAACTTACTTTTATTTTGGACTTAATTGCAAATCTTTACAAAATTAGATTATTTGGCCACTAAATTTTTGATCTATTTTTGTAGACATGAAAGGTTCATGGACCTAGGACATACTGGGTCAAACTTGAGTCGAAAGTGAACCCAGATCGAGTTATCAAGCTTTGGATTAATCTGGGTCGTCCGATTCAAAAGCGGCTAGATCTGAGCCATCTGGGACCATCTGAAGCAATCCAAGCTAGGGTTAGGGCTGATCAAGCACTCTAATCAAGATCTGAAGGTTTCATCCCAATCAGAGCTCATTCAACCGTTGGATCAAGCTCAGAGGGTTTTAGATCGTCCATTCAAAGATTAGGTTGATCTGGATCATCCGTTGCACATCTGGATGATCCGAGCTACCACGAGGCAGATCCTGACCCCTGATCATCATCATCAAAGTTTGGATTAAATCAGAGCAAGATCAGCCGTTGGATTTTCTCAATTCAATCTGAGCCGTCCATTGCTAGCTACTTAATCAAAATTTCGCCCAGTTTCTTCCTCGCCGCATCTTCGCCGCAACACTGTTCTTCTTCGTTTCTCTTCGTTTTGCTTGCAAGTTCATTGGTTTGAAGGCGTGACCACCTCAATCTCGACCTTAGATCATCATCTGGATCATTGGAGATAGCTTCGGTGAAGAATTCAGCTCAATTTTCATCCGGACAGAGGTGTTTGGGGGTTTCGGCATGCTCTGTCGTCCGAGCACTTGAATCTCAGCCACAATCCATTTTCGATCATCTTAGCCACTTGTAGGGGTTCTCAGGTGAGCTCAGATGATCCTCGAATCATCATCGCA
Source organism: Boesenbergia rotunda (assembly GCA_024364735.1). NCBI lineage: Eukaryota > Viridiplantae > Streptophyta > Magnoliopsida > Zingiberales > Zingiberaceae > Boesenbergia > Boesenbergia rotunda. Next base: position 82,195 of record JAGFNQ010007279.1, on the reverse strand, counting down.
ATCCGTTTAACTGAGATCGAAGGAGTTCGGATTGGAATTCTCCCAGCTGATGCAGTTTGAGCAGAGTTGATCAAGCGAAGCTGATTTCCACTGATTTGCTGAGCTTAGGGGTTCGAGGCCAGCCTTTGCGTGACGAACAAGGAGATTTTGAGCTCGAGAAGGATTGAGGAGTATTTTTTTTAGTTAAATTTCAGTTTTAGCTGTAGTTTTAATTTCTGCCAAGAACTCTGTTTCTGAATTTCTGTGTCAGCTACTGTAATTTCCATTCTGAATCGTTTTTGCTGTAATTAGGTTTCAATTCTTCTAGTTAAATAGTTAGGGAGTGTGTTTAGTGAACAAGCAAATTTAGTTTCAATTATTTTTACAGTTCGGCACTTGCGTATCAGTTTTGCCTTTGCGTATCAGGTTATTTCTGCGTGCCAGTTCTATTTCTGATTTTTGCAGTTCTTTCCGAATTCAGTTTATGTTTAGCTTTGATGCCTTGAATTAGAGACAACAATTAGTGCGATAATGCATAGGATCTAAGGGTGTTTCGTATCTAGATTAATTTCTGCACTTTTGCTCAGTTGCAAGTCAATTATGCAATTGTATCAATTCTCAACTTCTGCGTTTCTGCTGCTTCTACCATGCGTGTCAGTTTTCTTTTCCTCTAAGTTCCTGAAATTTGTATCAAGTTAGTTCTAGCTTTTGTGAATCTTTCCTTACTTTGGATTGGTGCACTCGACTGAAGCTCTCATATGAAGGTTTCTACTCAATTTCGAATCCGAATTCTGATTGATTTCTGAATTTTTGCAGCTTGTTCCTGCAGTTCTGTAGTTTCGGTTGTGTCAAGTTCTTCAATGTTTCTGTTTTGACCAGTCATTTGGAGTCTGAATCTTTCAATTATCCCTGCATTTACAGCTGTTCTTTCCAAGTTGGATGGATAGTTTTCACTGCTGAAATTGTTAGAATTAGTTTTTCGCACAAAAATTCAGCTTTGGCACAAGGGTTTCAGCTTGCGTGCCAAGCTATTTTGGGCACTTCTTGCATCAGTTTTTCACTTGTCTTTTGGTGTAGGATAGTGTTTGAAATCAATTGGTATCGCCTTTAGCATTCCTGAATTTTCTTTGCATTGGTTAGCTTCCAAAACTTGTAGCTAGTTGGTGTTAATGTTTGTTGCTTGTTTAATTTCTGAATTGCATAGTTAGCAATTGTTTTAAGCTTGATTTGCTTTCTGAAAACTTCCATCACTGCCTCTATTTCTTAGCTTAGCGTTTGTTTTGCATTTGAATTTAGATTTGTTTTCCAAATTGGTTATGTACCTTGTTTGATTCGGTTTACCATTAGTTGAGTCCTTTAGTGCCAACTTCTTGTTTAGTTCATTGGGTTAAGTTTTTCTCATTTCCATTGTGAGTGCATTTCTGTTTACAATCCAAACCCAGAATTGATTTGAAACCCCAAAAATATTAGCGACACATAAATACAAGTTCAAATCACATAATTTCAACTAGTCCTAGGAAAAATATGACCTGTGGCCCCTTTACTACGTTCTCATTCCTTGATTGCAAAAAGGGTTTCCAGCTTTATAAATATCTAAATTTGAGACTCACATTCGTGACAACCTATTTTGGGTCCATCAAATTTTTGGCGCCGTTGCCGGGGAAACTACTAGTTGATTTGTTTGATTTTTGCTTGTGCACTTATTTCACATCTTTCTTGATTTATTTTTGTGCTTATTGCTATATTTGATGATTTGATTTTACTTGTTTCATCTTTTTATCTACTTTTACTGCGATTTGTTTTGGTTTTATGACCAGGTCTACAGGTGGTGATCTTGAAGAATTTGACCCTGAGATTGAGAGGACTTTCAGAGCAAGGAGGAACCAGGGCATTCTTTTAGAGACTACAGATATTCCTCCTATTCAGACCATTCCCCCTCATTCAGGCAGTATCATGGCAGACCACCAGAAGACTATGAAGGAACTCGCAGCATCAGATGCTTCATTTCAGTATTCCACATTGCTTATCCGGAGCTGGCTGGAAATTTTGAGCTTAGATCTGGACTCATCAATTTGCTGCCCAAGTTTCAAGGATTATCTGGAGAAGATCCAAATAGACACCTGCATGAGTTTCATGTTGTATGCTCTACTATGAAGCCTCAGGGCATTTGTGAAGAAGATATCAAGCTGAGAGATTTCCCCTTTACACTGACAGGAGCAGCAAAAGATTGGTTTTACTATCTACCCACTGGGCACGTGTCTAGTTGGATCTCCATGAAGAAAGCATTTTTGGAAAAATATTTCCCAGCCTCCATAACAGCAATAATTAGAAAAAGCATCTGTGGCATTCAGCAAGTGGCGGGTGAGACACTCTATGATTACTAGGAGAGATTCAATAAATTATGTTCAAGTTGCCCACAACACCAAATCAGCGAGCAGCTTCTGATTCAGTACTTTTATGAGGGATTGCTGTAGATGGACAGGATTATGATAGATGCTACATCTGGAGGAGCCCTAGTGAATAAAACGCCAGATCAAGCTAGGGAGCTCATTTCTTATATGGCTGAGAACTCACAACAATTTGGAAGCAGAGCATTGACCACCAGAGGAGTGGGTGAAGTTCAGGTGGTTTCTAATGATCAGAAAGAGATAAAGAATTCATTGGCAGAGATCGCATCATTTATTAAGCAATTGAGTGTTAATAATGCAAATCAAAATTCAAATCTTTGAGCAACTCCACAAATTAACCAAGTGATGAGGGTATGCAATATTTGCTCTAGTCAAGAGCACAACTCAGATTCATGTCCCACCCTCCAACAAGATGAGACGGTTGCAGCATTGGTTAGGGGATAATTTCAAGCAAGAAACAACCCTTAATCCTCTACTTATAACCCCGGTTGGAGGGATCATCCAAATCTGAGGTATGGGAACTCTTTCTGCCAACAAAACCCTCAACAACCACAATTGCAGCAGCCTCCACAGAATTTCCAGCAATCACATCAACAATTACAGCAGCCACAGCAATTTCAGCCCCAAAATCCGAATTTTCAGCCTACATTTCAGCAAACTCAGCCCCTATTTCAGCAACCGCAGCCTCAATTCCAGCCATATCAGCAAGGGCAGCAAGGTTTTCAATCATTTTCAATTTTCCAACCTCAAAACCAACAAAATTTCCAGCATTCACAGCCCTATAATCAGAATTTCCAGCCTTACAATCAAGGGTTTCAGCCTATGCAAAATCAGTCCTCATCATAGGATTTTCCATTGCAAAATCAGAATTTTCAAGGATATAACTCTCAGCAAAGTTTTCAGGCATTGCCACCTTCTTATCAGCCATTTCAACAACCATTTCAGCTCTCCAATCAGCCCCAACAGCCCCAATTCCAACAATCACAGCAGGATAATATCATTGGAGCTTTACAAAACCTCGGAAGGCAAATGGGACAATTGGCTAGTGATGTGAATCAAATTAAAGCTCAAAGATCAAGCCAACTACCTTCCCAAGCTGTTCCTAACCCAAAGGGAAATGTTAGCGCTATTTATTTGAGGAGTGGGATGGTTGCATCAACTCAAAATGGTCCAAGAGCTGAAATTTCTGAAAACAGGGCAGCATCTTCATTTCCAGCCCAAAACAGCCCCGAAACCTCTTCAAGTTCAGTTGATTCCACCCCTAGCCCGTGCTCAACTCCCTCATCAAGCAACCCTGTGATTTTAGTGGAAGATGAAGCACAAATCTGTCCCGAAACAGATTTTACAGCAGCCATTCCAAGTGGGGCAGCAGCTCACAAATCAGCCCTTCCATCTTCGGTTCAAGAGGAAGAATTTAGGGTGCCCTTGCCTTTTCCACAGGGGAGAACACCAACAAAAAGACAAGTGGAGGAGGAGAAAATCAAAGAGTACAATGAGCTGGTAAAACTTTTTAGCAAAGTAGAAATTAATGTACTCTTGCTGACAATGATTAAACAGGTTTCTAAGTATGCAAAATTTCTGAAGGATCTTTGTGTTCACAAGAAGAAGCTTAAGGAAAATGAAATGGTCAGCATGAGGAAAAATGTTTCATGACTCATCCATGCCATTCCTCAGAAATGTGAAGACCCTGGGATGTTTACTGTATCTTGTGAGATAGGGAGCACCACGCTACATGATGTCATGCTGGATTTAGGAGCTTCCATTAATGTCATGCCCAGGACAGTCTTCCAGATGCTTGGCATTGGTCCTCTACAGCCCACTGGAGTTGTGATTCAGCTAGCAGATAGAAGCTAGACCCGCCCGGCAGGAGTTATTGAAGATGTTTTGGTGAAGGTAAAGGAGCTAATATTTCCTGCAGATTTTTATATCTTGGATATGGAGGGAGATTATCTTGCACACCGTTCTCCGCTTATTTTAGGAAGACCATTTCTGAAGACTGCTAGAACCAAAATTGATGTATATGCTGGTACACTTTCCATGGAGATCGGAGACACGGTGGTTCAGTTTAGCCTTTTCGATGCTATGAAGCATCCGAGAGAGGATCACTCCATCAGGAGCATGGATATTCTTGATGAGCTGGAGCAGACAGAGTTAGAGGCTGAGGGATTTCTGGAGGATTTTTCTGGAGGAGCTATTTATTCAGAGGAGGCTGAGAGAGTATTTACTGCTGAGACTGAGGATTTTTCAGAAGATTTTTCAGATGTACTTCCAACTGGAGAGATTTTTCTAGGTGTAGGGGATTGCACAAAGCCCCAAGGATCACCTATTCCAGTTGATTGCCTACTAGAACTTGAACCTGAGATGGAACCTGTACTTAACAAGGAGGAAGCTATGGATACCTCTATTCTTGTGGAACCTCCAGGTATTTTTCAGCACGATCAGGTAAGTATTTCTTTCATTTTCTTGGAAACATCAAGATGTTGGTGCAATCTTGGTAAGGTCAGGGTTGACCTAGGTTGACTAGGCTCGGGTGAGCCGATGTCTGGTAAGCTTGGTGAGCTTATATTTGGATATTTCGATGTTTGATAATTATGTTTGAATGTCGTATGATGTCAAGTCTGTCAAGGTTGACTGGAGACTTGACTAGGTAAAGTCCAGGTGGATCGGGGAGATCGCACGCTGGCATGGGAAAATACCTAGTGGGACCTGGCACACCTAGTGGGACTAGATGAAGTCCAGGTGGATCAGGGAGATCGCACGCTGGCAATGGGAAAAGACCTAGTGGGACTAGGTGAAATCCAGGTGGATCGGGTGGATCGCACGCTGGCAAGGTGGAAGTCTACCGAGAGACTAGACCTAACTCGAGGGTTAGGCAAACCTGGTTGGGAATCTGGTTAAGTCCTAGTTGAGAGCTAGGATGGAGAAATCCAGGTTGGTCAAAGGGGTTGACCGTGAACACAAATTAGGTTGGACTCAATCGATTGGGAGATCGATTGGGTTGTTGTCTCGCGAGAATAGAAAGAGTCTTAATCAATTGGGTAATTGATTAAGAAGGGTCTTAATCAATTAGGTAATTGATTAAGAAGGATCTTAATCAATTAGGTAATTGATTAAGAAGGACCGTAATCGATTGGGTAATTGATTAAGATGGACCATAATCGATTGGGTAATCGATTAAGAGAGTTTTGTTGCGAGAACAGAAGTTGGCTGAATCGATTGGGTAATCGATTCAACCTTCCCTTAATCGATTAGCTAATCGATTAAGGGAAGTCTTAATCGATTGGCTAATCAATTAAGGTTCGAAAAATAGTCGTTGAATGGCTAGATGACGTGGTAATCGATTAGGAAACCCTAGGCGTCGGGTATAAGGGTTTTCACGCAGGTTTTGAGCCACAACTCTTCTCCCCTTCTTCTCCTTCATTGGTGCTATCTCAAGGGAAGTCTTGGAGGACTTTGCTGCTGCATTTCCAAGATTCTAGAGGCAACCACAAGCTTGAAGATAGCAAGGAAAGCAAAGAGAGTTTATTCATTGTAAATTTTGTAAGATTTCATTTGTATTTTGCTTTGTTTCTTGTTGTATCTTCTTGAAAGCTTGTAAGAGGTTTCTCCACCTCAAGAAGGAGATCTTTCATAGTGTATGAGAGAGTGAGGAGAGTGGATCCTTGGATTAGTCATCCGACCGGGGTGGATACCAAGTAAAATCCAATGTGTTAGCATTGCTTGAAGTCTTCCGCCGCGACAAATCATCTACAAGCAAATCGGAACTAATCACCCCCCCTCTAGCTCGTCTACCGGTTCTAACAAGTGGTATCAGAGCAAGGTTGCTCTTCTTTGGACTCATCGCCAAGAGGGCAAGAGCAAGAGGAAGAAGAAGAAGTTGGAAGAAACCCTAATTTCAAGAAGTCAGCATCAAGAGGGTTCAACTTCAAAAATGGAGTTCGGCTACGACACCCGGGCACCTCCACCATTCGACAAGGCAAATTTCGATCTTTGGAAGTCAAAGATTGAAAATTACTTCATGATGGAGATAGAGCAATGGTTTGCTCTAATGGAGGATTTTGAAGCTCCAACAAGCACCAAAGGAAAGCTCCTCAAGAAAAGCAAATGGAATGAGGAGCAAATCAAGAGATGCGAGGCCAACGACAAAGTGACCAAGTTATTGGTCAATTTATTGCCAAGCACCATCTTGGACAAAATTGGGGAATTTCAAGATGCCAAAGAGCTTTGGAGCAAATTGGCAAAGCTTCATGAAGATCCCTCCACTGTACAAATTCAAGACAAATCCGAAGAGGGAGATTCATCGGAGGAAAAAGATTCGAAAGTTGAGAGGTGCTCAACATCCGAAGATGAAGCTCAAGAAGCCTCCACTTCAAGGGTTGAAGAGGAGCAAAATTTGACATTGACGCCGAAACAAGAAGAGGTTTCAACATCATTTTCCAATGTCAATGAAGAGGAAGAAAGTGTCACCCCTACAAGCATAGGTATAAACATTTCAATTTGTAAAAATAAAGATCATATCATTTGCTTTGAGTGTAGAAAAAAAGGACACTATAAGAGTAAGTGACCCAAATTGGTCAAGAAGAAGGTGCAAGTGGCACCCAAGACCAAGGAGAAGCCAAAGGAAGTCGGCCCCAAAGTAAAGAAAGTTAAGAAGCACATTGTGTGCTTCTCATGCAAGCAAAAGGGATATTATCGGAATCAATGTCCAAAGGGGAAGGATCCGACCAAGGCAAAAAGGAGGAGCTCAAATCAAGGGGGAGCCTCCAAGAACAAGACTAAGGTACCATTAGGTGATGGTACTTACTTAAATCATGATAATATGCATGCTAAAAATAATTATTATCATTTTAATGCTATTTATAATGAAAATAAGAGGTATGAAAAACCTAAGGAAAAATATAGAGCCTTCCATGCTAGGTCTACCACATCTAAGGATAGAGAAGACTTTAGATCATTTAAGGGTAGACCTACCCAAAACAAGGTCAAAAAGAAAAATTACCAAGGCAATACTAGAAAACCAAGCCTTGAGGAAGTAATGATTGAAAATCAAGTTTTGAGGTCAAAACTTGAGACATTGGAAAAATCCCTTAAGAAAATAGAAAATCTATTTAAGGGATAAAAAATTCAAAACCTAGATCTAGGAAACCATGGACCCTCTAGGAGTAAGAAAGGTTTGGGATACAAACCTAAAACCAAGGATGATGGTCCATCCTATCATAGAGTTCCATATAGGTATGGAACTCAATCTAGGTCAAGAAGTCAAATCAAGGCCACAAGGGAAGCCATCCCTAGAGTTGACCAAGACAAGACTCACATGACTAAGGCTTCAGACAAGCCTAGAAAAGTCATAAAGAAGGTATCAAGGGAAGTCATCCCTAGTAAATACCTAGAACACCCAAGGAGCGCCAATAGGTTTTGGGTTCCTAAGAGTGTGTTCGCCACACCCTAGATAGGTCTAGGGAGTGTCAGCTCAAATTGGAAGGGTAGTTAACCTAACCTTGATGAAGTTGGCACTTTGGGACATTTTCAAAGAGTTACTACCCTTGAAAATGAAGGAAGCATTTGTTTACTCTAGGAGGAGTAAAATTTGTGCCACACTATATTTTTGGAAGATTGAACTTAATAAAAGTTGGCACAACTAGGTTAGAATCCAAAGATAGGTCAAGTTGGGAATTTTGGCACTATCTTGGAAATTAGGGGCTAAGTTAGGATTATCAATGGCTTAGCGATGAGTTATTAATACTTAGATAGGAAATCTAAGTATTTTATTTTGTGCTATTATGCCATGTTTTGTATGCCCTATCACATGCCATGACATCATAATCCATTATTCATATTTTATTATGAACATATTACATGTCATGTCATACATGCATCATCTAGCTATAATTTCCTTTGAAAATTCTTATATGATGCATGTCATAGTCATTATCATGCATTAAGTCAATTTTTATTGAAATTAAGAACATTGACATTAATTGACATCCTAGGTGGATGATCAAAGTTTATAATGCCTAGGCAGAAATGCATGAACCCTTAGTTTAGGGAGAACATGACTTTTACATCTCACCAAGATCATAAGTTGACTTGTGTGTTTTTGAGACACATTAGAAACAAGTGAGATGTTAGGATGATGGATAAAACTCAAGGTGTTGATCAATGTGCATCCTATTGAGTTTTAGGCTCATCAAAACTTGAATTTAAATGAACTTCAATCATTGGGAAAGCTAATGTACAAATCATGTGCATTTAGCCCAAGGAATATGGTTGGAAATTATTTTTGAAAACTATTTCAAAACTATCTTGGAAAACCTTGGTGAAGACTATCTTTTGATAGTACTCATCAATGATGAAATGGATACAAAAATGAGTGAAACATTGAAGTATTTCAATAGTTTCCAATTTTATGTCAATTTTTGGAAATGGGGGTTACTTTCATATAAAACTATTTTTCCTTGATAGTATATGTATTAAATAATGTCTACACAAAATTTTAGAATTTTTTGAATTTTGTAGAATTATTTACGGGGTTCTGAAATTCGAATCTGAAATTGTTTTCAGAATTCAGAAATCCTCAATCGATTGGGTGATCGATTAAGACACTGCAATCGATTGTTAACCCTGTCTGCGAGCACAGAAGCTTGCATAATCGATCCCGTGATCGATTAAGGGTAGCCGTAATCGATCAGTTGATCGATTAAGGCACAGCGTAATCGATTGGCTCCCAACACCAATCGATCGGTAAGACTGAAACTGTCTGATTTCAGTCTGATAAACCCATTTTGAGTAACCTAACAATCCCTAAACCTTTGGAATACTTTTATAAGTATATTTGGGAAAATATCATTGTGAAATCAAAAAGAGGGATAGTTTTGGTGAAAAATATATGGTTAAAGAGAGATTAATGATTTAAGTTTTTGGATCTCAAAATCTCAACACTTCATTTTGAGATTTCCTAAAGTTTTTAGGAACTCAAAAATCATTGTTGGTGCAATGATGGAAGTTAGAGCATATTTTGAGGGGGAGGTCTTCCTTAAAAGCATGTGTTTGAATTTTTATTTTTGAGCTAAGTGAAGGGATGAAGACTTGGGATCTTCATCGCTATGAGTGCTCAATGTTGAGCGTAAGTTTTAATGAAAGGTTGGAGACTTTCATTGGATATGCCTTTGACCAGTTAAATTCTCGGGGAGAGTTTTTGATGTGTGTCAAAGGGGGAGAAAAGCGTGAAAGGCTAATAGGGATTAGTCATTCTCAAACATATTGTCAAACATCAAAAAGGGGGAGATTGTTAGTGCAATCTTGGTTACGTCAGGGTTGACCTAGGTTGACTAGGCTCGGGTGAGCCGATGTCTGGTAAGCTTGGTGAGCTTATGTTTGGATATTTCGATGTATGATAATTATGTTTGAATGTCGTATGATGTCAAGTCGGTCAAGGTTGACTGGAGACTTGACTAGGTGAAGTCCAGGTGGATCGAGGAGATCGCACGCTGGCATGGAAAAAGACCTAGTGGGACTAGGCACACCTAGTGGGACTAGGTGAAGTCCAGGTGGATCAGGGAGATCGCACACTGGCAATGGGAAAAGACCTAGTGGGACTAGGTGAAGTCCAGGTGGATCAGGGAGATCGCACACTGGCAATGGGAAAAGATCTAGTGGGACTAGGTGAAGTCCAGGTGGATCGGGTAGATCGCACGCTGGCAAGGTGGAAGTCTACCGAGAGACTAGACTTAACTCGAGGGTTAGGCAAACCTGGTTGGGAATCAGGTTAAGTCCTAGTTGAGAGCTAGGATGGAGAAATCCAGGTTGGTCAAAGAGGTTGACCGAGAAATCTAGGTTGGTCAAAGGGGTTAACCGTGAACACAAATTAGGTTGGACTCAATCGATTGGTAGATCGATTGGGTTGTTGTCTCGCGAGAATAGAAAGGGTCTTAATCAATTGGGTAATTGATTAAGAAGGGTCTTAATCAATTAGGTAATTGATTAAGAAGGATCTTAATCAATTGCCCAATTGATTAAGACCCATTCTATTCTCGCGAGACAACAACCCAATCGATCTCCCAATCGATTGAGTCCAACCAAATTTGTGTTCACGGTCAACCCCTTTTACCAACCTAGATTTCTCAAACATATTGTCAAAGGGGGAGAAAAGCATTTCATTGGATTTGACTTTGAACATCAAAAAGGGGGAGATTGTTGGTGCAATCTTGGTTAGGTCAGGGTTGACCTAGGTTGACTAGGCTCGGGTGAGCCGATGTCTGGTAAGCTTGGTGAGCTTATGTTTGGATATTTCGATGTTTGATAATTATGTTTGAATGTCGTATGATGTCAAGTCGGTCAAGGTTGACTGGAGACTTGACTAGGTGAAGTCCAGGTAGATCGGGGAGATCGCACGCTGGCATGGGAAAAGACCTAGTGGGACTAGGCACACCTAGTGGGACTAGGTGAAGTCCAGGTGGATCAGGGAGATCGCACGCTGGCAATGGGAAAAGACCTAGTGGGACTAGGTGAAGTCCAGGTGGATCGGGTAGATCGCACGCTGGCAAGGTGGAAGTCTAACGAGAGACTAGACCTAACTCGTGTAACGACCCGGCCCATTTGGCGGTCTCGACCGTCGACCGTCGACCGTGCCGTTACCAATACTAGGTCTTTCCACTCCTGGGCGTGGATTTTTGCCTTCCCAGGATTCGAACTCTAGACCCAGGCTTAAATCTAGTTCTTTGTGAATCCTGAATACCAATTGAGTTATAGCTCAATTGGTATTCAGGATTCACAAAGAACTAGATTTAAGCCTGGGTCTAGAGTTACAATAAAAAGGCGCCTTTTTATTGTAACGACCCGGCCCATTTGGCGGCCCATTTGGCGGTCTCGACCGTCGACCGTCGACCGTGCCGTTACCAATACTAGGTCTTTCCACTCCTGGGCGTGGATTTTTGCCTTCCCAGGATTCGAACTCTAGACCCAGGCTTAAATCTAGTTCTTTATGAATCCTGAATACCAATTGGTCGTTACAACTCGAGGGTTAGGCAAACCTGGTTGGGAATCATGTTAAGTCCTAGTTGAGAGCTAGGATGGAGAAATCCAGGTTGGTCAAAGGGGTTGACCGTGAACACAAATTAGGTTGGACTCAATCGATTGAGAGATCGATTGGGTTGATGTCTCGCGAGAATAGAAAGGGTCTTAATCAATTGGGTAATTGATTAAGAAGAATCTTAATCAATTGCCCAATTGATTAAGACCCTTTCTATTCTCGCGAGACAACAACCCAATCGATCTCCCAATCGATTGAGTCCAACCAAATTTGTGTTCACGGTCAACCCCTTTGACCAACCTAGATTTCTCAAACATATTGTCAAAGGGGGAGAAAAGGCTTTCATTGGATATGCCTTTGAACATCAAAAAGGGGGAGATTGTTGGTGCAATCTTGGATAGGTCAGGATTGACCTAGGTTGACTAGGCTCGGGTGAGCCGATGTCTGGTAAGCTTGGTGAGCTTATGTTTGGATATTTCGATGTTTGATAATTATGTTTGAATGTCGTATAATGTCAAGTCGGTCAAGGTTGACTGGAGACTTGACTAGGTGAAGTCTAGGTTGATCGGGGAGATCGCACGCTGGCATGGGAAAAGACCTAGTGGGACTAGGCACACCTAGTGGGACTAGGTGAAGTCCAGGTGGATCAGGGAGATCGCACGCTGGCAATGGGAAAAGACCTAGTGGGACTAGGTGAAGTCCAGGTGGATCGGGTAGATCGCACGCTGGCAAGGTGCAAGTCTACCGAGAGACTAGATCTAACTCGAGGGTTAGGCAAACCTAGTTGGGAATCAGGTTAAGTCCTAGTTGAGAGCTAGGATGGAGAAATCCAGGTTGGTCAAAGGAGTTGACCTAGAAATCTAGGTTGGTCAAAGGGGTTGACCGTGAACACAAATTAGGTTGGACTCAATCGATTGGGAGATCGATTGGGTTGTTGTCTCGCGAGAATAGAAAGGGTCTTAATCAATTGGGTAATTGATTAAGAAGGGTCTTAATCAATTAGGTAATTGATTAAGAAGGATCTTAATCTATTGCCCAATTGATTAAGACCCTTTCTATTCTCGCGAGACAACAACCCAATCGATCTCCCAATCGATTGAGTCCAACCTAATTTGTGTTCACGGTCAACCCCTTTGACCAACATAGATTTCTCAAACATATTGTCAAAGGGGGAGAAAAGCCTTTTATTGGATATGCCTTTGAACATCAAAAAGAGGGAGATTGTTGGTGCAATCTTGGTTAGGTCAGGGTTGACCTAGGTTGACTAGGCTCGGGTGAGCCGATGTCTGGTAAGCTTGGTGAGCTTATGTTTGGATATTTCGATGTTTGATAATTTTGTTTGAATGTCGTATGATGTCAAGTCGGTCAAGGTTGACTGGAGACTTGACTAGGTGAAGTCCAGGTGGATCGGGGAGATCGCACGCTGGCATGGGAAAAGACCTAGTGGGACTAGGCACACCTAGTGGGACTAGGTGAAGTCCAGGTGGATCAGGGAGATCGCACGCTGGCAATGTGAAAAGACCTAGTGGGACTAGGTAAAGTCCAGGTGGATCGGGTAGATCGCACGCTGGCAAGGTGGAAGTCTACCGAGAGACTAGACCTAACTCGAGGGTAAGGCAAACCTGGTTGGGAATCAGGTTAAGTCCTAGTTGAGAGCAAGGATGGAGAAATCCAGGTTGGTCAAAGGGGTTGACCGAGAAATCTAGGTTGGTCAAAGGGGTTGACCGTGAACACAAATTAGGTTGGACTCAATCGATTGGGAGATCGATTGGGTTGTTGTCTCGCGAGAATAGAAAGGGTCTTAATCAATTGGGTAATTGATTAAGAAGGGTCTTAATCAATTAGGTAATTGATTATGAAGGATCTTAATCAATTGCCCAATTGATTAAGACCCTTTCTATTCTCGCGAGACAACAACCCAATCGATCTCCCAATCGATTGAGTCCAACCTAATTTGTGTTCACGGTCAACCCCTTTGACCAACCTAGATTTCTCAAACATATTGTCAAAGGGGGAGAAAAGCCTTTCATTGGATATGCCTTTGAACATCAAAAAGGGGGAGATTGTTGGTGCAATCTTGGTTAGGTCAGGGTTGACCTAGGTTGACTAGGCTCGGGTGAGCCGATGTCTGGTAAGCTTGGTGAGCTTATGTTTGGATATTTCGATGTTTGATAATTATGTTTGAATGTCGTATGATGTCAAGTCTGTTAAGGTTGACTGGAGACTTGACTAGGTGAAGTCCAGGTGGATCGGAGAGTTCGCACGCTGGCATGGGAAAAGACCTAGTGGGACTAGGCACACCTAGTGGGACTAGGTGAAGTCCAGGTGGATCAGGGAGATCGCACGCTGGCAATGGGTAAAGACCTAGTGGGACTAGGTGAAGTCCAGGTGGATCGGGTAGATCGCACGCTGGCAAGGTGGAAGTCTACCGAGAGACTAGACCTAACTCGAGGGTTAGGCAAACCTGGTTGGGAATCAGGTTAAGTCCTAGTTGAGAGCTAGGATGGAGAAATCCAGGTTGGTCAAAGGGGTTGACCGAGAAATCTAGGTTGGTCAAAGGGGTTGACCATGAACACAAATTAAGTTGGACTCAATCGATTGGGAGATCGATTGGGTTGTTGTCTCGCGAGAATAGAAAGGGTCTTAATCAATTGGGTAATTGATTAAGAAGGGTCTTAATCAATTAGGTAATTGATTAAGAAGGACAATAATCGATTGGGTAATTGATTAAGATAGGCCGTAATCGATTGGGTAATCGATTAAGAGAGTTTTGTTGCGAGAACAGAAGGTGACTGAATCGATTGGGTAATCGATTCAACCTTCCTTTAATCGATTAGCTAATCGATTAAGGGCTGTCTTAATCGATTGGCTAATTGATTAAGGTTCGAAAAATAGCCGTTTAACGGCTAGATGACGTGATAATCGATTGGGTAATCGATTAGGAAACCCTAGGCGTCGGGTATAAGGGTTTTCACGTAGGTTTTGAGCCACAACTCTTCTCCCCTTCTTCTCCTTCATTGGTGCTATCTCAAGGGAAGTCTTGGAGGACTTTGCTGCTGCATTTCCAAGATTCTAGAGGCAACCACAAGCTTGAAGATAGCAAGGAAAGCAAAGAGAGTTTATTCATTGTAAATTTTGTAAGATTTCATTTGTATTTTGCTTTGTTTCTTGTTGTATCTTCTTGAAAGCTTGTAAGAGGTTTCTCCACCTCAAGAAGGAGATCTTTCATAGTGTATGAGAGAGTGAGGAGAGTGGATCCTTGGATTAGTCACCCGACCGGGGTGGATACCAAGTAAAATCCAATGTGTTAGCATTGCTTTCAGTCTTCCGCCGCGACAAATCATCTACAAGCAAATCGGAGCTAATCACCCCCCCTCTAGCTCGTCTACCGGTTCTAACACAAGAGAGGTACCAAAAGTTGATTTTATTGGCTACGATACAATTCTTGATATGTCATGTGTGGGAAATAATTGTGAAAATGTCATTGAAGTATCCAAAATAGATTTTATTGATTATGATAAGTTTCTTGATGCATCTTGGGTAGATATTCATTGTAAAAAATTCTTTGAGGTGCCAAAAATTGATTTTATTGAATGTGATGCATTTTTTGATACACTTTTTGTAGAGATTGATGATATTACACTTCTATCTTGCCCTATACGCATGAGAAAGGTTTTACATGGTTTTGTAGGGTCACCAGGACTTCTGGAGTGGGTGCTTCATCTGAACAGACTCAAACCTCCTGGAAGGTGTTCTAAAAAGAATAAAGAGGGAGGAGATAATTTTACTTTAATTAGAAACACTCTACCTCTTAAATGGGTCTTGTATCTAAATAACCTTCGGCCACCTGAACAGATTGCTGTAAAGTCCAAGTGTGGGGGAGCAATGCACCGTAAAGTTGAACAAATGAAAGAAGCTCTCTCACACACCCAGACTCCTCCACTACCACGATGGAGGCTATTTCTTGACAAACTCCGACCGCAAGAGATAAAAGGGAGTTTGATCTTTCTTTCCTTTTCCTTTATTGCATTTTTTCACTTTTAAAATGAGTTCTTGCTAATAAATGCATGAGTAGAGTAGAATGCATAGGAGTCATTGTAAATACCATGTTATTTCTTTTGATCACTTTTTCTTGCATGCCTAGGAATAAATGTATCCCTTTAGGTTATCTCCATAGCATTTTAGAGTCTTTTGAAAATAAATTAAATTTGGTTGTTAAAACTTAGGGTTTGAGCTCATGGATGAATTCTTGGACGCTTGAGTACTACTTTGCTTTAGATTCTTAATTGAGGACTTGAGATGAATTATTTTTGCCTAGTGAGAATTAGCCTTATATTTGTGACACACATATGTTATTGTACTCTAGAACTTGCTTAGGTTCTTTCAAAACCATATTTCAATGATTGGATCACATCTATGGAGGCTAATAAATTTGTTTCCCTTTTCCATATTATTCTTAGCAATGATCATACTTGATACATACTCTTTTCAATTTTCCTTTCTATTTTCCTACTCTTAACCCCATTTTTCTATGGATTTGTTCGCTTGGGATGTTTTCTTGATGCTACTTTGCTCGAGACGGACAAAGATTTAAGTGTGGGGGAGTGATTAGTGTTTTGGAAAAGTTTTGTATCAAGAAGGCATTTTGATCCAAAAAGAAAAAAAAATTTGCAATGGAGGGATGGAAACAATTACATTTTGAGTGAGTTGATGTCAAGAATGAGCAAGAGAGATGGAAGCAATTGGAGATCTGAATTTCCCTATCATACTTTGAAGATTTAAGTGGCAAGAAAAGGAAAAAAACTGCACCATTTCAAAGAAAAAAAAGATCATTGCCATAAAGAAAATTTTTTTTGAGAAGGAGCATGTTTCGGCCAAAAGAATTGCAGCTGACCAAATCTGATCCAATGAAGAATGTTTGTGCCAAAACAGAGAGTTTTTGTGCAGCTGGAAAGATCTGAAATCAAGAAAAAAAAACTGTGCCAAAGTCTAAAAGTGGCACGCAATAGCAGAACTGCAGCTATACATTGGCTATAATTTCAGAAACACTTTGAGAGAAGCTGATTGCAGCTGAACAAGATCAGCAGCTGAATCGAAACATGACTACTGAATGGAACAGCAAGGTGTCAAGCTGCTGGAGTGATAATCAGAACAAAGGGAATGCTGCTGCGTGGATGAATTGCAGTTGGAAAATCTGAAGTGAAGCTGGAAAAATGCAGGAAGCTTAAGCAAAAATTCTGAGCTAATCAAGAAAAAAAAAATCTGAAAACACTGCTGACAAGGACTCAGAACAAATCCACTCGAAGCCCAAGAGGTTCTGGAGGGCAGCAAGTTGATACTTAAGCTGAAAATGGAGTTATGAAAGAAGAAAAATCAGTAGAAATGCTATGAAGGCAGTTTTGTACCAACTTGAAATTGAAATTGGGTTTCTGAGGCTGTAAATCAAGGCATCAAAGATATGAATGTGTCAAAGAGTGATGAGTGCATCCTTTACTGATCAGAATTGGAAGGAATGTGGCTACTAGGATTGATAGATCAAAACAGAAAAAAAATTTTGTAGTGCCATGGTCTCAAGTGAAGCAATTGCATTCTCCACTACTACTTGATGCTAGGATCAATTGTGTAGCTGCTGGGAAGAAATCAGAGACAATTGCATTCTCCACTACTACTTGATGCTAGGATCAACTGTGTAGCTGCTGGGAAGAAATCAGAGATTTGACATGATTCTGCCGTGGATGCTGAACTAGAAATAGAAGGAAAAGAAGAAAAAAAATCAGAAAAGAGAAGAAAGAAACAAAGTTGGCACGCAAGGTGGAAGTTGGCACATTGAGATCAATAGGGTTTTCTTCATCCAAATCAAAGGAATTATTCAAGTTTGACTTCGCCACACTTTTTGATCTCACTAGAGGATTGCAAAGAGGGCAAAGCTCATTGGAAACATTCTTGAGCACTCAAGTCTTTTACTCCATCAATTTTCTATTTCCTTGGCTTTTATTCCACTCTTTACCATTTTCTATGTTTTTATTTGTTTTTGTAGATGTTGATCCTAATCATGAATAATGGTGGAGATTAGATGACAAGCAAGCTTATGGTAGTGCAAGAAGCATGTGTGTTTGAGTGAGCTCCACTTCCATCATCAACTTAGAACTTAAGGAGAGAGCCACCCAAAATTCCCATGAAAGGCTTAGTGAGTTAAATTCATCTCAATGAATCATGATGGATGAAAAATCTAAGTTGTTGATTTAAGGACGAGATACTAATCCCTAGAGCTTAGATTTTTGAGAATTGACAACCTTAGGTAATTTCTTTTCATTTGCTTCTAATTATGCTTAAGAAAATCTAGGGGATGCATACTTAATAGTTTCGCGAGACGCTTAAGCTTAAGTGTGGGGGAGTTGATAAGCACCATTTTATTGATTATTTTAGATGCCAAAATCTATGTTTGACCCATGTATTTCTTGCTTAATTGTGAAATTACCCTAGGTTTTCGAACTTACTTTTATTTTGGACTTAATTGTAAATCTTTACAAAATTGGATTATTTGGCCACTAAATTTTTGATCTATTTTTGTAGGCATGAAAGGTTCATGGACATAGGGCATACTGGGTCAAACTTGAGTCTGAAGTGAACCCAGATCGAGTTATCAAGCTTCGGATTAATCTGGGTCGTCCGATTCAAAAGCGGCTAGATCTGAGCCATCTGGGACCATCTGAAGCAATCCAAGCTAGGGTTAGGGCTGATCAAGCACTCTGATCAAGATCTGAAGGTTTCATCCGAATCAGAGCTCATTCAACCGTTGGATCAAGCTCAGAGGGTTTTAGATCGTCCATTCAAAGATTAGGTTGATCTGGACCATCCGTTGCACATCTAGAGGATCTGAGCTACCACGAGGCAGATCCTGACCCCTGATCATCATCATCAAAGTTTGGATTAAATCAGAGCAAGATCAGCCGTTGGATTTTCTCAATTCAATCTGAGCCGTCCATTGCTAGCTACTTAATCAAAATTTCGCCCAGTTTCTTCCTCGTCGCGTCTTCTCCGCAACACTGTTCTTCTTCATTTCTCTTCGTTTTGCTTGCAAGTTCTTTGGTTTTGAAGGCGTGACCACCTCAATCTCGACCTTGGATCATCATCTGGATCATTGGAGATAGCTTCGGTGAAGAATTCAGCTCAATTTTCATCCGGACAGTGGTGCTTGAGGGTTTCGGCATGCTCTGTGGTCCGAGCACTTGAATCTCAGCCACAATCCATTTCTGATCATCTTAGCCACTTGTAGGGGTTCTCAGGTGAGCTCAGATGATCCTCGAATCATCATCGCAATCCGTTTAACTGAGATCGAAGGAGTTCGGATTGGAATTCTCCCAGCTGATGCAATTTGAGCAGAGTTGATAAAGCAAAGCTGATTTCCACTTATTTGCTGAGCTTAGGGGTTCGAGGCCAGCCTTTGCGTGACAAACAAGGAGATTTTGAGCTCGGGAAGGATTGAGGAGTAGTTTTTTTTAGTTAAATTTCAGTTTTACCTGTAGTTTTAATTTCTGCCAAGAACTCTGTTTCTGAATTTCTGTGTCAGCTACTTTAATTTCCGTTCTGAATCGTTTTTGCTGTAATTAGGTTTCAATTCTTCTAGTTAAATAGTTAGGGAGTGTGTTTAGTGAACAAGCAAATTTAGTTTCAACTAGTTTTACAGTTCGGCACTTGCGTATCAGTTTTGCCTTTGCGTATCAGGTTATTTCTGCATGCCAGTTCTATTTCTGATTTTTGCAGTTCTTTCCAAATTCAGTTTATGTTTAGCCTTGATGCCTTGAATTAGAGACAACAATTAGTGCGATAATGCATAGGATCTAAGGGTGTTTCATATCTAGATTAATTTCTGCACTTTTGCTCAGTTGCAAGTCAATTCTGCAATTGTATCAATTCTCAATTTCTGCATTTCTGCTGCTTCTACCTTGCGTGTCAGTTTTCTTTTCCTCTAAGTTCTTGAAATTTGTATCAAGTTAGTTCAAGCTTTTGTGAATCTTTCCTTACTTTGGATTGGTGCACTCGACTGAAGCTCTCATATGAAGGTTTCTGCTCAATTTCGAATCTGAATTCTGATTGATTTCTGAATTTTTGCAGCTTGTTCCTGTAGTTCTATAGTTTCGGTGGTGTCAAGTTCTTCAATGTTTCTGTTTTGACCAGTCATTTGGAGTCTGAATCTTTCAATTATCCCTGCATTTACAGCTGTTCTTTCCAAGTTAGATGGATAGTTTTCACTGCTGAAATTGTTAGAATTAGTTTTTGGCACAAAAATTCAGCTTTGGCACAAGGGTTTCAGATTGCGTGCCAAGCTGTTTTGGGCACTTCTTGCATCCATTTTTCACTTGTCTTTTGGTGTAGGATAGTGTTTGAAATCAATTGGTATCGCCTTTAGCATTCCTGAATTTTCTTTGCATTGGTTAGCTTCCAAAACTTGTAGCTAGTTGGTGTTAATGTTTGTTGCTTGTTTAATTTCCGAATTGCATAGTTAGCAATTGTTTTAAGCTTGATTTGCTTTCCGAAAACTTCCATCACTGCCTCTATTTCTTAGCTTAGCGTTTGTTTTGTATTTGAATTTAGATTTGTTTTCCAAATTGGTTAAGTACCTTGTTTGATTCGGTTTACCATTAGTTGAGTCCTTTAGTGCCAACTTCTTGTTTAGTTCATTGGGTTAAGTTTTTCTCATTTCCATTGTGAGTGCATTTCTGTTTACAATCCAAACCCAGAATTGATTTGAAACCCCAAAAATATTAGCGACACATAAATAGAAGCTCAAATCACACAATTTCAACTAGCCATAGGAAAAATATGACCTGTGACCCCTTTACTACGTTCTCATTCTTTGATTGCAAAAAGGGTTTCCAGCTTTATAAATATCTAAATTTGAGACCCACATTCGTGAAAGCCTATTTTGGGTCCATCAAGCTACCGATCCAAGACCCAAACTAGTTAGACCAAAATCTTTCAAGGAGTAACTTGAAAATGGATTTTCAATAAAAGGCTTTGTCAAGGAAAGGGTTGATGATCCAATAAGGCTACGGCCAAAGAAGGCCTAGTGCCTCGCCAAGACCTAGAAGCTAATTATTAAAAACCAAATTCACTTTACTATTGTCAGATTTGAATCTAACATAGATTTCAATTAATCTTAGATTCAACCATTGTTTTCAAAAATAATTTTAAAACAAATTAATTGGTTTTTCAAAATTAAGTTAATTTTTCAAAACTAATCATAGTTTTTCAAAATAACTTCTTACTTCTATTCAAAACCTGTCTCACAAAAACCCATAAGGTTAACGTGATTGATAACTCTAGATTGGGTGAGACAGACTAAGTTGTGAAAATCAATTTAGGCTATCCTTGATTTTAATTGGATCCAAATCAACAAATTCTTTATGTGTAGGAACATAAAGATTTGGACCAATGGATATTGGATAGCGGGTGCTCCAGACACATGACTGGGGACAAATTGAAATTCACCAAACTCAAGCTCAAGAACCTAGGCTCAGTAGCATTTGGCAACAATGCTACACTCAAAGTCATTGGGTAAGGTAACATTGAACTCAAATCTGATTTTGTCATTAAAAACGTACTTTTGGTTGAAATCTTTAAATTTAACTTGCTTAGTATAAGTCAATTGTGTGATATTGGCTATGTAGTTACCTTTACCAACTCTAACTGCCTGATTAGAAACTTGCAAGACTCAGAAATCATACTTAAGGGTGTTGGAACTTGGATGGCTATAGAGGGGGGGTGAATGTAGCCAGACACTCAAATTGCTCCCTCTTCTTTGAACTTTCTTTCTGTGATCAGATTAGTAACAGCGGAAACAAAATACAACAGAAAGAATAAAACAAAGCAAGGAATCAAACCAACGCTAACACAGTGATATACAAGGTTCGGGGATAACTTGCCCCTACTCCTTGGCGTGCCCGTAAGGTGGGTGATCCCTTGATCGTCGGCAGATCAAGCCCCGGTGAACCCAGATAAGATAGAGCCTCCTTCTCGGTGGAGAAACATCTCCACAGATCTCACGGATGATGGAACTTGAGTACAGGAGATCACACAAGAAGGAATGCTCACTCAGATCTCACAAGGATGTAGTAGAACGCTTAAGCACAAAGCAACAGAGAGCTCGAACACAGCCCAGCCAAACTTCCCAAGTTTCTGTCTTGTTCACCTCTACTCCTCTGCTTCCAGCTTCGTCTCTTAAGCTCCTGCTCAACGTCGCCAGCTCCATCAGCACCACTGACTCACACCCTGACCCACTGACCTCTCTAAGCACTCAGTCCACTGGACACTCCTCCAGCTGAGCCTCCGTCAGTTGCTAGTCGCGCCTTTGTCAGTTGCCAGTTGCGCCAGACGCCGTTGAGACCTGAAAACACAATAGATCCAAACCTGCTCCATTGAAAGTCTTCCATTGACCCTCCTTGAGTGTTTGAATCACCTGCTATCACCTACACACTCCAACAGAGGCTTAGCAAATCGATATCAAATGAAACCAGCAAGTAGCAGAGAATCGGCAGTGAAAACAGACGCGATCAAAAACTTCTCACAGTGTATTTGAATTAAAGTTCTGCTCCTGATCGGTCCCCAGACCGATCCAGCAGTCTGCTGCATACTCCAGATCGGTCCCCAGACCAATCAAGCTGTGGCCTGATCGGTCACCAGATCGATCAGGCTAATCCCAGACCGATCAGGCTCTAGCCTGATCGGTCAGGGTGAGAAATCTCGCGACAGTTGATCGTTCAGTTTGATCGATCACGGTTTCTCCCTAATCAGTCACCAGACCGATCAGGAGCCGATTAGTAGGTTTGCCAAAGTTACTGGAAGCTCCCTGATCGGTCACCAGACCGATCAGACATCGCTGGATCGGTCACTAGACCGATCCAAGAGGGAACTTCGTGCCAACATCCCTGATCGGTCACCAGACCGATCCGGGCAAGGCCAAACCCACTCTTAGTCGAGAGAACCAGCCTCCAGCCCATCTCCAACTCGTGTTTGATCCCTCGGACCAAGACTCCATACCCAGTCTCACTCACCGGGACTTCAACCTAGCCCTCCAAGCTAGGACCTGGCTTCACTCACCAAGGTTTCGGTCACCCGGCTTCACTCACCGGGACCCAGCTTCACTCACCAGGATTTCAACCTAGCTTCACTCACAAGGATTTCAATCACCTGGCTTCACTCACCAGGACCCGGTTTCACTCACCGGGATTTTAACCTAGCTTCACTCACTAGGATTTCCATCACCTGGCTTCTCTCACTAGGACCCGGCTTCACTCACCGGGATTTCCATCAACTGGATTCACTCACCAGGACCCGGCTTCACTCACCGGGATTTTAACACCTAACCCTCCAAGCTACGACTTTTCACCCAACCCTCCAAGTTAGGACTTTTCTGTAACGCCCGCTTTTTTTTTCTTTCTTTCATAAAGCGGCGTTACACTAACATACTTAGGGCATTTAACATCATACTACAGCGGAATAACTTTAACTTTACACTTACATGCCTCCTACTACCATTCTTAACATAATGACATGGAAACTTGGCATATTGACTTTATACTTAAACATCTTATCATATCATGCTTAACATCATAACATAAAGTTCCATGAGTCATTATTCGAGCATAGAGATATCAAAAGTAAAGTTCTAGCATAAACTGTAAACATTTGGTTTCCTGGGCCAAGTCACTATCACACACATACGTTCTTGCCCTCCTGCTGCTTCCTCATTGTCCCCTTGCATGATCTGCGGTATAAGGAAAAAGACTATAAGCACACAGGCTTAGTAAGACTCTTTCCTACTCACTAAAATCATTCGTCATTCATTCATAATCATATGAAACATAATCATCATTTAGTCTTAAACATGAAGCATAAACATAAACCTACTTAAACTTTACATGGCATGATACATGGCATAACCATAAACATAACTAAACATTCCTATCATGGCATAAAGCATAAACATAAGCATAAACATAATTAAACATTTTTATCATGGCATAAAGCATAAACATAAGCATAGACATAATTAAACATTCTTATCATGGCCTAAAGCATAAACATAAGCATAGACATAATTAAACATTCTTATCATGGCTTAAAGCATGGTATAAACTGTTGGTGCAGGAAGCACCATATCGAACCTGATTTTGATATTGGCAAAGGATTCAAAGTTAAGTTTATTAGTGATCTAACGTTGTTCACTGAGTGTGCAGAAATAAAGTCCTAGCGAAGGGCTGCTAGGCACCTGGCGAAGGGCTGCCAGGAATCCAAGTCCTAGCGAAGGGCTGCTAGGCACCTGGCGAAGGGCTGCCAGGAAACCAAGTCCTAACGAAGGGCTGCTAGGCACCTGGCGAAGGGCTGCCAGGAAACCAAGTCCTAGCGAAGGGCTGCTAGGCACCTGGCGAAGGGCTGCCAGGAAACAAAGCCCTAGCGAAGGAATGCTAGGCACCGAGCGAAGGGCAGCTCGGCATCCAAGACCTGACAAAGGACCGTCAGGCAAAAGTCCAACCAGAGGAACGGTTGGCATCAGGTAAATTCTCCCGAGAGGAGTAGGTGAGGACGCGTTCCCCGTCGAGGGAACACTAGGCGTCGGTTCGACCTAGGGCTCCATTTTGGAGACCAAAGTCAGAACCAAGACAGCTAAGGCTGTATAAAACTAATAATTTATTTTATTATTGTGTTTTGGACTAACCCTGGATGCAGGACCGAAGGAACGTGAGTCTGCAGCTCAGAGTGCCTCAAAGGAGTGAGGCAACTACTGAAGGGCACCCGGAGTGTCCCGGGCGCCCCCAAGGTACATACAAAACACATCAAAAGAAGAAGGGTTCGAAAAGCTGCTGGGTGGGGCGCCCCCATGCTCTCGGGCGCCCCCGCTGCTCCCGGGCGCCCCCTGCGCTGCGGGCGCCCCCATGCGCTCACTTCGAACCAAGAAGCCATCGAAGCCAAGAAGATAGAACTTTGACCCGGTCAATGCGGGCGCCCCGAGCGCTTCGAGCGCCCCGGTCAAAGTGCATCCAGAGGATAGACGCTGACCGAGATCTGTGCGGATCAAAGGCCACGTGGGGGGCGCCCCCTAGCCCTATATAAAGGGCCCTCAACCCAGGCTTCTAACAACACTTCCTTCAACACCTCAAAGATCTTCTACGCTCTTGCTTTGCTCCGGAAACTCTCCAACTCGAGCCGACGACGTCCCACTGCCCCAAACAAGTCAATCCACTCCGGACGTCGGTAACGAAGATCGAAATTTAATATTATTACTTTATTGCACTTATTTGTAATCAAATCTTTGTAAACAATTTTGCACGTATATAGAATTGCCCAAAGTAAACGGTCAACGACCGTGGGCCTTGGAGTAGGAGTCGACACAGGCTCCGAACCAAGTAAATCGACTGTGTCATTGTGCTGTGTTCGTTTTGTTTTTATTTCCGCTGCGTACTTACTCTTACTTAAAATCCGAAAGTTTTCCGATATTCACCCCCCCCTCTATCGGGCTTCTCGATCCAACAAGTGGTATCAGAGCGGGGAAGTTCAAACTTGGTGCAACCACCAGTTTGAAAGTTTTTCGGATTTACAAAATTTTTAATCTTATTTCTTTTCTTTCTAGTTAATCAGGACCACTCGATATTTTTCAGCCTTTTATTTTAAAATAAAAAATATTTGTAGGTGGATTTAAAATATCCTTACGCCTTTTTCAATTTTGAATTTTCATCTTTTCACCATAAGTCTGAATTAATAAAACGAACAATTCTTAAAAATTTGTCATAAATTTTTTTTATTATTATTTTAATATTATTTCTTGAAATTCATGTCACTTTAATTCGAGCAATCTTTTAACTCTTATTTTTCACCATTAATCAGAATATTCATTTCCTAAAAATTTTGTCTCAAATTTTTTATTATTATTTTTTTATTATTCTGCCTCGAAATTCGTGTAATTTTTTTTGGGCAAATTTTTTCTTCTTCTCCCGCACTACTAATCCAAGACCAAGTCTTGGTACATTCTGTTCGTTCTTTTGTGTGCAAGAGGTTATTTTATGGCCAACCAAGAGTGGAACAGTGCCCGTCCACCGCTATTCTCCGGCGAGAACTTCAGCTTTTGGAGAAGACAAATGGAGTCCCTTCTGAAGGCCCACATGGACTTATGGTGGATAATCCAAACGGGGTTCAGATTCCCCACGGAAGATGGAACATCAATCGCTTGGGACAAATTGGACGAACCAACTCTGAGGAAGATCGAGACTGATGCTAAGGCAACAGTGATCATACACTGCGGTCTAACCAACGAACAACTCAAGCTAGTCGGTTCATTTGGATGTGCTAAAGAGATGTGGGAGAAGCTACTCAGCCTACACGAAGAGAGCTCCTATGTTGAGAACTTAGAAGAATCCATACCTGACTACAAATTCGAGCCAGAGACAGAAGACGAATCGACTGAGACAAAAATGGTAACCAATTTCAAATCCATTTTTGAATTACAATTAAATAATCAAATAGATACTGTAATGGCCGAGGAAAGTGTAATTTCTATTGCAGGGAAAACTCCAAAAGAACTGCAAAAGAAGACTCAACCAATACCTGAGTCAAACTCAGACTCAGAATCTAACGACGAAGAAAGAGATCATCGGAAGCTGATTCGAATGGCTCGCGACCATTACAAAGTGCCGAAAGAACAATCAAACACAAGAAAGATGGCCAAAATCAAGGGGGAGTCCTCCAAAAAGAAATCTGAAGGTAAATTTTCAGTATTTAAAAATCCATTATTTACCATGAATAATATGATAGAATCTTATAAATTAGTTAAGGCTAATTTGTTAGAAAATTTAACTCATAATATTGCTGTTTTTGATAATCTAGAATATTATTACGATTATGATATAACATAGATCATTTTTTTGTGCTTTAATTGTAAGTTTCTTTTTATTTTATTTTTATGTTCTTTTTGATTAAAATTAGGATTGATTAGTTTAAGGACAAAACAGTTTAACTGAAACTTGAAAACATAGTATTGGGTGGAGGTGAGATGATAGTACGTTAGGGAAACCAATTCTAATAAGGTCAAGTTCAATTGGTCTCTTTAGACTGGCGGAACTAGCCGAAGCTACCGATCCAAAATCCAAACTAGTTAGACCAGAAATTTTTCAAAGAATAATTTTGAAAATGCAATTTCATTAAAAGGCTTTGTCAAGGAAAGGGTGGATGATCCCATAAGGCTACGGCCAAAGAAGGCCTAGTGCCTCACCAAGACCTGGAAGCCAATTTTTGAAATTCCAATTCAAATTACTTTTTGTCAAATTCGAATCTAACACAAATTTTCAGTTAATCTTAGATTCAAATATTCCTTTTCAAATTAATTGTTTTCAAAATTAATCTAACTTTTCAAAATTAACCATGTTTTCAAAATTAAAATATTTGTCTCACAAAACCCATAAGGTTAACATGTTTGATCACATAGAACTGGGTGAGATATCTAGGACCTAAGAATATATGTCACTATCCTTTTAAATAAAACTCAAAGTGCTTTCAAAAATTATTCAAAATTATCTCTAGTTTTTCAAAATATTGAATGTTAAAATAGACTCGTTTTAAATAGAATTTAGTGTTTGATTAATTTAGTTATTTGATTGGTCAAACATAGTTCACTGAGTCAAGCCTGGTCAACATAGTCAACCCTAGTCAACATAGTCAAACATGGACATTAGATTAAGTTAAACGGTACAGGGGGAGTGGTTTATTCTTTTCTTTCAAAGTATTTTTTGAAAAATTATTACCATTTCAAAAGGTTTTTTTTTATCATACCAGATTGTATTTTCAAAAATCTATCTCCTTAAAAATGATCATACTCAAAAGGCATGTTCAAAATTGTTCCTTTAAGTTTGACAAACCCTAAGACTAAGAGGAGGATTAACTTGTGGTCAACAAGCCTCCTAGGACTATGTCAGATTTAGGGGGAGCTCAAATTAAAAGAAGAAGTTTAAAAATACTATATTTTCCAATAATCACGATATTTTTTTTGTGCTTTACAAAAACGATTATTATTTCAAAATGTTTTTCGAAAATAGGGTCTCTGCTCAAATTGAATTTACTAAAAATTCTATTACCATGCTAGTATTCAAAACTATTCTTTTGATTTTAGTAAACCCTAAAGACACAAAGGAAGGTCTACTTAATGATCTACAAGGACTCCGAGGATGTGTCAAATTTAGGGGGAGTCTAAACCAAAAGAAATTATTTCTAACAAGTATTTTCCTTGGCATTTATCCTTGAAATTATTAAATAATTCTTTTGATATGAACTGAACCCTAAGAACTCAGAGGAAGAATACTTGTGGTCAACAAGCTTCCAAGGACTGTATCAAGTTTAGGGGGAGGTCAAATTAAAAGAGTTATTAAACATTTCTAAATAATATGTTTTCATACACTATATTTTCAAAATTGTGTCGAAAACATTTGTCCAAAAAAAAATATTATTTTAAAATGTTTTGTGGCTTATAAAATTATTTCTGAAATCATTTTTTTTACTTGGGTTGAAAAATTTCCAGGACACTTAGGAAAATGACCTTGTAGTTAACAAGGTTTCCTAGGATTGTGTCAGACTGGAAAAGAAATCAAGTCAAGTATTCAAAATATTTTTTACATAATCTTCAAAAGTACTTCTATTTTTCAAAGTATAATGTTTTGAAAAGTACTAATACTTGTAAAGGCAATAGTGTTCTAAGTACATGAAGTTTCTAAAAGACTTGCCTACAAATATAAAATATTTTTTTAAGTGGAGTTTTGTTGATGCAGTTTAAAGTTGTTGCTATACTTTCAAGAATTATGCTAAGTATTTTTATGTTCTCAAAACTCATAGGCTCTGATACATAATTTTTTAAAATCTTCTTTCAAAAAGTTCCTTATTGATATATGGCCAGGAGAGAGAAAATTTTAAATTTTATCTTGTTTTCACTAAGTATTTTTAAGTGCTTTAAAATTGGTCTAAGTATCTTCAAAGTACTTTCAAAACCTCTAAAAGCACTAAGTACATTTCTATTGAAATTTTTTCTAAGCAAAATCCTTCTTAGTAAACAAAGTTTGTCTAAGCAAAAACCTTTGAAATTTTTGACAGATGTTTCAGCAGAAACTTATCTATTTAAAGATTTTTCTAAGTAAAAATGGGTTTTAATGCACAAAATATGTTCCAAGAAAATTTCTCTATGAGTGCAAAAGTTGAAACTTTTTAAGGGAAACTTGTTTTCAAAATGTTGGCTAAGTAAATTACTGTTAAGTTTTTCTTGAAAACTATGTTACAAGTTTTTGCAAGCTTTTTCTAAAATATAAGTAGAAGAGTTATCACATTAAGGGGGAGCTTCAGGTATTTTCTAAACATCCATTACTTTGAAAATTATGAAATTCATTACTTAAAGTTTCATGTGAAAACTATGCTTTTGAACTCCTTTACTTAAATTTATTTTGGTAAAACTCAAACCTCCCTATTAGATACCTTGTTCACCCATGTTTATTTTTGATATATGTCAAAGGGGGAGGAAAAGTCAAGGTTAAGTATTATAACACAAGTACTCAGGGTTTTTGGGGGAGTATAAGAAATAAAGGGTTTTTTTTCAAATCTTACCTTGCGTTAGTAAATGTTATAAAGTTTTTACTTAACATTGAATTGTGTAAAATTGTTATACTTCATTTTTAGATTATGTTCTTAACAGTTATAAAGTTTTTTTTACTTAACTTTGAATTGTGTTGCCATAATCAAAAAGGGGGAGATTGTTGGTGCAGGAAGCACCATATCGAACCTGGTTTTGATATTGGCAAAGGATTCAAAGTTAAGTTTATTACTGATCTAACGTTGTTCACTGAGTGTGCAGAAACAAAGTCCTAGCGAAGGGCTGCTAGGCACCTGGCGAAGGGCTGCCAGGAAACCAAGTCCTAGCGAAGGGCTGCTAGGCACCTGGCGAAGGGCTGCCAGGAAACAAAGCCCTAGCGAAGGAATGCTAGGCACCGGGCGAAGGGCAGCTCGGCATCCAAGACCTGACAAAGGACCGTCAGGTAAAAGTCCAACCAGAGGAACGGTTGGCATCAGGTAAATTCTCCCGAGAGGAGTAGGTGAGGACGCGTTCCCCGTCGAGGGAACAGTAGGCGTCGGTTCGACCTAGGGCTCCATTTTGGAGACCAAAGTCAGAACCAAGACAGCTAAGGCTGTATAAAACTAATAATTTATTTTATTATAGTGTTTTGGACTAACCCTGGATGCAGGACCGAAGGAACGTGAGTCTGCAGCTCAGAGTGTCTCAAAGGAGTGAGGCAACTGCTGACCAGGGCGCCCGGAGTGTCCCGGGCGCCCCCAAGGTACATACAAAACACATCAAAAGAAGAAGGGTTCGAAAAGCTGCTGGGCGGGGCGCCCCCGTGCTCCCGGGCGCCCCCTGCGCTGCGGGCGCCCCCATGCGCTCACTTCGAACCAAGAAGCCATCGAAGCCAAGAAGATAGAACTTTGACCCGGTCAATGCGGGCGCCCCGAGCACTTCGGGCGCCCCGGTCAAAGCGCATCCAGAGGATAGACGCTGACCGAGATCTGTGCGGATCAAAGGCCACGTGGGGGGCGCCCCCGACGTCCCGGGCGCCCCCTAGCCCTATATAAAGGGCCCTCGACCCCAGGCTTCTAACAACACTTCCTTCAACGCCTCAAAGATCTTCTACGCTCTTGCTTTGCTCCGGAAACTCTCCAACTCGAGCCGACGACGTACCGCTGCCCCGAACAAGTCAATCCACTCCGGACGTCGATAACGAAGATCGAAATTTAATATTATTACTTTATTGCACTTATTTGTAATCAAATCTTTGTAAACAATTTTGCACGTATATAGAATTGCCCAAAGTAAACGGTCAACGACCGTGGGCCTTGGAGTAGGAGTCGACACAGGCTCTGAACCAAGTAAATCGACTGTGTCTTTGTGCTGTGTTCGTTTTGTTTTTATTTCCGCTGCGTACTTACTCTTACTTAAAATCCGAAAGTTTTCCGATATTCACCCCCCCCTCTATCGGGCTTCTCGATCCAACATAAACATAATCATCATTAGACATTCTTAACATGGCATGGAACATGGTATAAACATAAACATAAGGTATAGACCAACCTATCTAGCATATCATGGGCATATTTTCCATCATAGCATATGGGCATCTTCTTAACATAATCATGGCATAAATCATTTACTATCATACCCATTTCTTAACATGAATCATAAGCATAAGACATCATCATCATAGCATAATGCATCACATGAATGTATGCGTGGGTGGAATGCATATGTATATATATATATATATAGATGTCTAACATTTAAAAACATACTTTTAAATACTTAAACATAATCATCACATTGTTGGGGTCCCCGACTTGTACCACATACATACATCATGGCGCGCATCCCTAAGTAAATACAAGGTAGCTAGCCTCGACCTACTAGGGTAAGGACAGCATAGTCGGTAGTCCTCGAACCGGGGCGTTCTTAAGGTGCCCATCCCTGTTGCACAGCTTCGGTAGTGCCAGAACCGTGGACAGCTTTGGTAGTCCAGAACCGGGGCGTTCTTAAGGTGCCCATCCCTTGGACCCATACTTCGGTCCGGTACAAGCCTCATTCATAAAGTAAAATACTTTACATGCTTCATCATTCATAAGACATTCATAGCATATTTAAACATGACATAACTTGTTACATGAAGCATGACTTAAAACATGCTTGTCCATCATGATGCCTGGAAGGCATGAGCATTATCTTTCTTCATAAACATGGCATGCATCATTATTCATAACATGGCATGCATCATTATTCATAACATAGCATGCATCATTATTCATAGCATGGCATGCATCATTATTTATTAACATGGCATACATCTTCATATATAAAACATGGCATGCATCATTCTAATCATAAACATAACATACTTATCATGGTATCATTCTTATCATAAACATAACATGGTTCTTAACATAACCTGAGCATATAACATAGTAGGGTTATTAACAAAACATAAGCATATAATATGGCGGGGTTCTTAACATAACATAAGCATATAACATGACATGGTTCTTAACATAACATAAGCATATATAGGTAGGACTTCCATAAACATGTTACCTACTATCCAAGTGCATGACATGGAACATAAGACATTCATAAATAACCCTATTAAGCATGGCATCCAACCATAAGCATACAACATAAACATGGTGCTTAAAGTTAGGGTTATAGGTAACTTAAATTTCTACCACATGCTTGAACCTACCTATATACTTCATAATAAGCATAAACCATCATTCTTTGAACCTTAACTCCACCAAACCCTATTTACATGGCCTTGGCCGAAACCTACATGGAAGGTTCCCATCATTTCCATAAGCATATAAGATAGCATAAGGTAAAGGAACATACATACATTACCTATATGACCATAGGAAGCCCTTAGGCCTCATGATTAGGGTTAACCCTAACCCTTAACCCTCCTTCCTAGGGCTGGCCGAATCTTGTTAGGGCATGGGTGCATGGAAAAATTCCATTAAAAATCCCCAATCAACCATTAATATCAACCATACCATACTATAAGGGCCATTAGAGCCCTTACTTGGGGAAAGGCCTAACTTTTGCCCTACCATCAAACCTTGGCCGAAACTTGTGGGTCACAAAGCCTTGTAAAAGGTCTCATAAGTCACCCTCAATCTCCCTTATATCATGATAATACACAACACATATGCTTGGGGGTTTGGATTTAACCCTACCCATGAGTTCATGGGTTGGCCGAAAACCCTAGGGGACCCTAGGGTACCCCAAAAATTCCCCAAAATTATATTTAATCTCTAAACATCATGAGAGCATATTAGAAAACATAACTAGGATTTATAGCATCATTATGGACCCAAAAGTCCTAGGGCCGAAACCCCCCTTAGGCTAGGATTCTTGGTTTCTTTCTTTTCCAACTTAAAATCTCAAACCAACCTTTATAATATGCTAAAAATCACAGAAAATCATAAAGAACTAATATACCATAGGTGAGGGAGTCTTACTTGAGGTTTCTTGATTTTTTTAGACCTTAAAAGAGAAAGAACTTGTAAAGCTCTTGACCCTTGATCCCTCCTTGCCCTTGTAGCCTTGGAAGGAACCTAGATCTTGGAGATGTGGAGTTTTTCCAAGGGAAAACCCCTTCTTGGTGTTCGGCTAGAATGAAGAAGGAGGAGGGGAGAAGGTGACTTGATAGAAGAAGAGAAGTAACCCCCCAAACCCTCTCTTTATAGCCCCTTTAAGGAGGCAAATGAAGAGTCTTTTCATGACCCCTCATCTTCCCCTAAGCCTTAGCCAAACTCTATTTCATTTCCCAATAGAAATCCCTTGCTAGGTGAGTTGGTTAAAGCATGCATGGTTGTCCAAGAGGTCCAAGGTTCAATCCTTGGCTTTTTATTTTTATTTTTATTTCATTTATCTTATTATTTTATTGTTCCTAAATTCCGAAAATCCCCCTAAAATCACCCATAATTATGCTAATATTCCTAAATAAAATCCTTTTATATTTATATTAATTTTACCTAATTAATACCCATTTTTGGGCCCATTTAAAGCTCATTAGTACCTAATTTCTCGATTTAAATAGGAACATTAGGCTAAAACTTACCCATAATCATGCAAATATGCCTAATTAAATCATATTTATATTTATACTATTTTTTACCTAAAATCCACCTATAATCGTGGTACTAGAAAGCCCATATAAGGCCTATCAGTACTTAGTTTTTCTCAATTTAAATGAGAAAACATGGATTTTCTAGGCCAAAGTTCGTATTAATACCTCTAGGTCCTTCGGAAAATTATCTAGACATGATCAATATTTTCAGAAAAATATTAAGAGAATTTTCTGGGTCGTTACATTTTCACACCTAGCCCTCCAAGCTAGGACTTTTCCACGCCTAACCCTCTAAGTTGGGACTTTTCACCTAACCCTCCAAATTTGGACTTTTCACCTAGCCCTCCAAGCTAGGACTTTTCACCCAACCCTCCAAGTTAGGACTTTTTCACATGCCAGCGTGCGATCTCCCGATCCACCTGGACTTAATCCAAACTCATTCAACTAAACTTAAATCATTGTCAACACCAAAATAACAATCGGGGTTAGACTGCATCAACAATCTCCTCCTTTTTTTTGTTTGACACCCCGATTTAAGTTTAGGCATTGATGATCAATTGAAGGCAGTTCAATTATTGTAAGGGAATCAAAATCCTCCCCCTACAATAACCCTAAACTTAATCAACCATTTTCTCCCCCTTGTCAAACATCGAAAAGGGTATGGTTATTAAGTTTGAACATACCTCCCCCTCAAACACGGGTCTCTCCCCAAACCCAAAATAATCAAAGGATAATTTTTGAATTCCATATGAAGGGCATATACCATAAATGTATCATGGCAACTATGTATATGCATCATACGCCAAAAAGTGTGAATTTCACATGAAAACATATACAGAAGTATATCATGATCAAACATGTATATGTTTCATATGACAAGTAAGGAATGAAGCTGTATCCGACACATAATTCTGATTGGTCTCTGTGACCGATGAGATTCGTTGATTACTCGATACAGGAAAAATGTCTGATTAGTCTGGGGAGCGATCAGATTTCAGACACATTTCTGAAACTCTGATACATTCCTGATCAGACTGCATTAACAATTTGCATTCCACAATAGGGGTGTAGACTCTATTAATATTCGACATTTCAGAAACATTTCTGAAACACGACATTAAGAACAAGAGTCATGACTCAACAACCCTTTCTTATGAATTTGAACATTCCAACATAGGTTTGTATCAAATCAACATTTTAATACTTGATGTTTCAGAAAAATTTCTGAGGATCAAGAGTCTCAAAAGTTCCTTAGAAATGAATTTGTATTCACTTAGTACCAGGTTTGTACCAATGAATGATCAAGTATGTTCATGTTCTTGGAATAATCAGGTGTGTATCAGATTTGTTTGTATCAAAATGATCAGGTAATCTGATATAACTTGATGAAATGAGATCGGACTGAGGAGTAGTCTGATACCTCTGATCAGTGTTGATCTGATCGGTCACCGGACCAATCAGAAGGACCCCTGATCGATCACCGGACCGATCAGAAGGACCCCTGATCAGTCACCAGACTGATCAGGGTGAGTCCTGATCGGTCGGTGGACCGATCAGGTCTGATACAAAAAGTTGTTTGTTTCAGAAACTTGTTTGTTCCGATCAGATTTCACAAACAAACTTTCAGAAACCCTTATATGAGTCAGAACCATGTTTGATTCGACTCTCAGCTACTTCTAAACCCTAATTCAATTAGAGTTAATCCATTTGTTCCTAGAAAGGGTTTCCCTTACCCAAAATATATTTCTCTACAAGGAAAAACATTAAAGGGAATGTTCAATTTTGTTCAAACATTTATCAATTCCATAATCCCTAACTTTGTCGAGCAAGTTTGTATCAAAATAGTATCAAAGTATGATCAATATGCTCTAAGCATGAACTTGAGTATCAAAAACAAGTTTGTATCAAGGCATGATCAGATTACATGATACACAAGATATGATCAAATTTTCAAAACACACTTGTATCAAATTAGTATCAAGTATGTACCAATCAGTTTTGATAATTCAATTCATATCAGACATAAACAACTAAGTCATACAATTTTAAGCTCATGTTCTTTGTCTAATGACGTATTGTGAGATTTGTATAGTGATCATCACAAACTATGTGTTCTTCATGTTGGCATAATACATTCATACAAGAGAATCATGGCATATTCAACTGAGTTCATCTTCCAAAATATTATGAAAAACTTAAGTCTAAGATATTGCAAAGATAAACATCAATTTAATATTGTGGCTAACTCCTAGATTTACAGTGAACTATAGAGTTCAATCCTAAGCAAGTTATGTGTCAATCTAAATCGTTCATGCAATATATATAATTTTTCCAAAACTTGTAGATTTATTTTCAAGCATGGATATACTATTATTCGTTGTATGAAAATTTTCCTTATTGCCCAAATGAGATTTCATAAATCACTAGCCAAGAGATCATCTTGTTATAAGAACTAAGACAATGAAGCTCAAAGCATTTAATTCAAATTTTTCATAACCAACCATGTGAATGACATTTTTCCTTGGTCATGGGTTTGGAGTACCAAATATCAACCTCCCATGTTGATAGATGCTCCCCCTCAAATAATGGTTATACAATTCGAAATATGGAAGTTTTAGGTACCCAAATTTTGGGACCTAATAAATCTACAATGAATGACTTTGGCACTCATACCTTAGTCATTTTCTTCCTGACTTTTTGAACCTTAGAGTCATTTGATGATCTAAATTGGGTTCTTAACATTAAGGATACAAAGGTTGGTTCCTTAGGTCGGTAACCTATACCGGCCTTATTGTAAACCACCCTTTGAGAGTTTAAGATCATGTCTAAAGTTTTAGAGGT
This sequence comes from Boesenbergia rotunda, assembly GCA_024364735.1. NCBI lineage: Eukaryota > Viridiplantae > Streptophyta > Magnoliopsida > Zingiberales > Zingiberaceae > Boesenbergia > Boesenbergia rotunda. The sequence goes on along the minus strand of JAGFNQ010007279.1, from coordinate 46,247 downwards.
AGTTGAGAATTTCTCAAGAATCTTCTTGAGATTTTCAATTTCACCCTTCAAGTTCTTATTTTCATCCTTAAGGGATTTATCATGTAAATCATCAATGTCCTCAACCTTAGAGGATTTTAATTCTTTTACTTCCAATCTTAATGCTTTGACTTTGGTCTTAGATTTCTTAAGCATTTTTGTCAAGCACGCTATTGTTCTATAGCATTTGTCTAACTCCGGAGAGATTACCTCTTCATCATCCGAAGATGACGAAGGCGCGGCTGAGGAGCTTGCCGATTCGTTATCACTCCCTTCATTTGATTCTTCTAAGGCCACGAGAGCCACATGACAGTGGCTTTTCTCCTCCTTGTCCTTCTTCCTTTTGTTTCCTGCCACAAAAGCAACACCTTTCTCCTTTGGGCTTGTGTTAGAAATCTCATGTAGTTCCATCTCACAAAACAAATCTTCTAATTTTACAAAAGATAGATCCTTGGAAACCTTGTAAGCATCCACCATGGATGACCACAAAGTATTCCTAGGGAAGGCTTTGAGTACATACCTCACTAGGTCTCTATTTTCTACCTTTTCATTTATGGAGTGGAGACCATTCAACACTTCTTTAAACCGTCCATGGAGTTCACTTACCTTTTTATTTTCTCCCAGGGTGAGGTTTTGGAGTTGGTTGTGAAGCAAATCCTTCTTGGTTATTCGGGTGTCTTGAGTTCCTTCGTGGAGCTCAATGATTTTGTTCCAAAAACCTTTAGCACTTGTAAAAGGACCCACCTTGATCAACTCCTCCTTGGTCAACCCGCATTGCAAAGTGACCACCGCTTTGGCATTTGCTTCACTCTTTCTTATTTGCTCAGCCGACCAACTTGAGAAATCGAGATCTTTTCCTTCAACATCTCTTGGAGGGATGAAACCTTCTTTGACTGAGAACCATATGCTCATGTTTGTCTTCAAATAAAACACCATCTTCGATTTCCAATATTGAAAATATGTGTCGTCGAAGAGTGGAGGTCGGTTTGTGCTCATTCCTTCTTTTCCAGCCATCTTGTTGATAACTCTCGGATGTTAAGCCGCTTGTACAGAGCCCCAAGCTCTGATACCACTTGTTGGAACATGGATAACTATAGAGGGGGGGTGAATGTAGCCAGACACTCAAATTGCTCCCTCTTCTTTGAACTTTCTTTTTGTGATCAGATTAGTAGCAGCGGAAACAAAATGCAATAGAAAGAATAAAACAGAGCAAGGAATCAAACAACGCTAACACAGCGATATACAAGGTTCGGGGACAACTTGCCCCTACTCCTTGGCGTGCCCGTAAGGTGGGCGATCCCTTGATCGTCGGCAGATTAAGCCCTGGTGAACCCGGATAAGATAGAGCCTCCTTCTCGGTGGAGAAACCTCTCCACAGATCTCACGGATGATGGAACTTGAGTATAGGAGATCACACAAGAAGGAATGCTCACTCAGATCTCACAAGGATGTAGTAGAACGCTTAAGCACAAAGCAACAGAGAGTTCGAACACAGCCCAGCCAAACTTCCCAAGTTTCTGTCTTGTTCACCTCTACTCCTCTGCTTCCAACTTCGTCTCTTAAGCTCCTGCTCAACGTCGCCAGCTCCATCAGCACCACTGACTCACACCCTGACCCACTGACCTCTCTGAGTACTCAGTCCACTGGACACTCCTCCAGCTGAGCCTCCGTCAGTTGCCAGTCGCGCCTTTGTCAGTTGCCAGTTGCGCCAGACGCCGTTGAGACCTGAAAACACAATAGATCCAAACCTGCTCCATTGAAAGTCTTCCATTGACCCTCCTTGAGTGTTTGAATCACCTGCTATCACCTACACACTCCAACAGAGGCTTAGCAAATCGATATCAAATGAAATCAGCAAGTAGCAGAGAATCGGCAGTGAAAACAGACGCGATCAAAAACTCCTGACAGTGTATTTGAATTAAAGTTCTGCTCCTGATCGGTCCCCAGACCGATCCAGCAGTCTGCTGCATACTCCAGATCGGTCCCCAGACCAATCAAGCTGTGGCCTGATCGGTCACCAGATCGATCAGGCTAATCCCAGACCGATCAGGCTCTAGCCTGATCGGTCAGGGTGAGAAACCTCGCGACAGTTGATCGTTCAGTTTGATCGGTCACAGTTTCTCCCTGATCAGTCACCAGACCGATCAGGAGCCGATCAGTAGGTTTGCCAAAGTTACTGGAAGCTCCCTGATCGGTCACCAGACCGATCAGACATCGCTGGATAGGTCACCAGACTGATCCAAGAGGAAACTTCATGCCAACTTCCCTAATCGGTCACCAGACCGATCCGGGCAAGGCCAAACCCACTCTTAGTCGAGAGAACCAGCCTCTGGCCCATCTCTGACTCGTGCTTGATCCCTCATACCAAGACTCCATGCCCAGTCTCACTCACCGGGACTTCAACCTAGCCCTCCAAGCTAGGACCTGGCTTCACTCACCAGGGTTTCGGTCACCCGGCTTCACTCACCGGGACCTGGCTTCACTCACCGGGATTTCAACCTAGCTTCACTCACTAGGATTTCAATCACCTGGCTTCACTCACCAGGACCCGGCTTCACTCACCGGGATTTCAACCTAGCTTCACTCACTAGGATTTCCATCACCTTGCTTCACTCACCAGGACCCGGCTTCACTCACTGGGATTTCCATCACTTGGCTTCACTCACCAGGACCCGGCTTCACTCACCGGCATTTCCATCACCTGGCTTCACTCACCAGGACCCGGCTTCACTCACCGGGATTTCAACACCTAGCACTCCAAGCTAGGACTTTTCACCCAACCCTCCAAGTTAGGACTTTTCACACCTAGCCCTCCAAGCTAGGACTTTTCCACACCTAACCCTCCAAGTTGGGACTTTTCACCTAACCCTCCAAGTTAGGACTTTTCATCTAGCCCTCCAAGCTAGGACTTTTCACCCAACCCTCCAAGTTAGGACTTTTTCACATGCCAGTGTGCGATCTCCCGATCCACCTGGACTTAATCCAAACCCATTCAACTATACTTAAATCGTTGTCAACACCAAAACAACAATCGGGGTTAGACTACATCAACAAAGGGCACTAGAAAAAATAATGTTTACACAATAAACCTACCCTTAGTACCTAAATGCTCAGTTAGAAGAATCAAACCTCTGGCATAGGAGATTAGGTCACACTAATCTGAGATTAATTTCAAAAATCACCCAACTTGGCCTAATTAAAGGAATACCTAAAATTAAGATCCATGAAAACATAATATGTGTATCATGCAACCAAGGTAAACAAACCAGGTCTAATCACAAACAAATTCAATCAGATCTAACTCAGACAACACTTGAGCTCTTGCACCTTGACCTATTTGATTCACATGGAGCCAAGTCACTAAGCGGAAACCGATACTGCTTAGTAATTATTGATGATTACTCTAGGATTACTTGGGTTAGGTTCCTAAAAACTAAAGATGAAACCCTAAACCTATTTATTGATTTTTGTAAGTTAATTGAAAATCAAAACGATACCAAAATCAAAAGACTTAGGAGTGATCACGGGGGAGAGTTTGAGAATCAACGGTTCAAGGAATTTTGTAGAATAAATGGGTATATACACGAATTTTCGTGTCCTAGAACCCCCCAGCAAAATGGGATAGTAGAACAGAAAATAGAACCCTACAGTAAGCCGCTAGGGCTATGCTCAATGAATTCAACCTAGCTAACCAATTTTGGGCAGAAGCAATTAGTACGGCTTGCTATATCCAAAATAGGGTCCTAATTAACAAACGACATAATAAAACTCCCTATAAATTGTACTACCATAGACTTCCAAACCTACATTACCTTAGGGTCTTTGGATGCAAAGTCTATATCTTAAACACCAAGGACTATTTAGGTAATTTTCAGTCTAAGTCAACCCCAGGAGTCTTCTTAGGATATTCAACAACAAGTAGAGCCTATAGGGTTTACAACAAACAAACTAACAAAATTGAAGAAACAACAAATCTAATATTTGATGAGGAAATTAATTCAAAATCTGATAATCCTGATTTAAATTCATCAAATATTGATCACGAAGATAATAAACAAATTGTTGAACCACTAATTGAACCCCTAAATGAACTAACTATTGAACCAACTATTGAGTCAATTGAACCAATAATTGAACCAACCCAAGTAGTTGAACCAAATACTGAACCGAACCGTCCAGCCGGACCTGAGGCTGAACCAAGTTCTAGAAAAACCAAGAAACCCAGACTCAGCCACCCAATTGATCAAATTGTGGGTGATCCAACCTTAGGAGTCAGAACTAGGTCTTCCTATAGAAATTTTAGTCAGATTGCACTGATTTCGAAAATCGAACATAAGACTATAGAGGAAGCCTTACCTGATCCTGATTGGATCATAGCAATGCAAGAAGAGTTAGCCCAATTTGAAAGGAACCAAGTCTGGGAACTAGTACCTAAACCTGAGGGCAAATCCATTATTGACACTAAGTGGGTTTTTAGGAATAAGCTAAATGACCAAGGAGAAATAGTTAGAAATAAAGCCCACTTAGTAGCTAAAGGGTTCAGTCAAGTCGAAGGGCTAGACTATGATGAAACCTATGCCCCAATAGCCAGACTTGAGTCAATCAGGATGTTGTTAGCCTTTGCATCCCATAAAGGATTTAAACTCTACCAAATGGATGTAAAGTCAGCTTTTCTAAATGGATTTATTAGAGAAGAAGTCTATGTAGGACAACCCCCCAGTTTTGAGGACTTAGAAAAACTTGACTATGTTTACAAACTCAATAAGGCACTATATGGACTAAAACAAGCACCTAGGGCATGGTATGAACGTCTATCAACCTACTTCATTTCTAAGGAATTTAAACAAGGACAAATTGACTCAACTCTTTTTATTAAGACCTTAGAAAAAGAAATCTTTATTGCCCAAATCTATGTTGACGATATAATTTTTGGATCCACCAACTCAAATTTCTTAAAAGAATTTGTAAAAATAATGGAAAACGAATTCGAAATGAGCTTAGTTGGTGAGTTCAACTTCTTTTTAGGTCTACAAATCAAGGAAACTAGGGATGGAAATTATGTCCATCAATCCAAATATGCTAAGGAGTTAATTAAGATATTTAAAATGGATAACTCCAAAAGCATAAGTACCCCCATGGCCAAAAATGTAAAAATAGATAGTGACCCTGATGGTAAACCTGTAGACCTTAAATTATATAGAAGTATGATTGGTAGTCTACTTTACCTTACAGCCAGCAGACCTGATATCCTTTTTGCTATAGGAATGTATGCTAGATACCAAACCTGTGCTAAGGAAATGCACTTAGCAACCCTAAAAAGAATACTTAGACACATCAAGGGCACCCTAAATGTAGGGATTTGGTATCCTTGGACCTCAACATTTGACCTGTCAGGATACTCGGATTCTGACTATGCTTGTTGTAAACTAGATAGAAAGAGTACAAGTGGAAGCTGCCAACTTTTAGGAAATAGTCTAGTGAGTTGGTGCAACAGAAAGCAATACTGTGTAGCTCTATCCACAACTGAAGCTGAGTATGTTGCTTTAGGAGAGTGTGTAGCACAACTCTTATGGATGATGTACACTCTTAAAGACTTCCAGCTTGATTACACCCAAACCCAAGTCTACATTGATAATATAAGTTCAATTAATCTAACTAAGAACTCAATCCAACACTCTAGAACCAAACATATAGAAGTTAAACACCACTTTGTAAGAGATCATGTAGTCAGGGGTGAGATAATCCTTAAGCATATAGACTCAAAATGTAACTTAGCTGATATCTTCACCAAACCCCTACCTGAGTCTGAGTTCAGCTCACTAAGAAGACAGTTAGGATTATACTTAGTAGAATAGGACTGCTCTAATCATTTCTTTATTTTCATTATGTTATTTAAAATGATTTTTCTGACTTAGTTTTTTTTTAAATAAAATTACACCCTTCAAAACTAGGGCTTTTTCGCAAATGGACTTAGCCTAGGCCCTAACCCTAGAATTGCATACACCTATAGATCTAGAAGTCAGCATCTCACAAGCACCTTAGGGTACTTTTGATTGATAACCTAGAATGGGTTGAGATGCTTAGGTCTTTGCCTTGATTCATGATGCTTTAAGTCAGTGCATTTCAGTAATTGGAGCACTAAATACCAATTAAACAGTAATTAGGTTAAGTGTCAAGCTTAGAAAATCTAACTTGATCAGATCACTTAACTTGACTAACCCTAGCGAAAGCTATTGTTTATAACAGTCAGTAAGTAGTTAATTGGGTTAGATAGGACCCGAAAGCGAAAATTCAAATTAATTTGGTCCAGTTTAAATTTAGAATTGGTTCAGCATCTTACTTTGATTACTCATTTTTTGCTATATTTTTTTGATATATGGCAAAGGGGGAGAGATTGGAAAGGAGAGAAAAGAAGGTTTCAAAATTTAATTTTTTTTCTTCAAAATTAATTTCTTCAAAAGTAAATCTTTTTCCAAAAACTTTTATCTCCTGTTTTTCAAAAAGTAAAGTTCTTCAAATACTTAAGTTCATTTTGAAAGTTAATTTTTCTTGTTTTCAAAAATTATTCTAAGTACTTATTCTGAAAAATTTTCTGGAAATGTTTTCTAAGTCATAAATTCAAAATTGTGCCTGAAAAATATTTCTAAGTATTAAAAGTGCTTGAAAAATATTTCTAAGTATTAAAAGTGCTTGAAAAATATTTCTAAGTATTTAAACTGCTTTCTAAGTATTTAAACGGCGTTCTAAGTATTAAAACTATTTGAAAATTTTTTAAGTGTTACAACTTCAGAATAAGTTTAGAAAATTTTCTAAAGTGCAAAAACTAAGTATTTTGGAAATTACTTACGTTCAAAAATTATTCTAAGCATCTTTGGTTGGTTGAAAATTTTCTAAGTGTAAATTTCAAACTCTCCTCAAAATTTTCCAAGTGCCCAACTCAAAATATGTTTTGGAAAATGTTTTCTAACTTAAAAACCTTTTCTTGAAAATTTTCTAAGTATTGAAAACCTGAAAAACGTTTCACTTTTAGACATAGAAACTTTTTCAAAAAAAACCCCATGAACTTTTGAAAAACTCAGGGGGAGATTTCTTCCAGGGGGAGGAAATTAACTTTGGTACTTTACTTATCTGTATGATTAACTTAACTTTTTGAACCGGGTTGTCATAAATCAAAAAGGGGGAGATTGTTGGTGCAGGCAGCACCTAAGTCAAACCTGGGTTTTGATAATGGCAAAGGGTTCAGAAGTTAAGATGTTATTGTTGTCTAATGTGTTTACTAAGTGTACAGGAAAGAAGTCCTAGGTACACTAGGCAAGAAGTCCTGGTCGAGGACTGGGCACGAAGTCCTGGCAAGGGGCTGGGCACCGAAGACCTACTCGAAAGGTGGGTACGAAGTCCTGGTCGAGGACTGGGCACGAAGTCTTGGCAAGGGCTGGGCACCGAAGACCTGCTCGGAAGGTGGGCACGAAGTCCTGGTCGAGGACTGGGCACGAAGACCTGGTCAGGTGGATCGAGTAAAAGTCCAACCGGAGGAGCCAGTTGACAAAAGGTAAACTCTCCTAAGAGGAGTAGGTGAGGACACGTTCCCCGTCGAGGGAACAGTAGGCGTCGGTTCGACCTAGGGTTCCATTTGGGAGACCCGAAGTCAGAACCAAGACAGCTACAGCTGTAAATACTAACTAATATTCTTGCTTTGTTTGTTTTGGAACTAACCTTGTATGCAAGGACCGAAGGAGTGTGTTTCTGTAGCTCAGAACACCCCAAAGGAGAGGGGTAGGAAACTGGGCTAGGCATCCGGGAGGTCCCGGGCGCCCAAGGTCAAAGCCAAACAAACAAAGAAGCAAGAACGCTTCGAAATCACGCTGGGCTAGGCGCCCGGGACCTAGGTCAAAGCTAAAGAGGTAGTCGAAGCAAAATCAGCCACGAAGCCAGCGGACCAAGTCAAGCTGGGCGCCCAGGAGGTCCCAGGCGCCCCAGTCAGCTCCAGAGGCCGATTATGAGGGGATAAGCGCTGACTGAGCTGCGGATGAAGTTTCTCTGATCTGAAGGCACGTGTCAGGCGCCCCCAGGAGCACTATAAAAGGGCTCGGCCCCGAGGCTTTAACAACACCACTTTCCAACGCCTCTAAGCTTTTCGTTCAAGTGCTCTGCTCCGGCAAACTTCGATCTCGAGACTCTAGCGCCGACGACGACCCTCTGCTCCGAAGTACGATCCACACCGGGCGTCGGTAACGAAAAGTGTATTCTTTTATTTACTGCATTATTCTTGTATCAAAATCTGTAAACCTTTGCAGGATTATAGAATTGCCTGCAGTAAACGGTCAAGGACCGTGGGCCTTGGAGTAGGAGCCGACCGCGACTCCGAACCAAGTAAAAATACTTGTTTTCTTTGTGTGTTTGTTTTATTTCCGCTGCGTAGTTTCTCTTATTCTTATCCAAAAAGATTTTCACGATATTCACCCCCCCCCTCTATCGTGTTTCTCGATCCAACAGCTTCATCCCTACAACTCATGTTAGTTTTTAAACTATTTGCATTGAGTTTAAGGTTTACCTCCTTTTTCTTACCCAATGGACACTTATCCTTGTAGTGTCCCTTTTGATCGCACCCAAAGCAAATTATGTGCTCCTATGACTTTGCTTTAGTGGAGGTGGAAGCTTCTTCTTGCTCTGGCATTGAGGATGATCTTTCCTCCCCCTCAATCCTGGAAGTGGAGACTTCGTCTACTTCTTCCTTACTTGAGGATGTGGACGATTCCACTTTTTTCTCCTCTTCGGATGTTGAACTTGACTCATCTTCCGGTTGATCCTTTTCCTTTTCTTGGACCGATGACCCTTTTTCCTTGGGCTCCTCTTCTCCTTGTCCTTGAGTCAACTTTTCATGTAGAGCTATCACCTTTTTCCATAGCTCATATGCATTTTTGTATTCTCCTACATTGGACACAATATATGAAAGTAGTAAATTTAATACAACTCTAGTTACCTCCTTATCCGCCTCTGCTTCCTCCGTTTGTTCCTTGCTCCAATACCAATGTCGAAGGCGTTTTCCTTTCTTGTCCGTTGGAGCTTCAAATGGAACTTCCAATGTGGTCCAATGATCCCAATCCATTTGGAACCACGTCTCCAACCGCTTCCTCCAATATTCGAAGTCATCTCGATCGTATGGAGGTGGGATCCGAATATCCCATCCGAGCGGACCTTCCAATTCCATCTTCCTCTAGCTTTTTGCTCTCTCGGCGATTAGTCTATAGATGAGTGAACCTTGCTCTGATACCACTTGTTAGGATCTTACCGTGAAGCTAGATGGGGGGGGGGTGAATAGCTTTTCTTCGATTTTTATACCTACAACGTTAGCGTGCGCAAGCGGAAATACTAATAACAAATTAAACAATCGCTAACATGTCACTTTTACATGGTTCGGAGATAAAGATCCTACTCCACAGTTGTCCGTAAGGTGGACGATCCCGATCCGTCAGTGGATGACTCCCCGGAAGACCTCCGGCTAGTTCGTGTAGCTCCTTGTGGGTGGAGAAACCTCGTCACAATCCGGACAACACTCCTGAGCACAAAGACTACTAATTGGCCTTTAACCAAAGCCAATTTCGTCAAAACTCTCAGCCAAAATTGAGCCCCTTTAAATAGAGCTCAAAGCTGAGAAGATCGCCACCAGTCGACTGGTCCATTACCAGTCGACTGGTCCCACTCAAATTCGACTGTTACAGCTTAACGTTCGAATTTTCAGCCACACCAGTCGACTGCTCCAGGGACAGTCAACTGACCACCAATTGACTGGTCCATTACCAGTTGACTGATCTTTCTGTGGTATACACTAGTCGACTGCCCTGGCACCAGTCGACTGACTCACTTCTACACCTTAGGTTTCCCTTCCCCAAGTACATTTCTTTCAGCACTCGAACCCTAGGATTTCCCCAGTACATTTACCTCAGCACTCGACCCCTCACGACCTGGTTGGCTCTTCATCCAGCAACCCTAATCTGTTGCCTTCATGCTCTCTTCATATTCGGCTCCTGTTCCTCAGATGCGCACACAGGCCCTCGGCTTGCCTCCATGTCATCCTTCACTCATGCCTCGAAGTCCGCGCCCCTCAGCCCATCGTCCCTGCTCCAGCAGCCTCAATCTGTAGCCTTCAAGCCCTCTTCGACTTTGGCCCTCGTCCCTCAAATATGCACACAAGCCCTCGGCTTGCCTCCATGCCATCCTTCACGTATGCTTCGAAGTCCGCTTCCCTCAGCTCATCGTCCCTACTTTGTCCATGGTCCCTCGGATGCGTACACAAGCCCACGGCTTGCCTCCATGCCACCCTTCACCGTACCTGAAGATATCCAACCTAGTCTATGTGTATCCTGCAAATCTGCATCCTCACATACAGATATCAAAACACAAGGGTAAACCTAACTTAAACTCTTTGCCCAAACATCAAAACACATGGTCACTCCGGACCATAGATTGCCCCAACATTACTAACACTATTTTAATTAACTTTCTTTTATATATATTATGCTAACTCAGTGTTGCATGTAAGTCTTAATGGGTGAGGTTGATCAAGCACTAAGCAGGATCAAAGAAAGTCCAAACAAGTCTGGAGGGCTAAATTTTGGCAGGTAGGTGGAGGTAAGTCATTAACGGAGCGAAATTTGATGAGGATGAGTCCCAAGTGGGACTTTAGGCGTGATCCAAATTAAAACCATTTTGGAGCTTTAAGTTAAGGTCTTTGACTAGATCTTGGTCTTGGGAAGACAAAGTCTATTTAATATTGAATTTATTTACTCCATATTATGCTTGTACTAACCTTGGTTTGTAGGGTATATTTTATTTTGGACTAATATGATTTTACAGGGTTCAAACTATAAAAATAGCCTCAGATGAACAATACCCGAGGTGCCTCAGGTGGGACCTGAGGCCCCTCAGTTGAGACTGGAGGCACCTTCAAGGAAGTGAAAGCACCTCTGCGAAGATGTGCGGTGGATAGATTTTTCATCCATCCGAGATGCCTCAGTTGGGAACTGAGGCGCCTCACTTCAAGACTGCGGCACCTTCCAGAGGATAAGCAGCAAGCATGCAGGCCAGATCTAGGATAAGCTTCACTTGATCTGAGATGCCTCAATTGGGAATTGAGGCACATTAGATATTCTTTATAATGGCAGTCTTGCTGAGACCCAAGGGAACACAATTTACAACTACACTTGAGTACCTGCGATCTTCAACTTCCTCATTTTCCTACAGCTGCCCTGCTGCGGCCCATCTATTACTTGATTATGACCGATCGCTACTGGAAGACCAATGCCAACACACGAGCCCAATTGACATTCTACAATAGTATTGGTAACGAGTTTAATTACTCTTTTCATGTACTTCATTTATTATATGTAGGAAGTATAGGGTTGATACACTTCTTACTCAAGTGTACTTTGTTAGGATCGCAGCGTCAAGCTAGAGGGGGATGAATAGCTTCTTTCGATTTTGTCTACAAAGATGGTTAGCTAAACACAAACAAAATCAACAAAAACAAATAAGAGCAATGCTAACTCCCTGATTTTACTTGGTATCCACCTCAGAGAGGTGACTAATCCAAGGATCCACACGCGCGCACAAGCTCCACTATGAAAACCTCCTTAATGTCAAAAAACCTTCACAACGTTGACCTCTTCCTCTTTACAAAATAGAAATAAGAACGAGAGGAAGAGCTGGAGATTTTCGAGCATAAACAGTATAATTCTACCCTTAAAAATTGTAACTTTGACCTGCTCAAAAGTCTCACTTTAAATAGAGTAAAGGATAGTTCCTAAAGCCATCCATCCCGATACCAGTCGATTGCCTCTGGGGCAGTCGACTGGTCCCACCAAAGTAGCTAGCCAACGGCTAGTTTTTCGAGTTTACCAGTCGACTAGTCATGGACCAGTCGACTGATGTTGCTGTGAGTTCTAGTCCTCTACTGGCAGTCGACTGATTTATTCCCAGTCGACTGCCCAGCTTACAAAACCACTCTTCCTCACTCCGAAGTCCCTCCTTCATGTATACCTTCAAGTGCACTCCCTTGGCTTGCCCCTTGAAGTCCTCTTCCACTAGCTATCGTCCCTCGGATGCACACGCAAGCCCTCGGCTTGCCTCCATGCCACCCTTCACGTGTGCCCTTTAAAGTCCACTTCCCGGCTTGCCCTTGGAGTCCTCTTCCCTCGGATGTGTCCCCCATGTGTGGCTCACCAAGTCCTGCAAGATTCATTCACACATATCAAAATAATATAACACCCTAACCTTAACCATATTGACACACACACACATCAAACCATGATCCTCCCGATCATACTTGTGTCGATTGCCCCAACAATCTCCTCCTTTTTGATGTGTGGCAATATGTTTAAGTTAGGAAATAATAACAACAATTGAAAATACAAGACATAGTAAAACCAAGAGGTAACCTCCCCCTTAACCTATGCCCTCTCCCCATTTTCAATTTTCATCATAACCAAAAGTTAAGTTACAAACCTAACTTAAACCTCCCAATTCTCCCCCTTTGACACCATTAAAAGGATTGTTTGAAGCAATATTAACCAATGACATCAAATGGGAAAACTTTTCTTTTCTGAAAAACTCCCAGATTTCTGAAATCAGAAGTATCAGTCGATTGCCACAAAGGGCAGTCGACTGATACTCTTCAGTCTGAAACTTTCAGCTTCTGGATCAAATTTCAGAAACTCACCAACAATTCCAGAAAATCCCAAAAATTATGAAAATTTGTAAACATGTTTCATATGGTATACTCTAATAGTGAAAAATATAACTTCATGAAAAATCCAAACATGTTTGACTTTTTGACAAAAGTTCAAATTCCTTGAAAAATTCTAACTTTGTACCAAAGTTCTAACCTAATTTTGAAATAATACATTTTCCAAACTTATGGCATAACAAATAAAACATAGAAATATTTACAAATTGTTTAAAATGTTCAACTATGATCTTTGGGCAAGATGTCCATTAATTAAACAATTGCTTCCCCATAGTTCGTTTATTTTTAATAATGTGATACATCTAATAATCCATCAATATGCCATAAGCATAAGTGAATCATTTGTATCATCCTAAAGGATCATGCACCACCTTTCTATTGTATTACTCCAATACCAACTCTACACTTCTACAAACACATATCAAGCCCTCTTCTTAGGATGTGAACTCCGCTTCGGGAAGAGGCTTGGTAAATACGTCGGCAAGGTTAGACTTCGATTCAACATAATGCAATTCTATGTCACCCCTTGCCACATGATCCCTAATGAAGTGATGCTTTACTTCAATGTGTTTTATCCTAGAATGATGCACCAGATTTTTAGTCAAATTAATAGTACTTATATTGTCACATAAAACCTTGACTTTGGAGTAATGAAGTTCATAATCTTCTATGGTATGCATGATCCAAAGTAATTGAGACACACAACCACTCATTGCTACATATTCAGCCTCGGTTGTTGATAAGGCAACACATGGTTGCCTCCAACTACTCCAACTAACCAAAGATGATCCAATAAATTGACATCCACCACTAGTACTCTTTCTATCTAATTTGCAACCCGCATAATCCGAGTCGGTGTATCCAAAATGTTCAATGTTTGGAGTTCTAGGATACCAAAGCCCGACATTAAGAGTACCCTTAATATACCTTAAGATCCTTTTTACTACCACTAGGTGAGGCTCTTTGGCACATGATTGATACCTTGCATACATACCTACCGCAAATAATATATCTGGTCTACTAGCGGTTAGATATAACAAGCTACCAATCATGCACCTATATTGCTTTGGATCCACTACTTTTCCTTCAAGATCACTATCTATTTTGTCATTTATTCCTATAGGGGTAGATGCTACCTTAGCATTTTCGAATTCAAATTTCTTTATAATTTCCCTAGCATATTTTGTTTGATAAACATGAGTCCTTTCATTTTTTTTTGTGTAACTTGTAATCCTAAGAAGAACGTCAATTCCCCCACAAGACTCATTTCAAACTCATTTTCCATGCATTTGATAAACTCATGGAGAAATTCACTATTTGTTGACCCAAAAATAATGTCATCAACATAAACTTGGGTCACAAAGATGTCCTTATCCTTAGATTTTAGAAATAAAGTTGGATCAATTGTTCCCCTTCTAAAACCCTTGGACACTAAGAAAGATGAAAGTCTTTCATACTAAGCCCGGGGAGTCTGTTTTAATCCATACAAGACTTTTCTTAGTTTGTAGACATGACTAGGGTAGTTGGTGTTTTCAAATCCGGGTGATTTCTCTACATACACCTCTTCCTTAATGACCCCATTAAGGAATACCGACTTCACATTCATTTGGTGAAGTGTGAACCCCATATGAGAGCATATGCAAATAAAATATGAATAGACTCTAATCTATCTACGGGGGCATATGTCTCGTCATAATCATGACCCTCAACTTGATTGAACCCCTTGCTACCAACCTAGCCTTGTTTCTAGTAATTTTTCCTAGATCAGCTAACTTGTTCCTAAAGACCTATTTCATAGTGACAATAGTACAATCATTGGGTCTAGGAACTAACTCCCACACTTCACTCCTTTCAAATTGATTCAACTCTTCTTGCATGGCTAGAACCCAATCCACATCACCTAAGACGTCATCAATTGATTTTGGTTCAAGTTGGGAAATTAAAGCAATTTGACTCGTATGCTCTGTTAGTAGGAGCCCTAGAGCCAATTATGTAATGATTAACTAGGGACATTTTGATTCATATTCTATCATTAATAAAGGCATGTTTGGTTATTATACTTACTTTGTATTTGTGCCAAATAACTAAGTATAATAATGTCCTTGGGTAGTAGGTTCTTATCTACATTATATCGATTGGTTGAATCGATAGTGAGATGATGTAGAGAATACTACTATAAACCATTCCTAGTCAAGTATTAATATTCAAGGACAATATTAATGCATGGAGACTAGCATGTAGGTCAACTGATGACTTGAGCTCACAAGTCATGGATATGTGAAATCAAGTTGACACATGGGTAAACATTGGAGAATGTGTACTGAATTGATCCACCATGATAAAGTTTCATAGATTGTCATATGAGTGTCATAAACATTCTCATGTGATTATTAGTATGAATAGTCCTTAGACCTGAAGTCACTACGGTTCCCTACATAAGGAGTTATGTACTTTGGTATCGTCAAACGTCACCCGTCACAGGGTGGACTATAAAGCTGATCACTGGGTATGTAATGAATTATACGGTGGGATGTGAGTGATGTAGATGGGATCTATCCCTCCCATTTGACGGGAGTGATATCTGTGGGCCCCTTGATCTAGTAGAACTATTAAAATGCATAGTCATGCTCAAATGATTCAATATGAGATATTGAGCTCATTTGTTTGAGTGAATCTACTTAGGGATCAAGAAACACAAAGATTGATCGAGGATGACATGGTCTATACCTCATTGGTCAATCTAGATATCAAGGATAGAAGGACAAGGTCATACATTATCATAGTCACGGAGGTTTAGTCGGATCTCGACTTTTCTTGTTACTTGGGTAGTAATGATGCATTGCTAGATGCCGCTCATTGCTTATGTGTCTAAAGCGTTTAGGCGTATTACCAATGTCACGAGAACCTATTGGGTCACACACTAAGGACATGATGCTTCGGGAAATATGATCGGGAGCCTGAGTTGGGAACTCGGGAGATTTGGTCGGGAAATCTGATCGGGAGCCCAAGTTGGGAACTCGGGATATCTGATCGGGAGGTCTGATCGGGAGACTCGAGTCGGGAGCTCGGGTCAGGAGCTCAGGGACTGGGTCGGGAGCTCGGCGCTCGGCAGACTGGGTCGGCGCTCGACAGACTGGGTCGGTAGCTCGGTAACTTGCTCGACAGACTTGGTCGGAAGACCGGGTCGGAAGCCGGAGAGGCCCGGTCGGAATTGCAGGGGAAATTCATTAAAGTGTTTAATAAAGGAAAGAGAAAAGTCTCTCTTCATTGGATGAATAGAAGGTGAAGAGTCACATGAAAAGATGTGCTCTTTATTGGCTTTAATGAAGGGAAGTCAAAGAGACAAAACACTCTTCATATTCATGGGATGAGTATAAAAGAGAGTCTAGTCAATTTGAATGCAGTGTGGTGTCTTTCTCTTCTTCCCTTCCTCTCTTCTTCCTCTTCTCCCCTTTGGCCGAAACCCTTGTTGGGTTCTTGGAGGTCTTGTGAACTACCTCAAGTTGCTAGCACAACTAAGGTAGTTCTTCCCGAAGTTGAGAGATCGTGTCCGTGTGGATACGAATAGAGGCACGGACACTTGAACGTGCAAGAGATCCGGCGCATCTTGGACGAGCGGGATATGCGAAGGGTACGCTCCAATGGTATACAGTTAGATAGATCTATTAGATAGATGAACTTTGTACGAGTTTTCTTTCGCATGGATCGCTCGAGGGATCTTGTTTCCGCTGTATTTTGTGTTTATGGTGCCGGGAGATCCCAACATGCTCCCTAAAGTAAGACCTAGTCCTTACTCATTGGGTAACATTTCCAACTATTTGGTCAATGGGATGATCTTGATGGTGCCTTAGAGTCCTAGAGGTTATGGGCTCATTTTCTACATGATTTTCATTGTCTCTTTCATTCTCTAATGCATTTCTTCCTCCCCCTTGATCAATGCCTCCCAAATGTAAGTCTTGAACCTTTTGAGTAATGGGTTGACTTTCTTCTATGTCCTTATCAATAGTGGATTTCCTAGGGTAAGTGCTTGTAGACTTATCAAAATCCACATTAGATAACTCTTCAATCATTTTAGTCCTTTTGTTATACACTCTATACCCTCTACTAGTGGATAAATATCCAACCAAAATCCCCTCATCCGCCTTAGATTCAAATTTCCTCAAGTCATCCTTAGTGTTTAAAATGTAGACCTTACATCTAAAAACCCTAAAATAGTGAATTTGTGGAATTCTCTCATTCCACAACTCAAAAGGTGTTTTTCCTAAAAACCTATGAATTAAGACTTGGTTTTGGATGTAACAAGCCGTATTCACCGCTTCCGCCCAAAAATAGCTAGGTAGAAAATAGACATTAAGCATAGTCCTAGCGGCTTCTTGTAAAGCCTTATTCCTTCTTTCTACCACACCATTTTGTTGTGAGGTCCTTGGACATGAAAATTCATGTTTGTACCCATTTTTAGACAAAAATGTTAGATGTTTAAATTTTCAAACTCCCCACCATGATCACTCCTAATTTGGTTGATTTTGAGATATTTCTCATTTTCAACCCGTTTATTAAATCCTACAAATATTTCTAAAGTGTCATCCTTATGTTTCATGAAATACACCCAAGTATATCTAGAGAAATCATCTACAATTACCAAGCAATACTTACTTCCTACTATTGAAGGAGTACTATGGCAATCAAATAAATCCAAATGCAATAATTCTTAAGGTAGTGAAGTGCTAGTTAAGGTTTTACCTTTATGTGATGACTTAGATTGCTTATCCTCTTGGCATGCATCACACATCTTGTTCTTTTCATACTTGATCATTGGGAGCCCCTTCACCAACTCCATCTTGGCCACCCTTGCTATATTCTTCATATTGATGTGACCAAGCCACCGATGCTACAACCATCCTTCTTCTTCTTTGGATATGAGGCACTTAGGAGAGATGTTAGAACCATAAAAAAGATTAAGATAATAAAGGTTTGCTTCTCTATATCCTTCTAACATGATATTTTCGGAGCCATTTTGTCTAATTAAACATTTTCTTGCATGAAACTCAACCGTATACCCGACATCACATAGTTGACTCACACTAAGCAAATTAAACTTCATATCCTTAATTAAAAGTACTTTATGAATTGTGATTGTAGGAGATACCTCAATGGTGCACCTACCTATTATTTTGAGTTTCCCACTATTTTCGAAAGACACCGTTCCTTTTCTTAGATAGCTAATGGTGGAGAATTTGCTTACATCCCCGGTCATATGCCTTGAACACCCGCTATCCACTATCCACATTTTTGAGGCTTCCTTCACCTTCACCTAAACAACATGGAAAACACAAGCTTTTGGTATCCAAATACGAGATCCACAAACATCATTTAAGTATTTCTTAGGTACTCATGCCTTCTTTACATTTCCCCTAACACCTTGCTTCCTAGGGGCACCCTTCCTACCCATAAGAGAAACAAATGCCACTTCCTTGGTTTTGGGTCTATAACCTATCCTGACCTTGTTATACACGACTCTTTGACTATTGATAATCATGTCAAGATTTCTAAAGCCGATTTGAAATTTTCCAAGGGCCTTGGTGAGGTCTTCTACCTTTTCCTTTAGCTCCCTAATTTCCTTCTCTAAACATGAATCATTTGAAACGGAAGAGAAAACATGCACATTGTCCTTGAGTTCCATGGATTCTAATTTCAGCATGCCAATTTCATTTTTCAACTCTTTAACCTTCTTCCTAGCCTTAGCTAAATCATCATTAGTACTAGCAATTATTTTAACAAGAGTAGACGTGGGTAAGTTATATACCTCACTTACCGAGACGTCTGATTTCGATGAGGAGCCTTGACCTTCACTTGAACTCCCTTGTTCATCATCACTCGAACTCTTTTCATCTTCGGATGATGCTAGGTTGTCTACTCCCATCAAAGCAAAGTGAGACACATGATCTTCTTCCTCTTCCGATGATGACGGATCATCCCACGTTGCCTTGAGACTTGTGTCCTTCTTTCCTTTTTCCTTTAATTTCTTCTTCTCACCCTTCTTTTTCTCCTCCTTCATTTCTTCTCTTTTCTTTAATTGTGGACATTCATTCTTCATATGCCCCTCTTGATGGCAATTGTAATAAATGACCTCTTTTGCCTTGCCCTTACTCCTTGAACTCTTCCTACAATAAGATTTGTTAGAAAAATATTTAAAAGCTTTTCACATTTTTCTTACCATGTAAGCTTCTTGGTCGCTATCCATGGAGGCACTCGATTCCTCCGAATCAGATGATGATGAGTAGACGACCTTTTTCTTTTCCTTCTTCTTCTTTCTTTCTTTCTCTACAACAAAAGCTACACCTTTCTCTTTAGTAGAAATGTTAGCTTGTTCATGCAATTCGAATTCATAAAATAAATCATCTAATTTGACCAAAGAAAGATCCCTAGACACTTTATAGGCATCAACCATTGAGGCCCACAAAGTAGTTCTAGGGAAGGATTGAAGTACATACCTCACAAGATCCCTATTTTCAACCTTCTCACCTATGACATGGAGTTCGTTGATGATCTCTTTGACCCTTCCATTTAGTTGACTTACCGTTTCATTGGCCTTCATTGTGAGTGATTGGAGTTGTGCCACCAAGAGATCCTTCTTGGCCCTCCTTGACTCATTTGATCCTTCATTGAGCTCAATGAGCTTCTCCCAAAGTTCCTTCACAGTTTTGAACGGTCTCATCTTGTTCAGTTGCTCTTTTGAGAGTCCACATTGAAGAGTCATTGTCGCTTTCGCATTCGCTTGTGCCTTCTTCATCATTTCTTTCATCCAACTTCTTATAGGTAAAGGCTCCCCTCTTTCATTCACGGGTGTATCAAATTCATCTACAATGCTACACCAATTTTCAATATCATTCATAAGGTAATACTCCATCCTACCTTTCGAATACTCGAAATCGTTGCAGTCAAAGAAAGGTGGCCTCGCGGTGGTATAACCCTCTTGAAACGCCATTTTTGATGCTCCGGTCGATGGTGAGTTCTTCCGAAATGAACCGGCTCTGATACAACTTATTAGGATCGCGGCGTCAAGCTAGAGGGGGGGTGAATAACTTCTTTCGATTTTGTCTACAAAGATGGTTAGCTAAACACAAACAAAATCAACAAAAACAAATAAGAGCAATGCTAACTCCCTGATTTTACTTGGTATCCACCTCAAAGAGGTGACTAATCCAAGGATTCACACACGCGCACAAGCTCCACTATGAAAACCTCCTTAAAGGTGGAGAAACCTTCACAAGGTTGACCTCTTCCTCTTTACAAAATAGAAATAAGAATGAGAGAAAGAGATGGAAATTTTCGAGAAAAACAGTATGATTCTACCCTTAAGAACCATAACTTTGACATGCTCAAAAGTCTCCATTTAAATAGAGTAAAGGACAACTCCTAAAGTCATCCAGCCCGATACTAATCGACTGCCCCTGGGGCAGTCGACTGGTCCCGCCGAAGCAGCTAGCCAACGGCTAGCCCAACGGCTAGNCCCTGTATGTCATTACATATATGTGAGCTACACCCAGTATCAAGTACCCAGGCGGTTGAGGAAATAGAGTGACATTCAATAACGAAGATACCTGAAGAGGATGGGGCATCGGATGTCTTCTTCTTCAAGGACTCAAGATAAACCTTACAGTTTCTTCGCTAGTGACCCTCCTTGCCACAGTGATAGCAAGTGCCTTTTGGGGTCTTTTCGGTCTTATTGGCCTTTTTCTTCTTTCCCTTATTCTGTTCTTTGGCCTTCCTCTTAGAGCCTTTCTTTGAAGAACCAACTAACAGTACCGTCTTCTAATCCTGTTTCACAGAAGGCTCTATAGTCTTCAGCAGATTGAGCAACTCAGGAATGGTAGTCTTTAGCTTGTTCATCCGATAGTTCATCACAAATTGTGAATAACTTTTGGGCAAACAATGCAGAATTAAGTCAATACTTAGTTCATGATCCATTGCAAATCCGTGTGTGCTTAGTCGCTCAATGTACCCCAACATCTTCAACACAAACTGTGAGACAGAAGTGCCTTCCTGCATCTTAGAGGTGAAGAGGAGTCTGGAGACCTCGAACCTTTCGGATCTCGCCTACTCGTCAAACAGCTCATGAAGATGGAAGATGATGGTATAAGCATCCATATGCTCATGCTGCTTTTGTAGCTCAGGTACCATAGCGGCTAGCATGATGCAACTCGCAAGTTCAGAATCGGTCACATGTTTCTGATAGGCCACTAACTGGTCTGGAGTTGCATTTTCGGGAGGACGGTTGGGAAGTTGATCTTCAAGGACATAAGCAAGCTTTTCTGCCTTGAGGACTATCCTCAGGTTTCGAAGCCAGTCTATGAAGTTTGGCCCAATCAGCTTATTGGTGTCCAAAATGGAACGCAAATTCAGAGAAGACATGATCAAGTGATTATCCTAGAAATACAAATTGAGCTTATGTGAGAAGAATGATAAAGAATGCATCAACATACATTAATTATATCCTATTTATTTTTCGAATTGAATAACCCTTTTTATCAATTCAGGAGATCGTAGGAACATCTCTAAATAGGTTGATATCCAACCATAGATAAGAACAACCATGACTGTGGCCATCAAGTTATTCTTAGCTATGAAGGTAGGTAATTATACCGATTACATATCACATATATGTAACTATCACTTTATGCTATCAACTAATTGAATGTTTGCATAAATCATTGGGTTGTTAACTCATTAACAAGTATGCAACAATATACATAGCACCCAACTGCACCTCTCTTTACATCGACCTTGGCTGTGGCACAACAAATTGATGCTCCAAGCTTAAGGCTGACCCATTAATCAAGAAATAGTTTTAATATGGTTGGAGTTCATTCAACCGTTTAGTCAGGCTTGGATGTGTCCAACAACCAAAACTAAGGATTGACCTCTGACTCCAACTATATTAATCATAAACTAATTCCATGGTTTGAACATGTTGAGGTTCAAGCCGGGCATGGATGTGTCCATCAAACCAAACGAGAAACAAAACTCCGGTTCTGACCATATTAATTTAAGGTGTTGGCCTTAATATTTTGTAAAGGGTTTGGGTCTCATCCTTTTCTTTCTAGGCACATTCATGACATATAATTATGTCATGTACTAACGATTTCCTTAATAAAGTATGTATGTGACTTAATTTATCAAGTCTCATTAATTGAATTAGGAACCGGATTTCCTAATTCTAATTTCATACTTTATTTAAGGAATTGTTTTGGGAAACAATTTCCTAAACTGTCATAATCAATTTCGGAAATAATATGTTTAAGACTTTGATTTCTCTAAATCAAATCTTATTAAATTAAGAGACAGATTCCCTTAATTCAACCACATATTATTTTCATGAAAATCTTATTTAAGGAAATAAACTCTATAGGAAACAATTTTCCTAAATAATTTTGGAGACAATAATATGTAAGAAATCAAATAAGGAAATTATCGTTTGAGAATTACCTCAAAAATTTCCAAGATTTGATCACATATTTTATTTATGGACTAATTAATTACAACAAATTATTTTCTTTGGGTGGCTCCCCGAGACTCAGATACCTAAAGAAAAGAAATTTATCGTAAATCTAATTTGGCCAGCTCCCCGAGACGTAGCCAAATTAAACTTGACAATTCTTATTCAAAATAGGAAATTAAATTATAACAACTAACTTTAATTTGGGTAGCTCCCCGAGGCACTCCCCAAAGTAAAGAATTTTGTTAATAATTTAAAACCAATTCGAATTTAATTATCAATTAATGATCCATAAATTTGTCTAGACTTTCTTCAAAGAAAGTGCCCAAAATTGCGAGCTTTCCATAATAGGTTTTCAGAATAATTGTAAGTTTCTGGTACAAAGAAAACATACATATTTCCAAAATAGGAAATTTCCAAAATTGAAAAGTTTCCAAAAATGGGAAGATTTCACAATTATCATAAAATTTCAGAAACTAGGATATTTCAAAAGTTTGCAAAATTTCATGAGGATTTCCAAACTTTGAAATTCCTAAATCTAAAATTTATCATAATTGGAAAGTTTCCATAATTGGAAAATTTTCCAAAATTGAGATCATGACAAAGTTTTCCGCAAAACAATTATATGATTATGTCGAACACTAACCGGCTCTGATACCACTGTGAGGACCGGGTGCATGTTGACATGGATGTGGGTTCGTAATTTTAAAATTAATTACGTGCAGCGGAAGATTTAGCATAAATAATTTCCCAAATTATTTAACCACACATCTAAGCATGCAACCTTATATTGTGTAGACATGATCATACATTTAAAATTTTGTAGAAAGTAAACTAATTTACTTATTGCCTCGCGTAACTCGAAGGAAGGGACGAGATCCAACCGTAAGCGTCCCTTAGAAGCTCCGCCTCTATTCGCGTCCATGCCGAGTTTTCTTCGGGATGACTTCGCAAAGCCACAAGTTTCGTGCCGACAAGAACTACTAGATTCTCCAAAGGCACAACAAGAATACCAAGAGAGAGATGGGAAGACTAACCACCAAACGAAGAACGGAATCAAGATTCCGGGAGGAAGGAAGGAGTTGCGCCCGCTTCTTCTTCTTCTTCGGCAGCTGCTTGGTGGTGGCTGAAGCTCACGGCAAAGGGGAGGGCCTCTAGGGCCGGCAGCACTAGAGGTGGGAGAGAGAGAGAGGGAGAGAGAGAGGGTTTATTCCTTGATCTCTTAGATTAATTTCCAAGCCTTGCCTTGGTTCCTTTATATAGTAGCCTCTCAATTGCCAAGTCTCCTTTTTATGGAATAAATTTTCATAAGAAATTTATCATATAAATTTTTTTATGAATTATTCCATCATGCCAAGTTTTTATCATAATTTAATTTATAATAAAAACAACCATGTCTCCCCTTTTATTATGGAATAAATTTTCACAAGAAATTTATTATATAAATTTTTCTTATCATGGAAAAATCAATTCATAATTGATTTTATAAAATAAAATAAACTATTCAAAGTTTATTTTAATTTCCATGAAAATAATAAACCAAACTTCGGTTTATAAAATTTATATATATTATCCATAATTTTATAAAACAAACCACGCTCGGTTTATTTTATAATTTGAACCAAACAATTTGGTTCTCCCATTAAGGGGACCCTCTTTGGCCGGCCAAACCCAAGCCTATACCATACGAATTAAACTCATTTAATTCGTCCAATAAGTCTTCAAAAGACTTAGCCATTTTATGCTTCCGATGCGTCTCTGAAAAATTCAGATTCGACTTATCTCTCTTGATCGAAAAATTCAATTTTCAACTCGTTTTAAATCCCTCGGATTACTCTTAGTGCGTGTGACTAAATAGGCTTTCGATTTATGTTGGCAGTCTATAAATAACCAATTATAGAACGATCATGAGTAGCACCTAGTAGTACATCATGATCCCCAATTAATCGAAAGATCAACGGTTGACCTCAGAAATAATTCTGAAACCCTTCAGCAGCTATAATGAATCGTGCCTCATTCCCTTCACCATCTTATACCCACTTGGTTCAGGACACGGTCTATGTGTGTCAGTCCCCACTAAGCTGACTACGTCACACCTAGCCCAAGTAATGTCTTTCTCGTCCGACGGATTCTAATTACTCTCATGTTTCTGAGAGATTCATACTTGGAACATGTGATGCTTTGGCCAGAGGCTTCGAGTAACAATCCGACGATAGGCCTTGGGTATACATCTCCTTGCAAGGAGCGGTGAATCCTTTGTAGGCTGTTCAAACATCTTCGGGCAATTCGGCTTATACCCAACCATCCTGGGTCCACACCTCCTTGGAGATGCTTGCTTAAGATGTCAAAGTATAAGTCTTCATGACCAAGATGACTTGAACACCGCAAGTCAAAGGAACATCGCACTTAAGCTGCAGTAGGAACTTCATTGACATATCTATATGTAGATTACCATATGAAGTCTTACAACTAGTCACTCCAATGAACTAATTCCCTTAACTAGCATTCATGTTTATCTCCGGACATCCCAATGTCACTAGCCAGTGAGAATCAGCTGATTAGCGAATAACCCAAGCTAGTCTCCACAGAATTGATAGTGTCAGTATTTATCAATTCATCGACTAGGGACAATTTCAATACTTCATAATTGCACATGTAGAGATAATCACTAGTTGTGAATTCATCACAAATTCTCTCATGCTGTGAATTGTATTGCGGACATTCAGTAAATGAGTTTAAGATCTCAATCAAATACACGAACATGTATACTCAAATAGTGAATATTCATTTATTAAAGTAAATGATTATAATCATAAGGTGATTGCCTTAGGACACTTCTCTCATATTACTAACAATATAGACATGTGGTCAACATTATTTCCCTTGGGAAAAATCAACACTCGCCTGTGACAGCGAAATCAAACATGAATTTTCAAACCCCTCAATTATTTTTCACTAACCAAGACAGATCTTGCACGCCTAGAGAATAGAGGTGTAGTGTGCAATAAATGTATTAGCTTACCACTTATATCCCCCGACAAAAAAAAATGTCTGAGTAGAGCTTCTTGGTGTTCGACCTAGAGAAGTTCTCCATTGGCCACCTATATTTGAACATTGGAGGATCCTCCAACTGATGATTCTTAGGTGTAGTTGCTGGCTCGCATGATATGACTATAACAATAACGATAACGAATGGGAGTTAGAAAAACACACATAAAATCAAAATCCTAAATTCAGTAGCAAATTCATTCTCCAATCAACAGAAACATGCAACAACTACCCTGAAATCAAAAATATCAACTTAAACAACAACAATCACCTTCCATCGGCTGGGGTCCCTCCATGAACTCCTAATGTGGAACCAACATCTCTTCATCCTCTTACTGTTGCAAAAATCGAGGCACACAAATTAGAGCTCAGATCCATCAAAAACGACCACGCCTCGATCAAAAAGTCTCCTTAGTAGACACAAGAAGTGGGTCAATAGGCATCCAAATTTGACCCAATTCACAGGGCAAGTAGTGCCCTACCCTCCAAACCCTGGAACTCATATGAACCGCACTGGAGAGGGTGAGATCACCAATTCAAAAGTACAACCCCATCTTGAAGTAAAGAATGAACAACTAGGGTGAATGAGCGGAGGTAAGTGTGGGAAGAAGCGTATGTTGAGAGGGGGAGGCAACATCTGTTTGGATGTATACTAAAAGCCTTGCTTTTGGTTAAACGACATCAACATTTTAAAGAGAATCGCAAAATCACACGATGCATATTTATATTAGTATGTGCACAAAATGTCTCATACTTGGCATTGTAGATAACATGGTGCGTGGTATCACATAGAAGATCATGTTATCAAGTTCCTTGCAGAAGTATAAGAAAGAGGCTCACAACCGAGATGGAGTTGGAAAAATCATCGGGATGGTTGTAGTGTAATTAGGTATGGTTTGTCTTAACCATAGATTACACTAGTGTACTTTGTGTGCATTGAGTAGGAACAAAAGAGAGGTCATCCAATTTTGTACTGACTTCATAAATTAGATTAGACCTCAAATTATATTATGGAGTACGATCTCTAAATCCTGAAATAATAACGGACACATGTAGTTAATTAATTATTACTTTGATTTACCAATGGGCGAGATCTATTCTGTTAGATCGATAGGCTCGGTAAGTTGGGTAATAATTTTATCTGCATGGTGTGCCATTGATTATTGACGAAATTCGTGTCCTGGTGAGTCAGGATGATGATGCCCCCTTGGTAAGCTCAAAAGGATCGTCATGTCAAATCTTGCAAGTGTACTATGGTCCGACATGATGAAAAGGTTGAGTAGTACTAATCAAGGATCAAGAGGATAATTAATTTAATTGTTAGTAAATTAAATTAATTATTGGGCATTCGATATCTTAAACACGGGGAGATGGATGACTCATAATAGGTGGTGCCCATATGAAAATATGGGGGTTGGTGAGGAAGTTCAATGAGATCATTTAGTGGAATGGATCTCCATTAATGGATCAGGTTTGGATCCATTAGTGGGCCAAGAACCAACTCCTCCTCATGGTCCCTACCTGAGCCCTATAAATACCCCACAGGAGTCATGATACATGGTTTTAATGAATTAATTGAGAATTAATTCAATTAACCACAATTACCAAAACTCTAGCCTCTCTCTCCCTCTCTCTCTCTCCTAGGTCACGCACAAGAAGGAGGTGAAGAATCCCTTCTTCTTCCTCTTTGGTTCATTTCTTCCTCTCCTTGTGGTGGCCGGTGATAAGGAGAGCTCGGCTCCTTCTTGGTGGCACACGGCAGCAGCAAGGAAGGGAAAGGCCGACAGCGTGAGGAGAAGGAAAAGAGGGCTCTCGGCGATAGGTGGTTGGCACCGGTGAAGAGAAGGAAGAAGCCATCGGTAGAGATTGAAGAAGCCCTCTCTTCTTCTTGTTCTCTTGAACTCTTCTTCCTCTCTTGTGCGGGATCACCTAGGGAGCAGGTGGAACTTAGCCGACGGCAGGCAGTCACCGCTTGCGGTGCCGGCGGTAGAGGAGGTTGCGACGAATCTAAGGAAGAAGAAGAAGGCTCTAAACTCTTCTTCATCGGTTTGTTCTTCTTCATTCTCTTCCTTTCAGAGCTATCTTGTGGCCTGCAAACCTTGGAAGCCAAGTGTGGCCGGCGGCACAAGGAGGAAAGGAAGGTAGGAGGCCGGCGAATAAACCCTAGGGTTAGGGTTTCTTGGTGCATATAGAGAAGAAGAAGAAAAGTGGTTAATTGGAAGCCTTGGTGACTCCGCGTCTTGGTAGATCATCGCCCACACGACGTCCAAGAAGGGAGGGTCATAAGGTAGAAGACTGCGAGGTATAACTCACCCTAGCTCCATCTTTGTTTTGCTTTGATTATTGTTTTCATTGCATGTTGTTAATTAATTATTGTAGATTAGTTATTTGCTAATTAATATGATAATTAATTATATCATGGACCCCGAAGATAAACACAAAAATAGGCGATCCATTCGTCGTCTTTTTCGCGGTTAATTAACTTGGAAAGTTGCAAGGCCTTTACCTTGGTTTTGGCTAAGTTGTAACTTGAGTTAATTGACATAACGATGAGACGGTCATTTGGGAGACGGGTCTTTATTCGGATTAAATTTTTTAATCCGTAGAAATAGAGTGGTCTCTCATGTTCGACCCCGTGGTTGCTTAGGAAATTGCCAATCCATACCTAACAATTGGTATCAGAGCCAGGTTTCTGATTTTGTGTTTAGGATTCGGTTATTTTTCTGCACATTATCATATACATTATTTTTGTTGGATAATTTTTGGATGTGCGTAGACTAACTCTTTGTTGCAGGCACTAGATTCCAACTATTATTGCATTAAAAGGCTATGTATGTGATTGATTGTGTGTGTTGTAAATTAATTGAATCCTCGGGGTTGACGAGGCTAAATAAGTTATTTAATTTTTGTAATTAAATATGACACTTGTTTAGCCAAGCTTTTATTTTCTTTTGATCTAGAATACATGTACACTCCTTTGTGGAGTATAGGATCAATAGATGTAAATAATAAGCTAATCATCTCGGCTCGGGAACTCCTTCATGGTGGCTTGCGCATGGAAAGGATGGAGTGGACGAGGTGGCGACACGACTAGAGGCGCATTGTGTTGGATCGAGAGAAAACGATAGAGGGGGGTGAATATCGTAAGTCGTTTCGGATTGAAAAAGAGAAAACACAGCGGAAAAATTAAAACAAAACAATACACAAACACCAAGATTTTACTTGGTTCAGAGTCGCGGTCGACTCCTACTCCAAGGCCCACGGTCGTTGACCGTTTACTGCGGGCAATTCTATATGTGCGCAAAACGGTTTACAAATAGATAATACAACTGCAGTATAGTAAACAAAGAAAAGACAGCTCTTCGTTACCGACGTCCAGTGTGGAATGTATCTCGGAGCATAGGGACGTCGGCGGCGCTTGTATCTCGAGTTGAGAGGTTTCTGGAGCGAAGCGCTTGAGTAGAAGAGCATGTTTGCGTTGGAAGAAGTTGTTGTTCGAAGCCTTGGGGTCGAGGGGCTTTTTATAGCCTCTCGGGGTGCCCTAAACGTTGGGGGCGCCCCCCCCCCCACGTGTCACCCGATCCAAGCAAGTCTCGGTCAGCCCTTATCCCACTCGAATAGGGCTGAGGGTTGACTGTGGGGGCGCCCGGGACGCTGGGGGCGCCCTGGTTGACCCTTTCAGCGGGCTTCTCGGCTGGATCACTTTTATCCACTTCGTTGGCTTGAGCCCGGGGCGCCCTGGGCACTGGGGGCGCCCGGGAGCACGGGGGCGCCCGGGAGCACGGGGGCGCCCCGCCCAGCAAGCTTCCGAAGCGTACTCTTGCTTAACTTGTTTTGCCTTGACCTTGGGGGCGCCCGGGACACTGGGGGCGCCCTACTCAGCTGTTGCCTCTCTCCTTTGAGGTGTTCTGAGCTGCAGACACTCATTCCTTCGGTCCTGCATCCAGGGTTAGTCCAAAACAACATAAAGCAATCAAGTATTAGTTTTATACAGCCTTAGCTATCTTGGTTCTGACTTTGGGTCTCCAAATGGAGCCCTAGGTCGAACCGACGCCTACTGTTCCCTCGACGGGGAACGCGTCCTCACCTACTCCTCTCGGGAGAATTTACCTGTTGCCAACCGGCTCCTCCGGTTGGACTTTTGCCCAGCAGTCCTTCGCCAGGTCTTCAGTTCCAGGCAGTCCTTCGCCTGGTGCCCAGCTGTCCTTCGCCAGGTCTTTCGTTCCAGGCAGTCCTTCGCCTGGTGCCCAGCAGTCCTTCGCCAGGTCTTTCGTTCTAGGCAGTCCTTCGCCTGGTGCCAGCAGTCCTTCGCCAGGTCTTTGACTCCTAGCAGCCCTTCGCTAGGTGCCCAGCAGCCCTTCGCTGGGTCTTAGGGTTCCGATGCCTAGCAGTCCTTCGCTAGGTGCCTAGCAGTCCTTCGCTAGGACTTTAATCTGCACACTCAAGTAGTATGTTAGAAAAACAAAACATCTTAACTTTTGAACCCTTTTGCCATTATCAAAACACAGGTTCGACTTAGGTGCTGTCTGCACCAACAATCTCCCCCTTTTTGATTTATGGCAACCCGGTTCAAAAAGTTAAGTTAATCAGATAGTTTAGTTTCCTCCCCCTGGAAGGAATCTCCCCCTAGGTTTTTCAAAAGTTTGTGGGGTTCTTAAAAAATTTCTAAGTCTCAAGATGGAATTTTTTCAAAACACTTAGAATCATTTTGAAAAAAAATTGGTTGTGCACTTTTGAAGTTTTACACTTAAAAAGATTTCAAGTCAGTAGAAAAGAACCATCTTCTGAAGTTTTAAGTCCTTAGAATCATAGCTTAAATTTAAGATAAGTACTTAGCAAAATTTACAACTGCTTAAGTTTTGAGTACTTACAGAAACTTTTTGAAAATCAGCTTGAGTTTAAGTACTTAAAAAGAGATTTGAAAACAGCTTAAGTTTAAGTACTTAAAAAATTTGAAAGCAGCTTTAGTTTAAGTACTTAAAAAATTTGAAAGCAGCTTTAGGTTTAAGTACTATAAAGGTTTGAAAGCAGTTTTAGGTTTAAGTACTAAAACAGATTTGAAAGCAGTTTTAGGTTTAAGTACTAAAAAATTTGAAAGCAGCTTTATGTTAGAGAAACTTTGAAGAAAAACTTAGTACTTTTGAAAACAAATAGATTAAGTACTTTTTGAAGACAGGATAAAGTTTTGAAATTTTGAATTTTGAAAAAAAAATTTAAAGCTTTTCTCCTTTCCTATCTCTCCCCCTTTGCCATATATCAAAAACAAAGCAATATAGCAGGAAAAAGATAAATAAATTTCATAATGTGTTGTACTGAACCAATTCAAGACCAAACTGAACCAAAGCAATTTCAATTATCTCTGTAGGGTCCTGTCTAACCCAATTAGCTACTTACTAACTGTTATAAACAGTAGTTTTCGCTAGGGTTAGTCGAGTTAAGTGTTCTGTTCAAGTTAATTTTCTAAACTTGACACTTAACTTGATTACTGTTTAAGTTGTATTTAGTGCCCCAATTACTGCAGATGCACTGACTTAAAGCATCTTGAATTAAGGCAAAGACCTAAGCATCTCAACCCATTCTAGGTTATCAGTCAAAAGTACCTTAAGGTGCTTGTGAGATGCTGGCTTCTAAATCTATAGGTGCATGCAGTTCTAGGGTTAGGGCCTAGGCTAAGTCCATTTGCGAAAAAGACCCTAGTTTTGAAGGGGGTAGTTTTTGAAAAGAAAACTAAGTCAAAAAAAGATTTTTCAAACTAATTAACAGCTGATTTTGAAATTAAGGAAAGCAGTTTTTTTAAAAAAAATTATTTTAGAAACTGATTTTAAAAATCAAGTAAAGCATTTAAAAATCAAAAGTAGAGTAACCCTATTCTACTAAGCATAATCCTAACTGCCTTCTTAGTGAACTGAACTTAGACTCAGGTAGGGGTTTGGTGAATATGTCAGCTAAGTTAGATTTAGAATCTACATGTTTAAGGACTATCTCACCCCTGGCTACGTGGTCTCTTACAAAGTGGTGTTTAACTTCTATGTGTTTAGTTCTGGAATATTGGATTGGGTTCTTAGTTAGATTAATTGAGCTTATATTGTCAATAAAGACTTGAGTTTGGGTGTAGTTGAGCTGGAAGTCCTTAAGAGTGTGCATCATCCATAAAAGTTGTGCTACACACTCTCCTTATGCAACATACTCAGCTTCAGTTGTGGATAGAGCTACACAGTGTTGTTTTCTGCTGCACCAACTTACTAGACTATTTCCTAACAGTTGGCAGCTTCCACTTGTGCTCTTTCTGTCTAATTTACAACCAGCGTAGTCAGAGTCCGAGTATCCTGACAAGTCAAAGGTTGAGGTCCTAGGATACCAAATCCCTACATTTAAGGTGCCCTTAACATATCTTAGAATTCTTTTTAGGGCTGCTAAGTGCGTTTCTTTAGCACAGGTTTGGTATCTAGCACACATTCCTACGGCAAAAAGAATATCAGGTCTGCTGGCTGTAAGGTACAGTAGACTCCCAATCATACTTCTATAGAGTTTAAGATCTACTGGTTTACCATTAGGGTCACTATCTATTTTTACATTTGTGGCCATGGGGGTACTTATGCTTTTAGAGTTGTCCATTTTAAATTTCTTTATTAACTCTTTAGCATATTTGAATTGATGGACATAGTTTCCATCCCTAGTTTGTTTAATTTGTAACCCTAGGAAAAAGTTAAGCTCACCAACTAGGCTCATTTCAAACTCGTTTTCCATTATTTTTACGAATTCTTTTAAAAAATTAGAGTTGGTGGACCCAAAGATTATGTCATCGACGTAGATTTGGGCAATAAAGATTTCTTTTCCTAAGGTTTTAATAAATAGGGTTGAGTCAATTTGTCCTTGGTTAAAGTCTTTAGAGATTAGGTAAGTTGATAAGCGTTCATACCAGGCCCTAGGTGCTTGTTTTAATCCATAAAGTGCCTTAGTGAGTTTGTAAACATGGTCAGGTCTTTCTAAGTCTTCAAACCCAGGGGGATGTCCTACATGGACCTCTTCCTTAATGAATCCATTTAGGAAAGCTGACTTTACATCCATTTGGTATAATTTAAATCCTTTATGGGATGCAAAGGCTAATAACATCCTAATGGACTCAAGTCTAGCTACCGGGGCATAGGTTTCGTCATAATCTAACCCTTCTACCTGACTGAATCCTTTCGCTACTAAGCGGGCTTTATTTCTTACTATTTCTCCTTGATCATTTAACTTATTCCTAAAAACCCACTTAGTGTCAATGACGGATTTGCCCTCAGGTTTAGGTACTAGTTCCCAGACTTGGTTTCTTTCAAATTGGGCTAACTCTTCTTGCATAGCTATGATCCAATCAGGATCAGGTAGGGCTTCCTCTATAGTCTTAGGTTCAATTTTTGAAATCATTGCTATTTGACTAAGGTTTCTATAGGAAGACCTAGTTCTGACTCCTAAAGTTGGATCACCCACAATTTGATCGGTTGGGTGACTGAGTCTGGGTTTCTTGGTTTTTCTAGAACTTGGTTCAGCCTCAGGTCCGGCTGGTCGGTTTGGTTCACTATTTGATTCAACTATTTGAGTTGGTTCAATTATTGGTTCAATAGTTGGTTCAATTGACTCATTAGTTGGTTCAATAGTTAGTTCGTTTATGGGTTCAATTAAAGATTCAACAGCTTGTTCATTATCTTCTTGATCAGTATTTGATGAAGTTTGATTTGGATTATCAGGTTTTGAGTTAATTTCTTCATCAAATATTAAATTGGTTGTTTCTTCGATTTTCTTAGTTTGTTTGTTGTAAACCCTATAGGCTCTACTTGTGGTTGAATATCCTAGGAAGATGCCTGGGGTTGACTTAGACTGGAATTTTCCTAGATAGTCTTTGGTGTTTAGGATATGGACTTTGCATCCAAAGACCCTTAGGTAGTGTAGATTTGGAAGTCTATGATAGTATAATTCATAGGGTGTTTTGTTGTGTCGCTTGTTAATCAGGACCCTATTTTGAATGTAGCAAGCCGTACTAACTGCTTCTGCCCAATATTGGTTGACTAGGTTGAATTCGTTGAGCATAGCCCTAGCGGCTTCCTGTAGAGTTCTATTTCTCCTTTCGACTATCCCATTTTGTTGGGGGGTTCTAGGACACGAAAATTCATGTATGTACCCATTTACCTTACAGAATTCCTCGAACCGTTGATTTTCAAACTCTCCCCCGTGGTCACTCCTAAGTCTTTTAATTTTAGTATCGTTTTGATTTTCAATTAACTTACAAAATTCATTAAATAGGTTTAGGGTTTCATCTTTGGTCTTTAGAAACCTAACCCAGGTAAACCTGGAGTAATCATCAACTATTACTAAGCAGTACCGGTTTCCGCTTAGTGACTTGGCTCCATGTGAATCAAATAGGTCAAGGTGCAGGAGCTCAAGTGTGGTTTGAGTTTGATCAGATTGGATTAGTTTGTGATTAGACCTGGTTTGTTTACCTTGATTACATGATTCACATATTAAGTTTTCATGATTTTTAATTTTGGGGATACCTTTAATTAGGCCGAGTTGGGTGACTTTTGAAATAATTCTCAGATTAGTGTGACCTAATCTCCTATGCCAGAGGTTTGATTGTTCTAACTGAGTTAACATACATTTAGGTACTAGGGGTAGGTTTATAGTGTAAACATTATTTTTCCTAGTGCCCTTAAGCATGATTTCCGAGTCTTGCAGGTTTCTAATCAGGCAGTTAGAATTGTTGAAGGTAACTACATAACCAGAATCACACAACTGACTTATGCTAAGCAAGTTAAAATTAAAATTTTCAACCAAAAGCACTTTCTTAATAACAAAGTCAGATTTAAGTTCAATATTACCTGACCCAATTACCTTGAGTGTAGCATTGTTGCCAAATGCCACTGAGCCTAGGTTCTTGAACTTGAGTTTGGTGAATTTCAATTTATCTCCAGTCATGTGTCTGGAGCAACCGCTATCCAACATCCATTGGTCCAAATCTTTATGTTCCTACACATAAAGAGTTTTGTTGATTTGGATCCAATTAGAATCAGGAATAGCCTAAATTGATTTTCACAGCCTAGTCTGTCTCACCCAATCTAAGGTTATCAATCACGTTTGCCTTATAGGTTTTGTGAGACAGGTTTTGGTAGATAGAATTATTTTTGAAAAATTATGATTTATATTTTTTTAAAAAAATTGAATTAATTTTGAAAACAGTTGATTTTGAGTTTTTTTAAAAATGTTTGAATCTACAATTAACTGAAAATTTGTGTTAGATTCGAATTTTACAAAGAACAATTTGAATTTGAATTTCAAAAATTGGCTTCCAGGTCTTGGCGAGGCACTAGGCCTTCTTTGGCCGTAGCCTTATTGGATCATCAACCCTTTCCTTGACAAAGCCTTTTAATGAAATTTCATTTTCAAAACTATTTCTTGAAAAATTCTGGTCTAACTAGCTTGGGTCTTGGATCGGTAGCTTCGGCTAGTTTCACCAGTCTAAAGAGACCAAGTAGAGTATACTTGACCTTATTAGAATTGGCTTCCCTAATGTACTATCATCTCACCGCCACCCAGTACTATGTGGTTCAAATTTCAATTAATTGATTGAGTCCTTATTCTAACCATTCCTAAGTCTAAGCATAGTAAATTGCAAGAATTAAATAAACAATCAATCATGCAATTTGCAATCAAAAATTGAATTTTATCTAACAATAAATATTGTTTTTAATTTGGCTCCCCCTGGACTAAAGCCACGATAATGGTTTGGCAAGATGTGAATCTTGTCCTTGGGGATCCAATACTGATTTGATCCAGTTTGATTGTTCAGGCACAGTTTGGGTACCCATGCCTGAACTTTAGGTCTGGACTGGTTCAGTACAGCATAGTAGGATCTTTGTCTAGATTTGGTTCTATAGCCCAACCCGGATCGATTTAGAACCGACTTCTGTTTTCCAAGAATCATGTCAAGACCCTTGGACCCAGAAGTGAATCGTTCTAAGGCAGCTCTAAGATCCTTAACTTGAGTTTTCAAGAAAGAGTTCTCTGATTCAAGTTTTTCAACTTGAGCAGAGGTTCCTTCTTGAACCTTCTCAGTTAAGGATTCAGAGACTGCTCTCTCTTTCAGGAGTTTTACTTCCTGTCTGAGAGACTCGACTCGGATTTTGGCTTTTGCCAAATCTCGAGAAAGATAAGAAATTAACTCGCATAATTGAATTCGGGAAAAACCACTTACAGTTATTTCGCCGTCCTCTGAGAATGTAAGTTTGCCGTCGTCCGGCTCCGACTCTGACTCGGTCTCGATTTCTTCTGAGGCGGTTAGTGCGAGCAGGTTCGACTGTAGGACCTCTTCTTCTTCTTCGGAAGAGGACTCGTCCCACGTTGCTTGGAGTGCTTTCTTCCTTCTTGTCTTCTTGGTCTCCTTTAGGTTCGGACACTCCGTCTTGTAGTGACCTTTCTTCTTGCACTCGTAACAGGTCACATTTGGTTTGTTCTTGTCATTTGAGGGTTCAGCTGGTTCTTCCTTTCTTCGGCTGGCTTTCTTTCTGTTGGTCTGGTTCTTTAGTTCTTTGTAGTAGTCTCGGGCTAGCCGAACCAGCTTCGGTCGATTTCCCTCGCTATCTTCTGAGTCTGAATCTGAATCAGACTCGGGTGCAGGTTGTGGCTTCTTCTTGGTTGTCTTTCCAGCTTTACCTGCAACAAAAGCAATGCCTTTCTCGGCCAGATTGCAGTTAGTCTGTTCATGTAATTCGAGTTCAGAAAAAAGTTCATCTAACTTGATTTTGGAAAGATCCCTAGAAACTTTGTAAGCATCTACCATAGATGCCCACAAGGTGTTTCTTGGGAAAGCGTTAAGGGCATACCTTATTAGGTCACGGTTTTCTACCTTGTGACCTATGGTGTGTAGACCGTTCATCAGCTCCTGAATTCTGGCGTGGAGCTGAGCTGCTGATTCGCCGTCGTTCATCTTGATGGTGTACAGCTTGTTCAGCAGAAGGTCCCTCTTGCTGATTCGGGTGTCGGAGGTCCTTCGTGTAGTTCGATCAGCTTACCCCAGAGTTCTTTGGCGCTGTTGAATGGACCCACCCGGTTCAGCTCCTCTTTTGTTAGGCCGCATTGGAGTGTTTGGGTCGCTTTGGCATCGGCTTCTATTTTCTTTTTGAGTGCAGCGTCCCATTCAGTGTAAGACTGTTGTACCCCGTCAGCATTCCTTGGTATTTCCAGTCCGGACTGGATGATTATCCACATGTCCACCTGAGTTTTCAGGTGGACCTCCATTCTGCTTTTCCAGTAGGAGAAGTCCTCCCCACTGAAGAGCGGTGGCCTTGCGGTGCTGAAGCCTTCTTGCATGGCCATTAAGGATTTTATCTGAAAAAGATAGAAAAGAAAAGAAAATTCTGTCCCAAGACTTGGTCTTGGATTAGTAGTGCGGGATAAAGAAAAATAATTATCGAGGGGTGTTGCACCGGTCTCGATTAACGATAAAAATTCGAAAAAGAAAAAAAATAATTTGAAGAAAATCCGAAAAAAATTCTCAAACTGGTGGTTGCACCAAATTTGAGCTTCCCCGCTCTGATACCACTTGTTGGATCGAGAGAAAACGATAGAGGGGGGTGAATATCGTAAGTCGTTTCGGATTGAAAAAGAGAAAACGCAGCGAAAAATTAAAACAAAACAATACACAAACACCAAGATTTTACTTGGTTCGGAGTCGCGGTCGGCTCCTACTCCAAGGCCCACGGTCGTTGACCGTTTACTGCGGGCAATTCTATATGTGCGCAAAACGTTTACAAATAGATATTACAACTGCAGTATAGTAAACAAAGAAAAGACAGCTCTTCGTTACCGACGTCCGGTGTGGAATGTATCTCGGAGCAGAGGGACGTCGTCGGCGCTTGTATCTCGAGTTGAGAGGTTTCTGGAGCGAAGCGCTTGAGTAGAAGAGCGTGTTTGCGTTGGAAGAAGTTGTTGTTCGAAGCCTTGGGGTCGAGGGGCTTTTTATAGCCTCTCGGGGCCCCCTGAACGTTGGGGGCGCCCCCCCCCCCACGTGTCACCCGATCCGAGCAAGTCTCGGTCAGCCTTATCCCACTCGAATAGGGCTGAGGGTTGACTGTGGGGCGCCCGGACGCTGGGGGCGCCCTGGTTGACCCTTTCAGCGGGCTTCTCGGCTGGATCATTTTATCCCTTCGTTGGCTTGAGCCCGGGGCGCCCTGGGCACTGGGGGCGCCCGGGAGCACGGGGGCGCCCCGCCCAGTAAGCTTCCGAAGCGTACTCTTGCTTAACTTGTTTTGCCTTGACCTTGGGGACGCCCGGGACACTGGGGGCGCCCTACTCAGCTGTTGCCTCTCTCCTTTGAGGCGTTCTGAGCTGCAGACACTCATTCCTTCGGTCCTGCATCCAGGGTTAGTCCAAAACAACATAAAGCAATCAAGTATTAGTTTTATACAGTCTTAGCTGTCTTGGTTCTGACTTTGGGTCTCCAAATGGAGCCCTAGGTCGAACCGACGCCTACTGTTCCCTCGACGGGGAACGCGTCCTCACCTACTCCTCTCGGAGAATTTACCTGTTGCCAACCGGCTCCTCCGGTTGGACTTTTGCCCAGCAGTCCTTCGCCAGGTCTTCAGTTCCAGGCAGTCCTTCGCCTGGTGCCCAGCTGTCCTTCGCCAGGTCTTTCGTTCCAGGCAGTCCTTCGCCTGGTGCCCAGCAGTCCTTCGCCAGGTCTTTCGTTCCAGGCAGTCCTTCGCCTGGTGCCCAGCAGTCCTTCGCCAGGTCTTTGACTCCTAGCAGCCCTTCGCTAGGTGCCCAGCAGCCCTTCGCTGGGTCTTAGGGTTCCGATGCCTAGCAGTCCTTCGCTAGGTGCTAGCAGTCCTTCGCTAGGACTTTAATCTGCACACTCAAGTAGTATGTTAGAAAAACAAAACATCTTAAATTTTGAACCCTTTTGCCATTATCAAAACACAGGTTCGACTTAGGTGCTGTCTGCACCAACACATTGGAGACCAAGGCCATAATAGTTGGAAAATGTTGGTGCAGACAGCATCCAAGTCGAACCTGTGTTTTGATAATGGCAAAAGGGTTCAAAAGGTTAAGATATAATGTTGATCTAACATGTTCACTAAGTATATAGGAACAGAAGTCCTAGGTACACTAGGCATGAAGTCCTGGTCGAGGACTGGGCACGAAGACCTGCTCGGAAGGTAGGCACGAAGTCTTGGTCGAGGACTGGGCACGAAGCCCTGGGAAGGAGCTGGGCACCGAAGACCTGCTCGGAAGGTGGGCACGAAGACTTGCTTGGAAGGTGGGCACGAAGACCTGGTCATGTGCATCGGGCAAAAGTCCAACCGGAGAAGCCGGTTGGCAAAAGGTAAATTCTCCTGACAGGAGTAGGTGAGGACGCGTTCCCCGTCGAGGGAACATAGGCGTCGGTTCGACCTAGGGCTCCATTTTGGAGATCCAAAGTCAGAACCAAGACAACTACGGCTGTAAAATTCACTAACGTTCTTGCTTTATTGTGTTTGGTACTAACCCCGGATGCAAGACCAAAGGAACGAGTCTCTACAGCTCAGAACGCCTCAAAGGAGTGAGGCAGCAGCTGGGTTGGGCGCCCGGGAGGTCCCGGGCGCCCTAAGTAAGAGCCAAACATGGGTTAAGCAAGAAAACGCTTCGGAAGCATAGCTCCGGGGCGCCCCCATGCTCCCGGTCGCCCCCGTGCTCCCGGGCACCCTGGATGCCTCGGGTGCCCCGGGCTCAAGCTAACGAAGTGGATAAAACTTATCCAGCCGAGAAGCCTGCTGAAAGAGTCAACCAGGGCGCCCCCTGCGTCCCAGGTGCCCCCACAGTCAACTCTCAGCCCTATTCAAGTGGGATAAGGGCTGACCGAGACTTGCTCGGATCGGCTGACACGTGGGGGGGCGCCCCCAACGTTCAGGGCGCCCCGGGAGGCTATAAAAAGCCCCTCGACCCCAAGGCTTCAACAATCACTTCTTCCAATGCCAACACACTCTTCTGCTTAAGCACTCTGCTCTGGAAACCTCCCAACTCGAGATACAAGCGCCGACGACGTCCCTCTGCTCCGAGATACATTCCACACCGGACGTCAGTAACGAAGAGCTGTCCTTTTAAGTTTACTGTACTGCAATTGTAATATCTGTTTGTAAACCTTTTTGCGCACATATAGAATTGCCCGCAGTAAACGGTCAACGACCGTGGGCCTTGGAGTAGGAGCCGACCGCGACTCCGAACCAAGTAAAATCTTGGTGTTTGTGTGTTGTTGAGTTTTAATTTTTCCGCTGCGTATTCTCTTTTTCAATCCGAAACGACTTACGATATTCACCCCCCCCTCTATCATTTTCTCTCGATCCAACAAAAAAATCTAGGATTTTTCATTTATATTGGTTTATGTGCTTGTCGTGTGTGTGTGCAAGTGAAAAGCCTCAGCGTAAATAACTAAGTGGGAGAGGGACCCTAAGGGTCCCACGACCTCCATTACAATCTGATAAGTTATGCGAACAAGTCTGCGCGTCAGTTCTAAGTGTCTTCCTCCCCATCGGATGGGCTTGTTCAGCAGATCACTAGGTCAGAAAAGACTATAGGAAATTATTGAAGAGCGTGTGTACTTCCCCATCGGAAGACACATAATCAGAAATAATTTTTCTTAGTGTCATGTAATGGTAAACACTTAGATACAAATAATAGTATCCTCCACATCGTAGTCACTGCTATTATTTGTAGGGCCGAAGAGGACCAACTATTAATTTTACATGTCAGAAACTTAGGATGACATGATAGTAAAATTAATGGGTAAAACCTCCTCTCACAAATGTAGAATTCGTATACGTCCACACCATCGTGGCATGCAAAATTCTCGGTATTTTGAGGTGTTAGTTATTTTTGGAAATTTATTGTTTTGAGGAGTCAATTTATTTTCAAAAACTAAAGTGTGTGATTGTTGTGATTCTCAAGTATTTTAAAATGGATCTAGACCCACTTGTTTTGATTGAAAGAGAAAAACAATTAAATGCCCCTAATAACAATATGAATTGGGAATTAAATATGGACTTTGTCTCTACTGCCGAGGAACCTAAATGTGATCTTGTTGAGTTCTGTGTCGAAAAGCCTAGCGAGATTAATACTGAAGAGGAGTTTGAATATTTTAGGAAATGGTTAGAAGCAGACAAGACGACTAAGTGTCATTAAAATCAGGCTTCTTCCATTACCAGTGATAAAACGTCCAAACTCGACGAACTCTTTGGGCAAAGTAATCGGGCCGCTAGCCAGGAGGTAATGAAGAACTTGACAACAACATCCTAGTTGAGGGTATGCCCGTAAGGAACATGTTCTCAAAATGATGGCTTGGCTAAAAGAGATGGAAATCCTTGGAGCACAAATCGATTGGGAAACCCAGGTCGATCTCATCCTCCAATCTCTACCACAGAGTTTTGAAAAGTTTCGCCTAAACTACAATATGGACAAGCGTTTATATTCGTGGGCAGAACTTCTGACAGAACTTGAGGCGGTAAAGGTGTTTTCTCTTTCACAGACTTTCATTGCTCAAGAGATTTCTACTTTTAAACCGAAAGGAAAGAAGAAGAAGAAACATGCTGGAGTAAAGAAAGTAACATGATTACAGGGACCTCAGGGATGCATAAAGAAGCCGAAAGGCAAGTGCTTTGTGTGCAAGTAGTCAGGACATTGGAAGGTGGACTGTCCCCGCCGTCAGAGTAATAATTCAGGTATATTTTCTTCTTTTGTCGTTGTAACATGTTTAGCGGTGATATCTACCGGTACCTGGTGCGTAGATACGGATGCCACTAATCATGTCTGCATTTTTGTGCAGGGGTTCTAGAAAACCCGACGGCTAGCTGAGGAGGATATTACTGACTATATGGATAGGCTATGGAGATGACTTTTGCAGTGGGAGTTTATTTGTTCATTTATGTCTTTAGCATAGGATGATATAGTTTTGGTTTTATAGAGGTTGTCTTTATGTACTTAAATTTTTGGAAAGAACTTTTTGTTCAGTTTCTGGAATAGGATATTCTATTGCTTTTATTTGTTAAAAGTGGAATAGAAGGATTATCTATTAAAGTACATAGATAGGCAATTAGTTCATAAAACCAAAAGCTCCCATGATGCAATTAGATGTTTAAAAGTTTATCGTTTTAACTAAAGTAAGAGAAAGGTTCTTCCAAGTAGAAACAAACATATATTTTGTCTCTAAGGCTTGGTCTTATTAACCTTTAGTAGGATTCAAAGATTGTTAGCCAATGAACCCTTGGGTTCATTGGTGATGGAAGACTTGTCTTCCTTAAGATCTTTGACTCATACTAGGAAGGTAACAGGACCAAGAGGCTTTTCTAAGCCAAGGGGCATAGAACCAAAGATATGTAGGAATTGGTTCAAACCGATAAGTATAAGTCCTTAGTCTATCTAAAATAGAGGTAACCTTGAAAACTTTGTCTATTTTATAAATAGTTTTTCAAGGGTCAAAGTACATTTACTTGATGTACCGCAAGACTGAATACTTTGATGAGATCAAAGGATTCAAGTATGATGTGGAGAAACATCAAAGTAAAAGTATGACAACATTACGATTAGATCGTAGTGGCATGTACCTCTAGGGAAGTTGTAGGATTTACTTATCAGCAATTGGGATTCGTCCCACCTCACTGCGCATGGCGTGCCCCAACAGAACGGTGCAATACATGGAAGGAAGAAGGTCTCTAAGGTAATGGTTAGGAAGATGATAAGCCACTCTGAGATTAGCTAGATTTGTTCAAGGGATGTGCCCTGGATACGAAGGTGTATATGCTTGATACTATCTAGGTCAGTAGTCTTTTAAAACCATAGAAATGCAGACTAAGCGAAAGCTTAGTCTAAGGCATATTCAGATTATGGGTATTTCAGCATATGTGCTGAAGAGAGACACTGATAAGTTGGAATCTAGTGCATATGTTCGTAGGCTATCCTAAGGGAACAAAAGATGATTTAGTAGTCCTAAGGATCAGAGGATATTCGTTAGTACGAATGACTGATTCTTAGAAAAATGACTATGAAATAAATCACAAGCCTATGAGTAGAGTTACTCTAAGGGGACATTCTGAATACCAACTGTACAAGAGAGAATACCACAGGACACTGCACCTCGTGTCACAAAAGATACACAAGGGGTACCTTATCATAGTGGGAGGGTTGTTAGTCAACCTAAAGGATTCATGTTCTTGGAATGTCTATGGACTGGCTCCTCGGTGAACATGAACCGGATCCCTAGACCTGTGACAAGGAACATCTGCTTTGATGAGATAAAGCCAGTCATGTGGATTTGTTCAAAGGACGAATGAGATTTGTGTATGTAAGTATTGTGAACAGATACATGGTGGTATTCTTATATTATACGTAGATAATATTTTGTTGGTTGGCATCAATGACGAAATATTGTCAGACGTAAGGGTATAGTTGTCCAAATAATTATGAAGGACTTGGGAATGGTAAGACACATCCTTGGGGATCAAAGATCTAAGGGATCTCCAGACGAGGATAATGTGTTTATCCCAAGCTTCATACAAGACACTGTCCTAACTTGTTTTAGCATGGATACCTCCAAGAAAAGTTTGGTACTTTTTAGTTTTGGAGCTACTCTATTAAAAGAGATATGTTTAGATTATCAAAGGAGATAGAGCAGGTAATGACGGTTCCTTTAGCATCGGCTGTAGGAAGCCTCGTGTATGCTAAAACAAAACCAAATATCTGTTATGTCGTGGGCATGGATAACAGATATCGGAGTTGTTGGGACCGGGTGCATGTTGATATGGATGCGGGTTCGTAATTTTAAAATTTATTACGTGCAGCGGAAGATTTAGCATAAATAATTTCCCAAATTATTTAACCACACATCTAAGCATGCAACCTTATATTGTGTAAACATGATCATATATTAAAATTTTGCAGAAAGTAAACTAATTTACTTAATACCTCGCGTAACTCGAAGGAAGGGACGAGATCCAACCGTAAGCGTCCCTTGGAAGCTCCGCCTCTATTCGCGTCCACGCCGAGTTTTCTTCGGGATGACTTCGCAAAGTCACGAGTTTCGTGCCGACAAGAACTACTAGATTCTCCAAAGGCACAACAAGAATATCAAGGGAGAGATGGGAAGACTAACCACCAAGCGAAGAACGGAATCAAGATTCCGGGAGGAAGGAAGGAGTTGCGCCCGCTTCTTCTTCTTCTTCGGCAGCTGCTTGGTGGATGAAGCTCACGGCAACAAAGGGGTCCTCCTTTTAGGGCCGGCAGCACTAGAGGAGGGAGAGGGAGAGAAGGAGAGAGAGAGAGGGCTTATTTCTATATCTCTTAGATTAATCTCCAAGCCTTGCCTTGGTTCCTTTATATAGTAGCCTCTCAATCGCCAAGTCTCCTTTTTATGGAATAAATTTTCATAAGAAATTTATCATATAAATTTTTCTATGAATTATTCTATCATGCCAAGTTTTTATCATAATTTAATTTATAATAAAAACAACCATATCTCCCTTTTCTTATGGAAAGAAATTTCTTTATATAAATTTCTTTATATAAATTTCTTTATCATGGTAAATCAATCCATTATTGATTTTATAAAATAAAATAAATCAATCCATGGTTCATTTTAATTTCCATGAAAAATAAATCTCTTTATATAAATTTCTTTATATAAATTTCTTTATCCATAATTTTATAAAACAAACCACGCTCGGTTTATTTTATAATTTGAACCAAAATTCGGTTTTCCCCTTTTGTTATGGCCGGCCAAACAAAGAGGGTGGGGACCCT
This sequence comes from Boesenbergia rotunda, assembly GCA_024364735.1. Lineage (NCBI taxonomy): Eukaryota > Viridiplantae > Streptophyta > Magnoliopsida > Zingiberales > Zingiberaceae > Boesenbergia > Boesenbergia rotunda. The sequence goes on along the minus strand of JAGFNQ010007279.1, from coordinate 2,145 downwards.
CTTTGGCCGGCCAAACCCAAGCTAAAACCATACGAATTAAACTCATTTAATTCGTCCAATAAGTCTTCAAAAGACTTAGTCATTTTATGCTTCCGATGCGTCTCTGAAAAATTCAGATTCGACTTATCTCTCATGATCGGAAAATCTAATTTTCAACTCGTTTTAAATCCCTCGGATCACTCATAGTGCGTGTGACTAAATAAGCTTTCGATTTATGTTGGTCGTCTATAATTAACCAATTATAGAACGATCATGAGTGGCACCTAGTAGTAAATCATGATCCCCAATTAATCGAAAGATCAACGGTTGACCTCAGAAATAATTCTAAAACCCTTCAGCAGCTTTAATGACTCGTGCCTCATTCCCTTCACCATCTTATACCCACTTGGTTCAGGACACGGTCTATGTGTGTCAGTTCCCACTAGGCTAACAACGTCACACCTAGCCCAAGTAATGTCTTTCTCGTCCAACGGATTCTAATTACTCTCATGTTTCTGAGAGATTCATACTCGGAACATGTGATGCTCTGGCCAGAGGCTTCGAGTAACAATCCGATGATAGGCCTTGGGTATACATCTCCTCGCAAGGAGTGGTGAATCCTTTGTAGGCTGTTCAAACATCTTCGGGCACTTCGGCTTATACCCAATCATCCTGGGTCCACACCTCCTTGGAGATGCTTGCTTAAGATGTCAAAGTATAAGTCTTCATGACCAAGATGACTTGAACACCGCAAGTCAAAGAAACATCGCACTTAAGCTGCAGTAAGAACTTCATTGACATATCTATCTGTAGATTATCATATGAAGTTTTACAGCCAGTCACTCCAATGAACTAGTTCCCTTAACTAGCATTCATGTTTATATCCAGACATCCCAATGCCACCGGCCAGTGAGAATCAGCTGATTAGAGAATAACCCATGCTAGTCTCAACAGAATTGATAGTGTCCGTATTTATCAATTCATCGACTAGGGACAATTTCAATACTTCACAATTGCACATGTAGAGATAATCACTAGTTGTGAATTCATCACAAATTCTCTCATGCTGTGAATTGTATTGCGGATATTCAGTAAATGAGTTTAAGATCTCAATCAAATACACGAACATGTATACTCAAATAGTGAATATTCATTTATTAAAGTAAATGATTACAATTATAAGGCGATTGCCTTAGGACACTTCTCTCATATTACTAATAGGAGTAACCCATATAGAGGAAATTTGATTGCGGTAAAAGCATATATTAGTACCTGAAAAGGACTAAGGACTATATGTTAGTTCACCGGGCAAACCAATCTCCTGTGGGTTATATGGATACAGAATTCCAATCAAGATAAGGGGCAAATATAAGTATTCCTCAGGGTTTTGTGTTTATTTTTAGGAGGTGGAACCATTGTATGGGAAAGTTGTTGGGTATGGCTTGGCGAGTTTCCTAAGCGGATACCTGGTCGATCCGAGAAACCTCTCCATGCCTACGGACTAAAATTTTAATCCGAATGGAGAGCCGTCTCCTATCGACTGTCTCGTGCCATATCGAACGATCCAAATTGCAACTTAGCCAATTACCAAAATTGGCCTTGCAATTTGCTCGACCGGTCGACCGCGAAAAAGGCGACGAGTTGATCGCCGGCTTTTGTGTTTATGGTCGGGGTCCAATTATTTAATTATTAACTATGATATCAAATCAAAACAATTAAATAATCATCATGAAATTACGAGGCAAATAAGTAAGGCATAATATAAGAACATAAGGAGCCAGGGAAGAATATACTTTCCGTTACCTTACGATCTTCTACCGTATGACCCTCCCCTCTTGGACGTCGTGTGGGCGACGATCTACCAAGACCTGTGGCCACCAAGTCGATCCATTCTCCTTGCGCCAACCAATCCCTAGCCAAAGGATGTTGTCAGCCGCTCTTAGGAGATAATTCAAACACAAACCCAATTAATTCCTTTCCTCCACTGCTAGCGCTTGAACATCAAGTATCTTGGATTTCTTGTGATCTCAGCAACTCTAAGTTGTCCCACAACTCTAACTTATGTTCTCTCCTCCCGAGGACTGCCTCACAACAGTGCCTCCCTGGAGGCTACCTCACAACAATGCTCCCTGGGGTCCGCGCTGCCCCACGGCAATGCCTCCTTGG
>JAGFNQ010007278.1:116652-151782 GCA_024364735.1 Boesenbergia rotunda | reverse complement strand
AATAAGTCGAATCTGAATTATCAGAGGCGCATCGGAAGCTTAAAATGGCTAAGTCTTTTGAAGGCTTATTGGGCGAATTAAATGAGTCTAATTCGCAAGCAGGTGGCTCGGTTTGGCCGTCCAAAGAGGGTCCCCACCCTCTTTGGTTTGGCCGACCACAACAAAGGAGAGAAACCAATTTATTTGGTTTAAATTATAAAATAAATCAAGCTCGATTTGTTTTATAAAATTATGGATAAATAATTTATATAAAAAATTTATATAAATAAATTTATTTTCATGGAGATTAAAATAAACTTTAAATGGTTTATTTTATTTTATAAAATCAATTGTGAATTGATTTTTCCATGATAAGAAAAATTTATATAGTAAATTTCTTGTAAAAATTTATTCCATAATAAATTAGGAGATGTGTTTGTTTTATTATAAATTTAGTTATAATAAAACTTGGCATAACAGAATAATTCATAAGAAAATTTATAAGATAAATTTCTTATGTAAATTTATTCCGTTAAAAGGGAGACTTGGCAATGGAGAGACTACTATATAAAGGAACCAAAGGCAAGCCTTGAATTCCAATTAATCAAGAGATTAAGAAGCTCTCTTTCTCTCCCTTATTCTCTCCCTCTCTCTCTCTAGGGCCGGCCCCCCTTTCTCTCTCTAGGGCCGGCGCACTGCCTAGGGTTCCCGTGAGCCTCCTCCACCAAGAAGGTGCCAAAGAAGAAGAAGAAGCAGATCGCAACTCCTTCCTCTCCCGGATCTTGATTCCGTTACTTGGTGGTTAGTTTCCATATCTTTCTCTTGATATTCTAGTTGTGCCTTTAGAGAATCTAGTAGTTCTCGTCGGCACAAAACTCGTGGCTTTGCGAAGTCATCCCGAAGAGAACTCGGCGTGGACGCGAATAGAGGCGAAGCTTCCAAGGGACGCTACGGTTGGATCTCGTCCCTTTCTTCGAGTTACGCGAGGTACAAAGTAAATTAGTTTACTTTTCCGCAAAATTTTAATTTATGATCATGTCCACACACCATAAGGTCGCATGCTAGATACGTGGTTAAAAATAATTTAAGAAATTATTTATGCTAAACCTTCCGCTGCACGTAATTAAACTTTAAAATTACGAACCCGTATCTATGTCAACATGCACCCGGTCCCAACAGTGGTATCAGAGCCAGTTAGTGTTCGACATAATCATATAATTGTTTTGCGGAAAACTTTGTCATGATCTCAATTTTAGAAAATTTTCCAATTATGGAAACTTTCCAATTATGATAAATTTTAGATTTAGGAATTTCAAAGTTTGGAAATCCTCATGAAATTTCGCAAACTTTTGAAATATCCTAGTTTCTGAAATTTTATGATAATTGTGAAAACTTCCCATCTTTGGAAACTTTCCAATTTTGGAAATTTCTTATTTTGGAAATTTTCCAATTTTGGAAATATGTAAGTTTTCTTTGTACCAGAAACTTACAATTATTCTGAAAACCTATTATGAAATCTCGTAATTTTGGACACTTTCTTTCAAGAAAGTCTAGACAAATTTATGGATCATTAATTGACAATTAAATTCGAATTGGTTTTAAATTATTAACAAAATTCTTTATTTTGGATCGAGCCTCGGGGAGCCGTCCAATTTAAAGTTAGTTGTTGTAATTTAATTTCCCAATTTGAATAAAATTGTCATGTTTAATTTGGTTACGCCTCGGGGAGCGGACCAAATTGGATTTACGACAAATTTCTTTTCTTTGGGTATCTGAGCCTCGGGGAGCCACCCTTAGAAAATAATTTGTTGTAATTAATTAATCCATGGGAAAAAAATATGTGGTCAAATCTTGGAAATTTGATTTAAGAGGTGATGCTCTTACATATTGTTGTCTCCAAAATTAATTAGGAAAATAGTTTCCTATAGAGTTTTCTTAAATGAGATTTTCATGAAAATAATATGTGGTTGAATTAAGGGAATCTGTCTCTTAATTTAATAAGATTTGATTTAGAGAAATCAAAGTCTTAAACATATTATTTCTGAATTTGATTATGACAATTTAGGAAATTGTTTCCCAAAACAATTCCTTGAATAAAGTATGAAATTAGAATTAGGAAATCCGGTTCCTAATTCAATTAATGAGACTTGATAAATTAAGTCACATACATACTTTATTAAGGAAATCGTTAGTCATGACATAATTATATGTCATGAAGGTGCTTTAAAAAGAAAGGATGAGACCCAAAACCCCTTACAAAATATTAAGGCTAACACCTTCCATTAATATGGTTAGAACCGGAGTTTTGTTTCTCGTTTGGGTTGATGGACACATCCATGCCCGGCTTGAACCTCAACATGTTCAAACCATGGAATTAGTTTATGAATAATATAGTTGGAGTCAGAGGTCAATCCTTAGTTTTGGTTGTTGGACACATCCAAGACTGACTAAACGGTTGAATGAGCTCCAACCATATTAAAACTATTTCTTGATTAATGGGTCAGCCTTAAGCTTGGAGCATCGATTTGTTGTGCCACAGCCAAGGTCGATGTAAAGAGAGGTGCAGTTGGGTGCTATGTATATTGTTGCATACTTGTTAATGAGTTAACAACCCAATGATTTATGCAAACATTCAATTAGTTGATAGCATAAAGTGATAGTTACATATATATGATATGTAATCGGTATAATTACCTACCTTCATAGCTAAGAATAACTTGATGGCCACAGCCATGGTTGTTCTTATCTATGGTTGGATATCAACCTATTTGGAGGTGTTCCTACGATCTCCCGAATTTGAAAAAAGGGTTATTCAATTCGAAAAATTAATAGGATTTAATTAATGTATGTTGATGCATTCTTTATCATTCTTCTCACATAAGCTCAATTTGTATTTGTAGGATAATCACTCGATCATGTCTTCCTTGAATTTGCGTTCCATTTTGGACACCAACAACCTGATTGGGCCAAACTTCATGGACTGGCTTCGAAACCTAAGGATAGTCCTCAAGGCAGAGAAGCTTGCTTATGTCCTTGAAGATCAACTTCCCGACCGTCCTCCAGAAAATGCAACTCCAGACCAGTTAGTGGCCTATCAGAAACATGTGACCGATTCTGAACTTGCGAGTTGCATCATGCTAGCCTCTATGGTACCTGAGCTGCAAAAGCAGCATGAGCATATGGATGCTTATACCATCATCTTCCATCTTCATGAGTTATTTGAAGAGCAGGCGAGATCCGAATGGTTCGAGGTCTCCAGACTCCTCTTCACCTCAAAGATGCAGGAAGGCACTTCTGCCTCACAGTTTGTGTTAAAGATGTTGGGGTACATTGAGCGACTGAGCACACTCGGTTTTGCAATGGATCATGAACTAAGTATTGACTTAATTCTGCATTGTTTACCCAAAAGTTATTCACAATTTGTGATGAACTATCGGATGAACAAGCTGGAGACCACCATACCTGAGTTGCTCAACCTGCTGAAGACTGTAGAGCCTTCTGTGAAGCAGGATCAGAAGACGGTACTGTTAGTTGGTTCCTCGAATGAAGGTTCTAAGAGGAAGGCCAAAGAACAGAATAAGAGAAAGAAGAAAAAGGTCAAAAAGACTGAAAAGACACCAAAAGGCACTTGCCATCATTGTGGCAAGGAAGGTCACTGGCGAAGAAACTGCAAGGTTTATCTTGAGTCCTTGAAGAAGAAGGCATCCGATGCCCCATCCTCTTTAGGTATCTTCATTATTGAATGTCACTCTATTTCCTCAGATACCTGGGTACTTGATACTGGGTGTAGCTCACATATATGTAATGACATACAGGGGCTAAGGAATAGAAGAAGACTCATCAAGGGAGAAGCGAATTTGCGAGTTGGAAATGGAGCAAAGATTGCTGCTGTTGCCATCGGAACATATTTGCTAAAGCTCCCTACTGGCCGTGTCTTAGAATTGGATAATTGTTATTTTGTTCCTTCGTTAATAAAGAACATTGTATCTATTTCATGTTTGAATGAAATAGGTTATCATTTAACTTTTAGTAACAATTGTTGTTACATAACTTTAAATGGCGTTCTTTATGGGACCGGAACATTGTGCAATGGTATCTACACGTTAGATTTATCCGGTGACATTTTCAATATCGAAGTAAGCAACAAGCATGCACGAATAGATAATCGAATGGACTCCTACACATGGCATTGTCGTCATGGCCATATAAGTAAGAAACGCATGACCGAATTACACCGATGTGGAATTCTGGAATCATTTGAACCCGGTTCATTTGATACATGCGAATCATGCTTAAAAGGCAAGATGACCAAATTACCCTTTTCCGGAAAAGGTAATCCAGTGGGAGAATTGCTTGGTCTAATACATACTGATGTATGTGGACCAATGTCAACTCTTGCACAAGGAGGCTATAGCTACTTCATCACCTTTATCGATGATCACTCACGATTCGGGTATGTGTTCTTGATGAAACACAAATCTGAAGCTTTTGAGAAATTCAAAGAATTCAGAAATGAAGTAGAGAAACAGCTTGGCAAAAGTATTAAGATACTTCGATCCGATCGGGGTGGTGAATACTTGAGTCAAGAGTTTCAAGATTATCTTAGGGACAATGGGATATTGTCTCAATGGACTCCGCCGTATACACCACAGCATAATGGTATATCTGAAAGGCGTAACCGAACCTTGATGGACATGGTTAGATCCATGATGAACCATGAAACTCATCCAAAATCCTTTTGGGGCTATGCACTTAAGACAGTTGTTTACTTGCTAAACAGAGTCCCGACCAAGGTAGTCTCTACTACTCCATATGAGATATGGAATAGTAAGAAACCTCACTTAACTCACCTTAAGATATGGGTTGTCCTGCTTATGTGAAGCGGACTGTATCAGACAAATTGGATGCTAAGTCTCATAAATGTCTATTTATTGGATACCCTAAGGAAACGAAGGGTTACCAATTCTATCATCCCTTGGAACAAAAGGTGTTTGTTTCAAGGCATGCTGTATTTCTGGAAATAGAATTTCTTTTACAAGAAAATAGTGGGAGTGTCATTGAACTTGATGAAGTTCAAGAAACTCCAATAGACATTACAGAGACACCTAGTCTAGACCCACAACCGATAACTCATAGTGATGAGCTATCAGTTGAACCTAAAACACCACCACCTCTTCGTAGGTCTGATAGGACACGCAATATTCCAGAGAGATACGGATTTCTCATAAGTGAATTGAACGACGTGTTACTCATAAACGATGACGAACCTATCAGTTATGAAGATGTTCTGAAAAGTTTAGAAAGGGACAAATGGCTTGAAGCCATGAAGTCAGAAATGGATTCAATGTACGAAAATCAAGTATGGGACTTGGTTAACCCACCTGAAGGGATTAAGGCCATAGGGTGCAAGTGGGTTTTCAAGAAGAAAACCGACATGGAAGGTAATGTAGTTACCTTTAAGGCTAGATTAGTGGCAAAAGGATATCGTCAGAAACAAGGAATTGATTATGACGAAACCTATTCGCCAGTAGCTATGCTTAAATCCATTCGGATGCTCCTGGCCATAGCAGCTCATCATGATTATGAGATATGGCATATGGATGTGAACACAGCTTTCCTTAATGGAAACCTGCTTGAGGATGTATACATGATACAACCTGAAGGTTTCACATCGGTTGATAAAACCAAAATATGCAAGCTTCGACGATCCATATATGGACTGAAGCAAGCATCCAGGAGATGGAACATCCGTTTTGATGAGACAATCAAAGAGTTTAATTTCTCACAAAATCCTGACGAACCGTGTGTGTACAAGAAGGTTAGTGGGAGTGCAGTCGTATTCCTAGTGCTATATGTCGATGACATATTGCTTATAGGAAACGATATATCAGTCTTACAATCAGTTAAAATTTGGTTGTCCAAAACTTTCTCCATGAAAGACCTGGGAGAAGCAACCTATATCCTTGGGATTAGAATCTATAGAGATAGATCAAAATGGTTGCTTGGTCTTTCGCAGTCTACATATATAGACTGAGTGCTAAAAAGGTTTAGCATGTCAAAATCCAAGAAAGGTTACCTTCCCATCAGGCATGGGATCAACCTTTCAAAGTCTATGTGTCCGCGCACAGAAGACGAGAGGATTTGCATGAATAAGATTCCTTATGCATCCGCGGTAGGATCTATCATGTATGCTATGTTATGTACTAGGCCCGATGTATCATATGCTTTGAGTGTCACGAGCATATACCAGTCTGATCCAAGAATGGATCATTGGGCGGCTGTCAAGACAATCCTTAAGTACTTAAGAAGAACTAAGGACGTGTTCCTAATATATGGAGAAGGAGATATGGTAATACGTGGGTATATAGATGCCAGTTTCCAGACAAATAAGGATGACTCCAAATCTCAGTCTGGATACGTATTTACTTTGAATGGAGGCGCAATAAGTTGGAAAAGTTCCAAGCAAGACACTGTACCGGATTCTACCACGGATGCGGAATATATCGCGGCTTCGGAAGCAGCAAAAGAAGCTGTCTGGATCAAGAAGTTTGTCTCAGAACTTGGTGTGGTTCCAACCATTGATGAAGCAATACCGGTTTACTGCGACAACAATGGAGCTATTGCACAAGCAAAGGAACCAAGGTCTCATCAGCGATCCAAACACGTGCTTCGCCGCTATCATCTGATCAGAGAGATTATAAGTAGGAATGACATACAAATTGAGAAGATTCCCACTGAAAGGAATTTAGCGGATCCTTTAACTAAGGCCTTGCCTCAAAGCAAGTTTGAGGGTCATGTTAGAGCCTGTGGTATTGGATACCGTAGCGATTGGCATTAGGCCAAGTGGGAGTTTGTTAGTAATATGAGAGAAGTGTCCTAAGACAATCACCTTATGATTGTAATCATTTACTTTAATAAATGAAAATTCACTATTTGAGTATACATGTTCATGTATTTGATTGAGATCTTGAACTCATTTACTGAATGTCCGCAATACAATTCACAGCATGAGAGAATTTGTGATGAATTCACAACTAGTGATTATCTCTACATGTGCAATTGTGAAGTATTGAAATTGTCCCTAGTCGATGAATTGATAAATACGGACACTATCAATTCTGTTGAGACTAGCATGGTTATTCTCTAATCAGCTGATTCTCACTGGCTGGTGACATTGGGATGTCCGGAGATAAACATGGATGCTAGTTAAGGGAACTAGTTCATTGGAGTGACTAGCTGTAAGACTTCATATGGTAATCTACATATAGATATGTCAGTGAAAGTTCTTACTGCAGCTTAAGTGCGATGTTCCTTTGACTTGCGGTGTTCATGTCATCTTGGTCATGAAGACTTATACTTTGACATCTTAAGCAAGCATCTCCAAGGAGATGTGGACCCAGGATGATTGGGTATAAGTCGAAGTGCCCGAGGATGTTTGAACAGCCTACAAAGGATTCACCACTCCTTGCGAGGAGATGTATACCCAAGGCCTATCGTCGGATTGTTACTCGAAGCCTCTGGCCAGTGCATCACATGTTCCGAGTATGAATCTCTCAGAAACATGAGAGTAATTAGAATCCGTTAGACGAGAAAGACATTACTTGGGCTAGGTGTGACGTAGTCAGCCTAGTGGGGACTGACACACATAGACCGTGTCCTGAACCAAGTGGGTGTAAGATGGTGAAGGGTATGAGGCACGATTCATTAGAGCTGCTGAAGGGTTTCAGAATTCTTTCTGAGGTCAACCGTTGATCTTTCGATTAATTGGGGGTCATGATGTACTACTAGGTGCCATTCATGATCGTTCTATAATTGGCTAATTATAGACGGCCAACATAAACCGAAAGCCTATTTAGTCACACGCACAACAAGTAATCCGAGGGATTTAAAACGAGATGAAAATTGGATTTTCTGATCAAGAGAAATAAGTCAAATATGAATTTATCAGAGGCGCATCGGATGCTTAAAATGGCTAAGTCTTTTGAAGGCTTATTGGGCGAATTAAATGAGTTTAATTCGCGAGGAGGCGGCTCGGTTTGGCCGGCCAAAGAGGGTCCCCACCCTCTTTGGTTTGGCCGGCCACAACAAAGGAGAGAAACCAATTTATTTGGTTTAAATTATAAAATAAATCAAGCTCGATTTGTTTTATAAAATTATGGATAAATAAATTTATATAAAGAAATTTATATAAAGAAATTTTTATAAATAAATTTATTTTCATGGAGATTAAAATAAACTTTAAATGGTTTATTTTATTTTATAAAATCAATTGTGAATTGATTTTTCCATGATAAGAAAAATTTATATGGTAAATTTCTTGTAAAAATTTATTCCATAATAAATTGGGAGATGTGTTTGTTTTATTATAAATTTAGTTATAATAAAACTTGGCATAACAGAATAATTCATAAGAAAATTTATAAGATAAATTTCTTATGTAAATTTATTCTGTTAAAAGGGAGACTTGGCAATGGAGAGACTACTATATAAAGGAACCAAAGTCAAGCCATGAATTCCAATTAATCAAGAGATTAAGAAGCTCTCTCTCTCCCTTATTCTCTCCCTCTCTCTCTCTAGGGCCGGCGCCCCTTTCTCTCTCTAGGGCCGGCGCCTCTTTCTCTCTCTAGGGCCGGCGCACCACCTAGGGTTCCCGTGAGCCTCCTCCACCAAGAAGGTGCCAAAGAAGAAGAAGAAGCGGATCGCAACTCCTTCCTCTCCCGGATCTTGATTCCGTTACTTGGTGGTTAGTTTCCATATCTCTCTCTTGATATTCTAGTTGTGCCTTTAGAGAATCTAGTAGTTTTCGTCGGCACAAAACTCGTGGCTTTGCGAAGTCATCCCGAAGAGAACTCGGCGTGGACGCGAATAGAGACGAAGCTTCCAAGGGACGCTACGGTTGGATCTCGTCCCTTTCTTCGAGTTACGCGAGGTACAAAGTAAATTAGTTTACTTTTTTGCAAAATTTTAATTTATGATCATGTCCACACACCATAAGGTCGCATGCTAGATACGTGGTTAAAAATAATTTAAGAAATTATTTATGCTAAACCTTCCGCTGCACGTAATTAAACTTTAAAATTACGAATCCGTATCCATGTCAACATGCACCCGGTCCCAACATGGCCGACATTTAATGCCGGGCCAGTCGACTGCCCTTGGGGCAGTTGACTGGTGCGGGTCTGGACAGACTGCGAATCTTTCCTTTTCACCTATAAAAGGAGCTCCTCGTTACACGTGCACGTACGGTTCCGTACAGTAACGAAGTGCTGCCAAATTGTAGAGTGACTTTTGCTTCCTCCATCATATTTCTGCATCTGTAAAGAGGAAGATCTTGCTGTAAAGGTTTCTCCACCTCAAGGAGACTTTTCGATAGTGAAAAGTGGTGCTCGCGGCGTGGATCCTTGGATTAGTCACCCATCTGGGTGGATACCAAGTAAAACATTTTTTGTTAGCATTGTTACTTCTTTTACATATTATTTCTGCTGCGCTAACAACTCTGTAGAGATTAAAACGATCCTCGAAAGTGCATTCACCCCCCCTCTGCACGCCTAAATCGATCCTTCAGTTGGTATTAGAGCCGGTGCGTTTCGGAAGATCTAACAGTCAACCGGAGCAATTGTAATGGCGTTTCAAGAGGGATACTCCACCGCACGACCACCATTCTTCGACGGCAACGACTTCGCGTACTGGAAAGGTAGGATGCAGTACTATCTCATGAATGATTTTGAAACTTGGATAAGTGTTGCAGATGGCTTCGAGGCGCCCGTCGATGAAAGAGGAGACCCAACACCTATGAGAACATGGTCAAAGGAGGTGATGAAGAAGGCGCAGTCAAATGCCAAGGCCACCACCACACTGCAATGCGGGCTCTCAAAGGAGCAACTGAACAAGGTGGGGCCGTTCAAGAGCGCCAAAGAACTATGGGACAAATTAGTTGAACTGAACAAGGGGTCAAACGAGTCCAGAAGAGCCAAGAAGGACTTGTTGGTGGCCCAACTGCAGTCCCTCTCTATGAAGAGCAACGAGACCGTCAGTCAGCTACATGGAAGGGTAAAGGAAGTAATCAACGAGCTCCATATAATTGGAGAGAAAATCAAAAACCGGGATATTGTCAGGTATGTCTTACAAGACTTCCCGAGAACCACCCTGTGGGCATCCATGGTTGATGCTTACAAGGTATCAAGGGACTTATCTTTAGTTAAATTAGACGACCTATTTTGTGAATTTGAACTGCACGAGCAAGCTAACATTTCGGCAAAAGAGAAAGGTATTGCTTTTGTTGCAGAAAAGGAGAAGAAGAGGAGAAAGGAGAAGAAGAAGGTGATCTACTCATCGTTATCGGATTTAGAGGAGTCAAGTGCCTCTATGGACAGTGACCAAGAGGCCTTTATGGTAAGGAAATTTCGTAAAGCATTTAAAAGTTTTTCTAACAAGTCATATGCTAGGAAAGGGGCCAAAGGTAAGGGTAAGGCCAAGGACATCATATGCTACAACTGTCACCAAGAAGGACATATGAAGAACGAGTGTCCCTAGTTGAAGAAGAGGGATGACAAGAAGGAAGAGAAGAAGAGTGACAAGAAGAAGTCAAAGGGAAAGGAAAAGAGTGCCACGAACCTCAAGGCAACGTGGGACGATCCCTCATCTTCAGAGGAAGAAGAAGAGCAAGTCTCCCACTTCGCTCTTATGGCATAAGATGACTCAGACTCATCGGATGATGAACGAAGCTCAAGCAGTGAAGATGAGAGCTCCTCCACTTTATCATCAGAGTCAGAAGCGTCGGTAAGTGAGATATACCACTTACCCTCCTCTACTTTAGTGAAAATAATCTCTAGCACGAACATGGACTTAGCTAAGGCTAGAGGTAAAGTTAGGGATCTCAAAGAACAAATTGCCATGCTTAGAGTAGAAGCTATTAAACTTAAAGATTTGCATGCTAGCTCTATTTTTTCACATGTTTCACACCTTGAAAATGAAAATAGAAAATTAAGGAAATAGGTAGATGACCTCACGAAGGCCCTTAGGAAATTCCAAGTAGGATCTAGTAACCTAGATATGATATAAACAGTCAAAGGGCTGTATACAACAAGGCTGGGTTGGGCTATAGGCCTAAGATCAAGGAGGTAGCTTTTGTTTCACTCACCGGTAGAATTTGTGCATCTAGGAGATTAGGCACAAAGATGGCATGGGTACCTAAGAAATTTCTAAATGATGTTTATGGATCAAAAATATGGGTACCAAAAGAGTATGTTTTCCGTGTTGTCTAGGTAAAGGTGAAGGAAGCCCCAACTTTGTGGATAGTAGATAGTGGATGGTCAAGACACATGACCGGAGATATGAGCAAGTTCATCACTATTAGCTACCTAAGAGAAGGGACGGTCTCCTTTGGGAATAGTGGAAAGTTGAGGATCATTGGTAGGGGCACAATTGAGGTATCTCCCACTATTTCGATTCATAAAGTACTTTTAATTAAGGATATGAAGTTTAATTTATTAAGTGTGAGTTGTTGGGACCGGGTGCATGTCGACAAGGATACGAGTTCGTAAAATTTAAAATTTTTACGTGCAGCGGAAGAGTTTGCATAAAATAATTTCCTAAATTATTTTAACTTCGTATCTAGCATGCAACCTTATAGTGTGTTGACATAATCATAAAATAAAACTTTGCGGAAAAGTAAACTAATTTACTTTATACCTTTCGTAACTCGAAGAAAGGGACGAGATCCAACCGTAGCGTCCCTTGGAAGCTTCGCCTCTATTCGCGTCCACGCCGAGTTCTCTTCGGGATGACTTCGCAAAGTCACGAGTTTTGTGCCGACGAGAACTACTAGATTCTCTATGGGCACAACTTAAAAGAACAAGAGAAAAATTAGGAAACTAACCAACGAAGTAACGGAATCGAATTCCGAGAAGAGAGGAGTCGCTATCCGCTTCTTCTTCTTCTTGTTCGGGTTCTCCTTCTTCTTGATTGCTCACGCCAACTTCAAAAGGGGGGAAGTTGTTTGGTGCGCCGGCCCTAAACCACTAGGGTGGGCACCGGCCCTAGGCAAGAGAGGGAGAGGGAGAGGAGAAGAGATTAAGAGAGAGAGGGAGAGAATAATTAATCTCTTGATTGGGAATAAGGGCTAGCCTTTGGTTCCTTTATATAGTAGCAACTCCTTTGCTAAGTCTCCCTCTAAACCGAATTAACGGAATTAACGGAATTAGTTATAAGAAATTTATCTTATAAATTTTCTTATTAATTATTCCGTTTAAACCGAGTCTTTATTATAAACTAATTTATAATAAAACTAATTCTTCTTCTCTTTAAATTATGGAATAAATTTTTATAAGAAATTTATAAACTTTCTTATTATGAAAAAATCAATTCATAATTGATTTTATAAAATTAAAATAAACCAATACATGGATTATTTTAATCTTCCATAAAAGAATAAATTTCTATAAATTTTATTTATATAAATTTCTTTATACAAATTTATTTATCCATAATTTATAAAATAAATCGCACTAGATTTATTTTATTAATTAAACCAAAATTAATTGGTTTTCTCCTCTTATTGTGGCCGGCCACCAAAGGGGGTTTTGGCACCCTCTTTGGCCGGCCAAACCAACCCGAACCGCCGTGAATTAAACTCATTTAATTTGCCCAAAAAGCCTTCAAAAGACTTAGCCATTTTTAGCTTCCATTGCGCCTCTGACTAACTCAGATTCGACTTATTTCTCTTGATCGGAAAATCCAATTTGAACTCGTTTTAAATCTCTCGGATTACTCGTAGTGCGTGTGACTAAATAGGCTTTCGATTTATGTTGGTCGTCTATAATTAACTAATTATAGAACGATCATGAGTGGCACCTAGTAGTATATCATGATCCACAATTAATCGAAAGATCAACGGTTTGACCTCAGAAGAAATTATTCTGAAACCCTTCAGCAGCTCTAATGAATCGTGCCCCATTCCTTTCACCACCTTATACCCACTTGGTTCAGGACACGGTCTATGGTGTCAGTCCCCACTAGGCTGACTACGTCACACCTAGCCCAAGTAGTGTCTTTCTCGTCCTTTGGATTTCTAATTACTCTCATGTAAGAGACTCGCACTCTAAACATGATATACTCTGGCCAGAGGTTTTGAGTAACAATCCGACGATAGGCCTGGGTATACATCTCCTCGCAAGGAGTGGTGAATCCTTTGTAGGCTGTTCAAACATCTTCGGGCACTTCGGCTCATACGCAATCATCCTGGGTCCACA
Organism: Boesenbergia rotunda; assembly: GCA_024364735.1. Classification (NCBI taxonomy): domain Eukaryota; kingdom Viridiplantae; phylum Streptophyta; class Magnoliopsida; order Zingiberales; family Zingiberaceae; genus Boesenbergia; species Boesenbergia rotunda. The sequence continues at coordinate 138,553 of JAGFNQ010007278.1, read as the reverse complement.
CCTCCTTGGAGATGCTTGCTTAAGATGTTAAAGTATAAGTTTCCATGACCAAGATGACTTGAACACCGCAAGTCAAAGGAACATCGCACTTAAGCTGCAGTAAGAACTTCATTGACATATCTTTATAGATAACCATATGAAGTTTTACAGCTAGTCACTCCAATGAACTAGTTCCCTTAACTAGCATCCATGTTTATCTCCGGACATCCCAATGTCACCAGCCAGTGAAAATCAGCTGATTAGAGAATAACCCATGCTAGTCTCAACAGAATTGATAGTGTCCATTTTTATCAATTCATCGACTAGGGATAATTTCAATACTTTACAATTGCACAGTAGAGATAATCACTAGTTGTGATCCCATCACAAATTCTCTTATGCTGTGAGTTGTATTGCGGACATTCAGTAGATGAGTTTAAGATCCCAATCAAATATACAAAACATGTATACTCAAATAGTGAATTATCATTTATTAATATAAATGTTTACATCATAAGGCGATTGCCTTAGGACACTTTTCTCATATCACTAACATGAGTCAACTATGTGATGCCGGTTTTAGAGTAGAATTTCATGCTAAGAAATGTGTAATAAGGCAAAGTGAATCAAACACTATCATATTAGAAGGGTTTAGAGAGGCAAACTTATATTATCTTGATCTATCTTATGCTACTAACAATGTTGATAAGTGTCTCATGTCTAAAGAAGAAGAAGGGTGGTTGTGGCACCGAAGACTTGGACACGTCAACATGAGGAACATTGCAAGAGTGGCCAAGGAAGAATTGGTGAAGGGGCTCCCAATGATCAAGTACGAAAAGAACAAGTTGTGTGATGCATGCCAAGAGGGTAAGCAATCAAAAGCATCACACAAAGGTAAAACTCTAATCACCACTTCCTTACCTTTAGAACTTTTGCATATAGATTTGTTTGACTGCCATAGTACTCCATCACTTGTAGGGAGTAAGTATTGCCTAGTGATAGTAGATGATTTTTCTAGGTTCACATGGGTCTACTTCTTGAAACATAAGGATGATACCCTAGATATCTTTATAGGATTTAGTAAAAGGGTAGAAAACGAAAAGAACATCAAAATAAACCGAATTAGGAGTGACCATGGTGGGGAGTTCCAAAACGCTAACTTCACACAATTTTGTGTTGAAAATGGGTACAAGCATGAGTTTTCATGCCCAAGGACTCCTTAATAAAATGGGGTAGTTGAGAGGAAAAATCGAGCCCTACAAGAAGCTGCTAGGACTATGCTTAATGCATATTCCCTTCCTAGCTATTTTTGGGCTGAAGCGGTTAACACCGCTTGTTATATCCAAAACCGGGTGTTGGTACATAGGTTTTTAGGAAAAACACCCTTTGAACTGTGGAATGGAAGGGTACCACAAGTCCATTATTTTAGAGTCTTTGGATGTAAAGTCTATATCTTAAACACCAAAGACGACCTAAGAAAATTTGAGTCAAAAGCCGATGAAGGAATCTTAGTAGGATACTCTTTAACTAGTAGGGGTTATAGAGTGTACAACAAGAGGACAAAAGTGATTGAGGAGTCCTCAAATGTCAAATTTGATGAAACCACTTGTACCTACCCTAGAAAGGCCTCTATTGATAAGGATATAGAAGAGGTCCAACCTCTTGCCCAAAGAATCCAAGACCTACATTTGGAGGGTAATGATCAAGGGGGAGTAAGAAGTACCCTAGAGGATGAGGAAAAAGGAGTAAATGAACCTACAACCTCTAGACCCTTGAGACATCACCATGATCATCCTATTGACCAAATTGTGGGTGATGTAAATCAAGGAGTAAGGACTAGGTCCTACTTTAGGGATCAAACTAGTCAAATAGCTCTAATCTCCCAATTAGAACCCAAGACCATTGATGAAGCATTGGGAGATGCTGATTGGGTTTTGGCCATGCAAGAAGAGCTAAACCAATTTGAGAGGAGTGCAGTTTGGGAGTTAGTTCCTAGGCCCACTGATTGTACCATTGTAACCACGAGATGGGTCTTTAGGAACAAATTAGATGACCAAGGTAAAATCACTAGGAACAAGGCTAGATTAGTGGCTAGGGGGTTTAACCAAGTTGAGGGATTAGATTATGATGAGACCTATGCCCCCGTAGTTAGGTTAGAATCAATTAGAATTCTACTAGCCTATGCCGCTCACATGGGTTTTACACTCCACCAAATGGATGTGAAGTCGGCATTCCTAAACGGGATCATTAAGGAAGAGGTTTATGTAGAACAACCCCCCGGGTTTGAGGACCCCAACTATCCAAGACACGTATTCAAATTAAGGAAAGCCTTACATGGACTGAAACAAGCTCCCCGGGCTTGGTATGAGAGACTTTCTTCCTTTTTGGTGTCTAAGGGGTTTAGAAGAGGAACAATTGACCCTACATTGTTCCTAAAATCTAAGGACATATTTGTTGCCCAAGTCTATGTAGATGATATCATTTTTGGGTCAACAAATAATGACTTCCTACAAGAATTCATCAAGTGTATGGAAGATGAATTTGAGATGAGTCTTGTAGGAGAGCTAACCTTTTTCTTGGGACTTCAAGTTAAGCAAACGAATGAAGGTACACATGTATTTCAAACCAAATATGCTAAAGAGATGCTAAAGAAATTTAGTCTGGAACATGCTAAGGAAGCATCTACACCCATAGGAACCAATGTGAAAATGGATAGTGACATTGAAGGGAAAATGGTAGACTCTAAACAATATAGGAGCATGATTGGTAGCCTCCTATACCTAACCGCTAGTAGGCCCAATATACTTTTTGCGGTAGGAATGTGTGCAAGGTACCAATCATGTGCCAAAGAGTCCCATTTGATTGTAGTCAAGAGGATCCTAAGGTATGTGAATGAGACCCTCAATGTCGCACTTTGGTATCCTAGAACCCCTAGTGTTGATCTAATTGGATACACCGACTTAGACTATGCGGGTTGTAAGTTAGATAGGAAGAGTACAAGTGGAGGGTGTCAATTCCTTGGGTCTTCTTTAGTTAGTTGGAGTAGTCGAAAACAACCATGCGTTGCCCTATCAACAACGGAGGCAGAATATGTGACAATGGGTGGATGTGTTTCCCAACTCCTTTGGAACATGCACACCTTAGAGGACTATAAGCTACATTACACCAAGGTCAAAGTCTTGTGTGATAATGTAAGCACCATCAACCTAACTAAAAATCTGGTTCACCATTCTAGAACAAAACACATTGAAGTGAAACATCACTTCATCAGAGACCATGTGGCAAGGGGAGACATAGAATTACACTAGGTTGAATCAAAGTCGAACCTAGCCGACATCTTTACCAAGTCTCTTCCCGAATCGGAGTTTACATCCTTAAGAAGAGGCCTTGGAATGTGTTTTGTGGAAGTATAGAATGAACTTGGAGACATTAGCTTTGAAAAAGGGCGCTTGATCCATTAGGGTGATACATTTGGCTCACTTGTGCTTGTGGCACATTGTTGAACCATTAAAAGTATCAAAATATCAAAACTAGACCAACTATGGGGGAGGCAAGTGTTTAATCAATGAACACTTTGCCAAAGATCATAGTTGGACATTTTAAAACTTTGAAAACTATTTTATGTTTTACATACTTTGCCATGTCTTTCAAAGTCATATGATTGCAAATTTGGTTTCAAAGTTTGATACAAAATGTAGTAATTTTCAAAACTTTTGGATTTTTATCAAAAGTCATGCATGTTTGAAATTTTATATGGTTTAATATTTTTCCCTGATAGAGTATAACATTTCAAACATGCATGCAAAATTTTACAATTTTTGGAATTTTCTGGAAGTTTCTGAAATTCGGCAGAAAACCTGAAATATCAGACTGGTAGCATATCAGTTGACTGCCCTATGGGCAGTCGACTGGCACGCCTGTTTTCAGCCACTGTGAGAAATTTCAGAAATCGAAAATTCTCACATTTGATGCCGTAGGGTTTGGTTGCTTGAGGCAATCATTTTGATGGTGTCAAAGGGGGAGAATGGGTGGTTTAAGTTAGAATTTTGACTTAAAATGGATGATTTTAGGTATTTTGTCTAATTTAGACCTTGAAAGGTTAAAATTTGGAGAGAAGACATGGATTAAGGGGGAGGTACCTCTTAGGTTTTGATATGTCTTACATTCTTACATATATTGATGTTGTTAAGTGGAAACTTAACTTGGAATGTGATTGGAATTGAAAACTGGCAGAAGACATAAGTTAAGGGGGAGGTTACCTCTTAGGGTTATTATGTCTCATAATGTTTCAATTGCTATCTTTTGCTATTGCTATTGCTGTTATTTATCTCTAACTTAAACATATTGCCAAACATCAAAAAGGGGGAGATTGTTGAGGCAATCAACCCTTAAATGATTGGAAGATCATGGTTTTGATGTGTGGGCGAATAGGTTTAAAGTTAGAGTGTTATGTTGTATTTGATTTGTGTGATTGAGTTTGCAGGACTTGGAGAATCACACTTGGTGGACCTATCTGAGGGACGGGAGCCGAGGGAGGAGAGCTCCAAGGGCAAGCCGGGAAGTGGACTTCAAAGGGCACACGTGAAGGGTGGCATGGAGGCAAGCCAAGGGAAGGCTTGCGTGCGCATCCGAGGGACGATAGCCAGAGGAAGAGGACTTCAAGGGGCTAGCCAAGGGAGCAGACTTGAAGGCACACGCGAAGGAGAAGGTTCGGAGTGGCTGGAGCTGAGCTGGGAGGCAGGGTAGTCGACTGGCCCAGAGGCAGTCGACTGCCAAAACCCACATAAAGTTCGCAACTTCGGACCAGTCGACTAGCCTTGGGGCAGTCGACTGGTATACCCCAAAACTAGCCGTTGGCTAGCTGTTGGCTAGCCGTTGGTCGGCATTTAATGCCGGGCCAGTCGACTGCCCTCGGGGCAGTCGACTGGTGCGGGTCTGGACAGACTACGAATCTGTCCTTTTCACCTATAAAAGGAGCTCCTCGTTACACGTGCACGTACGGTTCCGTACAGTAACGAAGTGCTGCCAAATTGTAGAGTGACTTTTGCTTCCTCCATCATATTTCTGCATCTGTAAAGAGGAAGATCTTGCTGTAAAGGTTTCTCCACCTCAAGGAGACTTTTCGATAGTGAAAAGCGGTACTCGCGGCGTGGATCCTTGGATTAGTCACCCATCTGGGTGGATACCAAGTAAAACATTTTTTGTTAGCATTGTTTACTTCTTTTACATATTATTTTCGCTGCGCTAACAACTCTGTAGAGATCAAAATGATCCGCAAAAGTGCATTCACCCCCCTTTGCACGCCTAAATCGATCCTTCAATTATCGTTTGAGAATCACCTCAAAATTTCCAAGATTTGATCACATATTTTATTTATGGAAAATTAATATCAATAACTTAATTTGGACGGCTCCCCGAGGCTCAATCCAAAATAAGAATTTATTGATATTATAATTTGGACGGCTCCCCAAGGCTCAATCCAAATTAAACATTTGACAGTTTAAATTTAATTTAGGAAATTTAATTATAACAACTATCTTTAAATTGGACGGCTCTCCGAGGCACAATCCAAAATAAAAAATTTTGTAAATAATTTAATTTCCAATTATGAATTTAAATGCCAATTAATATTTCCATAATTTGTCTAGACTTTCTTGAAAGAAAGTGCCCAAAATTGCGAGCTTTCCATAAATGGAAAGTTTCCAAAAATAATAGGTTTTCAGAATAATTGTAAGTTTCTGGTACAAAGAAAACTTACGTATTTCCAAAATTAGAAAATTTGCAAAATAGGAAATTTCCAAAAATTGGAATGTTTTCACAATTATCATAAAATTTCAGAAACAGATGTATTTCAAAAGTTTGCGAAATTTCATGAGGATTTCCAAACCTTGAAATTCCTAAATCGAAAATTTACCATAATTAGAAAATTTTCCAAAATTGAGATCATAACAAAGTTTCCGCAAAACCAATTATATGATTATGTCGAACACTAACCGGCTCTGATACCACTGTTGGGACCGGGTGCATGTTGACATGGATGCGTGTTCGTAATTTTAAAATTAGTTACGTGCAGCGGAAGGTTTAGCATAAATAATTTCTCAAATTATTTAACCACACATCTAAGCATGCAACTTTATTTTGTGTACACATTATCATATATTTAAAATTTTACAGAAACGTAAACTAATTTACGTATTACCTCGCATAACTCGAAGGAAGGGACGAGATCCAATCGTAAGCGTCCCTCGGAAGCTCCGCCTCTATTCGCGCCCACGCCGAGTATCTTCGGGATGACTTCGCAAAGCCATGAGTTTCGTGTTCTCGAGAACTACTAGATTCTCCGAGAATGCGACAAGAAAACCAAGAGAGAAGTAATCACATCGGAAAAATTCACTACCAAGGTTGGCCGGAATCACAATTCCGGCGAGAAGGAGGAAGATGACTTGCGCCCAATCCCAAGGTGATAATGGCCGGAGAGGAAGATCGTCCCAACGGAAGAACCTTGTCGCCTCAGTGCTTCTCCTTGTGCTCACGGCAAGAAGAAGGGAGAAGAGCCTTGTGCCCGGCCAAGAGAAAGAAGGGAGGAGAGGGAGAGAGCCCAGGCAAGAATACTTCGATTGATTTCCAAGCCTTGCCTTGGGTCCTTTATATAGTGGCCTCTCAACCGCCAAGTCTCTTTTTTTCTTATGGAATAAATTTTCTATGACTTATTCCATCATGTCAGGTTTTATCATATTTTAATTCATGATAAAAATCGACCAAGTCTCCTTTTTTCTTATGGAATAAATTTTCTTATCATGGTAAATCAATCCATGATTGATTTTATATAATAAAATAAACCAATCCATGGTTCATTTTAATTTCCATGAAAAATAAACCAAACATTGGTTTATTATATAAAAATTTATATCATCCATAATTTTATAAAACAAACTACACTTGGTTTATTTTATAAATTGAACCAAAAACTTGGTTCTCTCCATTTGTTGTGGCCGGCCAAGCAAAGAGGATGGAGACCCTCTTTGGCCGGCCCATCCAAGCCACGCCCCAATGAATTAAACTTATTTAATTTATTTATTAAGTCTTCAAAAGACTTAACCATTTTACGCTTCCGATGCGTCTCTGAAAAATTCAGATTCGACTTATCGTTTGGCTTAACTAAACCTAATCTCTCTTGATTGGAAAATCCAATTTTCAACTCATTTTAAATCCCTCGGATTACTCGTAGTGCGTGTGACTAAATAGGCTTTCGATTTATGTTGGCCGTCTATAATTAATCCATTATAGAATGATCATGAGTGACACCTAGTAGTATATCATGATCCCCAATTAATCGAAAGATCAACGGTTGACCTCAGAAACAATTCTGAAACCCTTCAGCAGCTATAATGAATCGTGCCCCATTCCCTTCACCGTCTTATACCCACTTGGTTCAGGACATGGTCTATGTGTGTCAGTCCCCACTAGGCTGACTACGTCACAGCTAGCCCAAGTAATGTTTTCTCGTCCTACGGATTCTAATTACTCTCATGTATTTAAGAGATTCATACTCTAAACATGTCATGCTCTGGCCAGAGGCTTCGAGTAACAATCCGACGATAGGCCTTGGGTATACATCTCCTCGCAAGGAGTGGTGAATCCTTTGTAGGTTGTTCAAACATCTTCGGGCACTTCGGCTTATACCCAATCATCCTAGGTCCACACCTCCTTGGAGATGCATGCTTAAGATGTCAAAGTATAAGTCTCCATGACCAAGATGACTTGAACACCGCAAGTCAAAGGAACATCGCACTTAAGCTGCAATAAGAACTTCATTGATATATCTATATATAGACTACCATATGAAGTTTTACAGCCAGTCACTCCAATGAACTAGTTCCCTTAACAAGCATTCATGTTTATCTCCGGACATCCCAATGTCACCAGCCAATGAGAATCAGCTGATTAGAGAATAACCCATGCTAGTCTCAACAGAATTGATAGTGTCTGTATTTATCAATTTATCGACTAGGGACAATTTCAATACTTCAGAATTGCACATGTAGAGATAATCACTAGTTGTGAATTCATCACAAATTCTCTCATGCTGTGAATTGTATTGTGGACATTCAGTAAATGAGTTGAAGATCTCAATCAAATACATAAACATGTATACTCAAATAGTGAATATTCATTTATTAAAATAAATGATTACAATCAAAAGACGATTGCATTAGGACACTTTTCTCATATCACTAACAAACTCCCACTTGGCCTAATGCCAATCGCTACGGTATCCAATACCACAGGCTCTAACATGACCCTCAAACTTGCTTTGAGGCAAGGCCTTAGTTAAAGGATCCGCTAAATTCCTTTCAGTGGGAATTTTCTCAATTTGTATATCATTCCTACTTATAATCTCTCTGATCAGATGATAGCGGCGAAGCACATGTTTGGATCGCTGATGAGACCTTGGTTCCTTCGCTTGTGCAATAGCTCCATTGTTATCGCAATAAATCGGTATTGCTTCATCAATGGTTGGAACCACACCAAGTTCTGAGACAAACTTCTTGATCCAGACTGCTTCCTTTGCTGCTTCCGAAGCTGCAATATATTCTGCTTCCGTGGTAGAATCCGCTATGGTGTCTTGCTTGGAACTCTTCCAACTTATTGCACCTCCATTCAAAATAAATACGTATCCGGACTGAGATTTGGAGTCATCCTTATCTGTCTGGAAACTAGCATCTGTATACCCACGTATTATCATATCACCTTCTCCATATATTAGGAACACATCCTTAGTTCTTCTCAAGTACTTGAGGATTGTCTTGACAGCCGCCCAATGATCAATTCCCGGATCAGATTGGTATCTGCTTGTGACGCTCAAAACATATGATACATCGGGCCTAGTACATAACATAGCATACATGATAGATCCTATCGCGGATGCATAAAGAATCTTATTCATGCAAATCCTCTCGTCTTCTATGCGCGGACACATAGACTTCGAAAGGTTGATCCCATGCCTGATGGGAAGGTAACCTTTCTTGGATTCCGACATGCTAATCCTTTCTAGCACTCGGTCTATATAAGTAGACTGTGAAAGACCAAGCAACCGTTTTGATCTATCTCTATAGATTCTAATCCCAAGGATATAGGTTGCTTCTCCCAGGTCTTTCATGGAGAAAGTTTTGGACAACCAAATTTTAACTGACTGTAAGACTGATATATCGTTTCCTATAAGTAATATGCCATCGACATATAACACTAGGAATACGACTGCACTCCCACTAACCTTCTTGTACACACAAGGTTCGTCAGGATTTTGTGAGAAATCAAACTCTTTGATTATCTCATCAAAACGGATGTTCCAGCTCCTGGATGCTTGCTTTAATCTATATATGGATCGTCGAAGCTTGCACCATGTATACATCCTCAAGCAGGTTTCCATTAAGGAAAGCTATTTTCACATCCATTTGCCATATCTAATAATCATAATGAGCTGCTATGGCCAGGAGCATCCGAATGGATTTAAGCATAGCTACTAGCGAATAGGTTTTGTCATAATCAATTCTTTGTTTCTGACGATATCCTTTTGCCACTAATCTAGCCTTAAAGGTAACAACATTACCTTCCATGTCGGTTTTCTTCTTGACAACCCACTTGCACCCTATGGGCTTAATCCCTTCAGGTGGGTTAACCAAGTCCCATACTTGATTTTCGTACATGGAATCCATTTCTGACTTCATGGCTTCAAGCCATTTATCCCTTTCTGAATTTTTTAGAACATCTTCATAACTGATAGGTTCATCATCGTTATTGAGTAACACGTCGTTCGATTCACTTATGAGAAATCTGTATCTCTCTGGAATATTGCGTGTCCTATCAGACCTACGAAGAAGTGGTGTTGTTTTAGGTTCATCTGATAGCTCATCATTATGAGTTATTGGTTGTGGGTCTAGACTAGGTGTCTCTGTAATGTCTATTGGAGTTTCATGAACTTCTTCAAGTTCAATGCTACTCCCACTGTTTTCTTGTAAAAGAAATTCTTTTTCTAGAAATACAACATGCCTTGAAACAAACACCTTTTGTTCCAAGGGATGATAGAGTTGGTAACCCTTCGTTTCCTTAGGGTATCCATGTTAGTGATATGAGAGAAGTGTCCTAAGGCAATCGCCTTATGATGTAAACATTTATATTAATAAATGATAATTCACTATTTGAGTATACATATTTTGTGTATTTGATTGGGATCTTAAACTCATCTACTGAATGCCCGCAATACAACTCACAGCATAAGAGAATTTGTGATGGGATCACAACTAGTGATTATCTCTAACGTGCAATTGTGAAGTATTGAAATTATCCCTAGTCGATGAATTGATAAAAACGGACACTATCAATTCTGTTGAGACTAGCATGGGTTATTCTCTAATCAGCTGATTTTCACTGGCTGGTGACATTGGGATGTCCGGAGATAAACATGGATGTTAGTTAAGGGAACTAGTTCATTGGAGTGACTAGCTGTAAAACTTCATATGGTTATCTATAAAGATATGTCAATGAAGTTCTTACTGCAGCTTAAGTGCGATGTTCCTTTGACTTGCGGTGTTCAAGTCATCTTGGTCATGGAGACTTATACTTTAACATCTTAAGCAAGCATCTCCAAGGAGGTGTGGACCCAGGATGATTGGGTATGAGCCGAAGTGCCCGAAGATGTTTGAACAGCCTACAAAGGATTCACCACTCCTTGCGAGGAGATGTATACCCAGGCCTATCGTCGGATTGTTACTCAAAACCTCTGGCCAGAGTATATCATGTTAAGAGTGCAAGTCTCTTAAATACATGAGAGTAATTAGAAATCCAAAGGACGAGAAAGACATTACTTGGGCTAGGTGTGACGTAGTCAGCCTAGTGGGGACTGACACAAATAGACCGTGTCCTGAACCAAGTGGGTATAAGATGGTGAAGGGAATGGGGCACGATTTAGTAGAGCTGCTGAAGGGTTTCAGAATAATTTCTTCTGAGGTCAAACCGTTGATCTTTCGATTAATTGGGGGTCATGATGTACTACTAGGTGCCACTCATGACCGTTCTATAATTGGTTAATTATAGACGGCCAACATAAATCGAAAGCCTATTTAGTCACACGCACTACGGGTAATCCGAGGGATTTAAAACGAGTTGAAAATTGGATTTTCCGATCAAGAGAAATAAGTCGAATCTGAGTTAATCAGAGGCGCAATGGAAACTAAAAATGGCTAAGTCTTTTGATGGCTTTTTCGGCGAATTAAATGAGTTTAATTCGCGATCGGTTCGGGTCGGTTTTGGCCGGCCAAAGAGGGTGTTAACCCTCCTTGGGTGGCCGGCCAATAAAGGAAGAATAAACCAATTTAATTGGTTTAATTAATAAAATAAATCTAGCGCTATTTATTTTATAAATTATGGATGAATAAATTTGTATAAAGAAATTTATATAAATAAATTTGTAGAAATTTATTCTTTTTATGGAAGTTAAAATAATCCATGAAATGGTTTATTTTAATTTTATAAAATCAATTAAGAATTGATTTTTCCATAATAAGAAAGTTTATAAATTTCTTATAAAATTTATTCCATAATTTAAAGAGAAGAGGAATTTGTTTTATTATAAATTAGTTATAATAAGACTCGGCTTAAATGGAATAATTAATAAGAGAATTTATAAAATAAATTTTTTATAACTAATTCCGTTAATTCCGTTAATTCGGTTTAGAGGGAGACTTAGCAAAGGAGTTGCTACTATATAAAGGAACCAAAGGCAAGCCCTTATTCCCAATCAACTAATCAAGTTGTGAAGAGCTCTCCCTCTCTCTCTTCTCTTCTCCCTCTTCTCTTCTCCCCACCTAGGGCCGGCGCCCTCTTGGAGTTTTAGGGCCAGCACCCTCTTGAAGAACTAGGGCCGGCGCAACCCTCTCCTCCCCTTGTGAGTTGCCGTGAGCTTCAACAAGAAGGAGAAACCAAACAAGAAGAAGAAGAAGCTGATAGCGACTCCTCTCTTCCCGGAATTTAGATTCCGTTTCTTCTTGGTGAGTTTCCTATTTTTCTCTTGTTCTTCTTTGTTGTGCCTATAGAGAATCTAGTAGTTCTCGTCGGCACAAAACTCGTGACTTTGCGAAGTCATCCCGAAGAGAACTCGGCGTGGACGCGAATAGAGGCGAAGCTTCCAAGGGACGCTACGGTTGGATCTCGTCCCATACTTCAAGTTACGAGAGGTATAATGTAAATTAGTTTACTTTTCCGCAAAGTTTTATTTTATGATTATGTCAACACACTATAAGGTTGCATGCTAGATACGAAGTTAAAATAATTTAGGAAATTATTTTATGCAAACTCTTCCGCTGCACGTAAAAATTTAAAATTTTATGAACTCGTATCCTTGTCGACATGCACCCGGTCCCAACAGTGGTATCAGAGCCGGTTAGTGTTCGACATTATCATATAATTGTTTTGCGGAACACTTTGTCATGATCTCAATTTCGGAAAAATTTTTCAATTATGGAAACTTTCAAATTATAATGGATTTTAGATTTAGAAATTTCAAAGTTTGGAAATCTTCATGAAATTTCGCAAACGTTTGGAATTTTCTAGTTTCTAAAATTTTATGATAATTGTGAAAACTTCCCATCTTTGGAAACTTTCTAAATTTTGGAAAATTTTCTATTTTAGAAATTTTCTAATTTTTGGAAATATGTAAGTTTTCTTTTTACCAGAAACTTACAATTATTCTAAAAAATTATTTTGAAATCTCGCAATTTTGGGCACTTTCTTTTGAGAAAGTCTAGACAAATTCATGGACAGTTAATTGACAATTAAATTTAAATTGGTTTTTAAATTGACAACAAAATTCTTTATTTTGGATTGAGCCTCGGGGAGCCGTCCAATTTAAAGTTAGTTGTTGTAATTTAATTTCCCAATTTTTAATTGAAATTGTCATGTTTGATTTGGATTGAGCCTCGGGGAGCCGTTCAATTAGATTTACAACACATTACTTTTCTTTGGGTATCTGAGCCTCGGGGAGCCACCCTTAGAAAACAATTTGTTGTAATTAATTAAATCCATGAATAAAATATGTTGAAGCGGTGATGCTCTTACATATTGTTGTCTCCAAAATTAATTAGGAAAATGGTTTCCTATAGAGTATTCTTAAATAAGATTTTCATGAAAATAATATGTAGTTGAATTAAGGGATTTGTCTCTTAATTTAATAAGATTTGATTTAGAGAAATCAAAGTCTTGAACACATTATTTCCGAAATTAATTATGACAATTTAGGAAATTGTTTCCCAAAACAATTCCTTTAATAAAGTATGAAATTATAATTAGGAAATCCGGTTCCTAATTTAATTCATGAGACTTGATAAATTAAGTCACATACATACTTTATTAAGGAAATCGTTAGTCATGACATAATGTCATGAATGTGCTTAGAAAAGAAAGGATGAGACCCAAAACCCCTTACAAAATATTAAGGCCAACACCTTCCATTAATATGGTTAGAATCGGAGTTTTATTTCTCGTTTGGGTTGATGGACACATCCATGCCCAGCTTGAACCTCAACATGTTCAAACCATGGAATTAGTTTATGAATAATATAGTTGGAGTCAGAGGTCAATCCTTAGTTTTGGTTGTTGGACACATCCAAGCCTGACTAAACGGTTGAATGAGCTCCAACCATATTAAAACTATTTCTTGATTAATGGGTCAGCCTTAAGCTTGGAGCATCGATTTGTTGTGCCACAGCCAAGGTCGATGCAAAGAGAGGTGCAGTTGGGTGCTATGTATAATGTCGCATACTTGTTAATGAGTTAACAACCCAATGATTTATGCAAACATTCAATTAGTTGATAGCATAAAGTGATAGTTACATATATGTGATATGTAATCGGTATAATTACCTACCTTCATAGCTAAGAATAACTTGATGGCCACAGCCATGGTTGTTCTTATCTATGGTTGGATATCAACCTATTTGGAGATGTTCCTACAATCTCCCGAATTGATAAAAAGGGTTATTCAATTTGAAAAATAAATAGGATTTTTAATTAATGTATATTGATACATTCTTTAATCATTCTTCTCACATAATCTCAATTTGTATTTCTAGGATAATCACTCGATCATGTCTTCTCTGAATTTGAGTTCCATTTTGGACACCAATAAACTGACTGGGCCAAACTTCATGGACTGGCTTCGAAACCTGAGGATAATCCTCAAGGCAGAGAAGCTTGCTTATGTCCTTGAAGATCAACCTCCCAACCGTCTTCCTGAAAATGCAACTCCAGACCAGTTTCCTGAGTTGCTCAACCTGCTGAAGACTTTAAAGCCTTCTGTGAAGCAGGATCTAAAGACGGTACTGTTAGTTGGTTCCTCGAAGAAAGGTTCTAAGAGGAAGGCCGAAGAACAGAATAAGGGAAAGGAGAAAAAGGCCAAAAAGACTGAAAATACCCTAAAAGGCACTTGCCATCACTGTGGCAAGGAGGGTCACTTGCGAAGAAACTGCAAGATTTATCTTGAGTCCTTGAAAGAGAAGGCATCCGATGCCCCATCCTCTTCAAGTATCTTCGTTATTGAATGTCACTCTATTTCCTCAAACACTTGGGTTCTTGATACTGGGTGTAGCTCACATATATGTAATGACATACTGGGGCTAAGGAATAGAAGAAGACTCGTCAAAGGAGAAGCGAATTTGCGAGTTGGAAACGGAGCAAAGATTGCTGCTGTTGCCATCGGAACATATTTGCTAAAGCTCCCCACTGGACGTGTCTTAAAATTGGATAATTGTTATTTCGTTCCTTCGTTAATAAAGAATATTGTATCTATTTCATGCTTGAATGAAAATGGTTTTCATTTAACTTTTTGTAACAATTGTTGTTACATAACTTTAAATGGCGTTCTTTATGGGAATGGAACTTTGTGCAATGGCATCTACACGTTAGATTTATCCAATGACGTTTTCAATATCGAAGTTAGCAACAAACGTGCTAGAATAGATAATCGAATAGACTCCTACACTTGGCATTGCCGTCTTGGCCATGTAAGTAAGAAACGCATGAGCGAATTACACCGATGTGGAATTCTGGAATCATTTGAACCCGGTTCATTTGATACATGCGAATCATGCTTAAAAGGCAAGATGACCAAATTACCCTTTTCCGGAAAAGGTAATCCAGTGGGAGAATTGCTTGGTCTAATACATACTGATGTATGTGGACCAATGTCAACTCTTGCACAAGGAGGCTATAGCTACTTCATCACCTTTATCGATGATCACTCACGATTCGGGTATGTGTTCTTGATGAATCACAAATCTGAAGCCTTTGAGAAATTCAAAGAGTTCAGAAATGAAGTAGAGAAACAACTTGGCAAAAGTATTAAGATCCTTCGATCCGATCGGGGTGGTGAATACTTAAGTCAAGAGTTTCAAGATTATCTTAGGGACAATGGGATATTGCCTCAATGGACTCCGCCATATACACCACAGCATAATGGTGTATCTGAGAGGCGTAACCGAACCTTGATGGACATGGTTTGATCTATGATGAATCATGCAACTCTTCCAATATCTCTCTGGAATATTGCGTGTCCTATCAGACCTACGAAGAGATGGTGTAGTTTTAGGTTCAACTGATAGCTCATCACTATGAGTTATCGGTTGTGGGTCTAGACCAGGTGTCTCTGTAATGTCTATTGGAGTTTCTTGAACTTCATCAAGTTCAATGCCACTCCCACTGTTTTCTTGTAAAAGAAATTCTCTTTCCAGAAATACAGCATGCCTTGAAACAAACACCTTTTGTTCCAAGGGATGATAGAATTGGTAACCCTTCGTTTCCTTAGGATACCCAATAAATAGACATTTATCAGACTTAGCATCCAATTTGTCTGATATAACCCGCTTCACATAAGCAGGACAACCCCATATCTTAAGGTGAGTTAAGTGAGGTTTCTTACTATTCCATATCTCATACGGAGTAGTAGAGACTACCTTGGTCGGGACTCTGTTTAGCAAGTAAACAGCTGTCTTAAGTGCATAGCCCCAAAAGGATTTTGGAAGAGTTGCATGATTCATCATCGACCTAACCATGTCCATCAAGGTTCGGTTGCGCCTCTCAGATACACCATTATGCTGTGGTGTATACGGCGGAGTCCATTGGGACAGTATCCCATTGTCCCTAAGATAATCTTGAAACTCTTGACTTAAGTATTCACCACTCCGATCGGATCGAAGTATCTTAATACTTTTGTCTTCGGGTCCATCAGGGCGCCCGGGACCATCAGGGCGCCCGGGAGCTTGAGGGCACCTGGCCCAGTGAGCTTCCGAAGCGATTCTTGCTCAACTACTCGTTTGGCTTTGACCTTGGGCGCCCGGGACCTCCCGGGCGCCTAGCCCAGCTGTTGCCCCTCTCCTTTAGGGCATTCTGAGCTACAGAAACACGTTCCTTTAGTCCCTACATCCAAGGTTAGTTCCACAACAAACAAGGCAAGAAATGTTAGGTTTATACAGCCTTAGCTGTCTTGGTTCTGACTTCGGGTCTCCCAAATGGAATCCTAGGTCGAACCGACGCCTAATGTTCCCTCCTACGGGGAACGCGTCCTCACTTACTCCTCTCAGGAGAATTTACCTTTTGCCAATCGGCTCCTCCGATTGGACTTTTGCCCATCTTTACTCACCAGGTCTTCGTGCCCAATCCACGACCAGGTCATGGTGCTCACCTTCCGAGCAGGTCTTCGGTGCCCAGCCCTCGGCCAGGTCTTAGTGCCCAATTCCTCGAACCAGGTCTTCGGTGCCCAGCTCTCGGCCAGGTCTTAGTGCTCAGTCCACGACCAGGACTTATTGCCCAACCTTATGTCAGGACTTAGTTGCCCAGCCCACGGCTAGGACTTATTGCCTAGATTACCTAGGACATTCCTGCACACTTGAGTAACTTTATTAGATCACACATAGTACTTAACTTTGAATCCTTTGCCAATATCAAAATAAGGTTCGATATGGTGCTTCCTGCACCAACAATCTCCCCCTTTTTGATTTATGGCACCACAATTCAAAGTTAAGTAAAAATTATAACAGATTAAGCAATAAGGTTAAGACCAAATAAATATAGCAATTTTGAACAGTATAAAGTCTAAGACCAATGTAATTTTGAATAGAAATAAAATAAATTTTTTTTCTCATACTCCCCCAGAATAATTGTGTTATAAAACACATAAAATACTTAACTTTGACCTTTTCCTCCCCCTTTGACATATATTAAAAATATTCATGGGTGAACCTTATATCTAATAGGGATGCAGTTTTTATAAAACTTCTAAGTGTTTCATGTTTTTGACAAAGTGTTTTTTTTTTCAAAAAATAGAGTTGAAGCGTTTGCACCAAAAAACTTTTTACACTTAGAAAAGTTTTGCAATCCTAAATTTTGTTAAAAAACCTTTTACTTACAAGGCTTTGCAAAAAGAATTTTACTAAAAAAGTTTACTTAGGCAAAATTTTGAAGCCAAATTTCCCTTAAAGAATTCAACTTTGAGAATTGGGAAAAAATTTGTTTACCAAAAAAAATTTCCCATAATGTCATGAATGTGCTTAGAAAAGAAAGGATGAGACCCAAAACCCCTTACAAAATATTAAGGCCAACACCTTCCATTAATATGGTTAGAACCGGAGTTTTGTTTCTCGTTTGGGTTGATGGACACATCCATGCCCGGCTTGAACCTCAACATTTTCAAACCATGGAATTAGTTTATGATTAATATAGTTGGAGTCAGAGGTCAATCCTTAGTTTTGGTTGTTGAACACATCCAAGCCTGACTAAACGGTTGAATGAGCTCCAACCATGTTAAAACTATTTCTTGATTAATGGGTCAACCTTAAGCTTGGAGCATCGATTTGTTGTGCCATAGCCAAGGTCGATGTAAAGAGAGGTGCAGTTGGGTGCTATGTATATTGTTGCATACTTGTTAATGAGTTAACAACCCAATGATTTATGCAAACATTCAATTAGTTGATAGCATAATGTGATAGTTACATATGTATAATATGTAATCGGTATAATTACCTACCTTCATAGCTAAGAATAACTTGATGGACTCTAGCCATGGTTGTTCTTATCTATGGTTGGATATCAACCTATTTGGAGATGTTCCTATGATCTCTTGAATTGATAAAAAGGGTTATTCAATTCGAAAAATAAATAGGATTTAATTAATGTATATTGATGCATTCGTTATCATTCTCATCACATAACCTCAATTTGTATTTCTAGGATAATCACCTGATCATGTCTTCTCTGAATTTGCGTTCCATTTTGGACACCAATAAGCTGACTGGGCCAAACTTCATGGACTGGCTTCGAAACCTGAGGATAGTGCTTAAGACAGAAAAACTTTCTTATGTCCTTGAAGAACAACTTCCCAACCATCCTCCTGAAGATGCAACTCCAGACCAGTTAGTGGCCTATCAGAAACATGTGGCCGATTCTGAACTTGCGAGTTGCAACATGATGGTCGCTATGGTACCTGAGCTACAAAAGCAGCATGAGCATATGGATGCTTATACCATCGTCTTCCATCTTCATGAGCTGTTTGACGAGCAGGCGAGATCCGAAAGGTTTGAGGTCTCCAGACTCCTCTTCACCTCTAAGATGCAGGAAGGCACTTCTGTTTCACAGTTTGTGTTGAAGATGTTGGGGTACATTGAGCGACTAGGCACACTCGGATTTGCAATGGATCACGAACTAAGTATTGACTTAATTCTGCATTGTTTGCCCAAGAGTTACTCACAGTTTGTGATGAACTATCGGATGAACAAACTGGAGACTACCATTCCTCAGTTGCTTAACCTGCTGAAGACTATAGAGCCTTCTGTAAAGCAGGATCAGAAGACGGTACTGTTAGTTGGTTCCTCAAAGAATGGCTCTAAGAGGAAGCCCAAAGAACAAAATAAGGGAAGGAAGAAAAAGGCCAAAAAAATTGAAAAGGCACCAAAAGGCACTTGCCATCACTGCGGCAAGGAGGGCCACTGGCGAAGAAACTGAAAGGTTTATCTTGAGTCCTTGAAGAAGATGGCATCCGATGCCCCATCCTCTTCAGGTATCTTCATTATTGAATGTCACTCTATTTCCTCGTACACCTGGGTACATGATACTGGGTGTAGCTCACATATATGTAATGACATACAGGGGCTAAGGAATAGAAGAAGACTCGTCAAGGGAGAAGCGAATTTGCGAGTTGGAAATGAAGGAAAGATTGTTGCTGTTGCCATCAGAACATATTTGCTAAAGCTCCCTACTGGACTTGTCTTAGAATTGGATAATTGTTATTTTGTTCCTTCATTAATAAAGAACATTGTATCTATTTCATGCTTGAATGAAAAGGGTTATCATTTAATTTTTAGTAACAATTGCTGTTACATAACTTTAAATGGTGTTCTTTATGGGACCGGAACTTTATGCAATGGTATCTACACGTTAGATTTATCCGGTGACATTTTCAATATCGAAGTTAGCAACAAACGTGCTCGAATAGATAATCAAATAGACTCCTATACGTGGCATTGTCGTATTGGCCATGAAAGTAAGAAACGCATGACCAAATTACACCGATATGGAATTCTGGAATCATTTGAACCCGGTTCATTTGATACATGCGAATCATGCTTAAAAGGCAAGATGACCAAATTACCCTTTTCCGGAAAAGGTAAACTAGTGGGAGAATTTCTTGGTCTAATACATACTGATGTATGTGGACCAATGTCAACTCTTGCACAAGGAGGCTATAGCTACTTCATTACCTTTATCGATGATCACTCATGATTCGGGTATGTGTTCTAAATGAAACACAAATATGAAGCTTTTGCGAAATTCAAAGAGTTCAGAAGTGAAGTAGAGAAATAGCTTGGCAAAAGTATTAAGATACTTCGATCCGATCGGGGTGGTGAATACTTAAGTCAAGAGTTTCAAGATTATCTTAGGGACAATGGGATATTGTCTCAATGGACTCCGCCATATACACCACAGCATAATGGTGTATTTGAGAGGCGTAACCGAACCTTGATGGACATGGTTAGATCTATGATGAATCATGCAACTCTTCCGAAATCCTTTTGGGGCTATGCGCTTAAGACAACTGTTTACTTACTAAACAAAGTCCCGACCAAGGTAGTCTCTACTACTCCATATGAGATGTGGAATAGTAAGAAACCTCATTTATCTCTCCTAAAGATATGGGGTTGTCCTGCTTATGTAAAGCAGACTGTATCAGATAAATTGGATGCTAAGTCTGATAAATGTCTATTTATTGGATACCCTAAGGAAACGAAAGGTTACCAATTCTATCATCCCTTGGAACAAAAGGTGTTTGTTTCAAGGCATGCTGTATTTCTAGAAAAAGAATTTCTTTTACAAGAAAACAGTGGGAGTAGCATTGAACTTGAAGAAGTTCAAGAAACTCCAATAGACATTACAGAGACACCTAGTCTAGACCCACAACCAATAACTCATAATGATGAGCTATCAGTTGAACCTAAAACAACACCACTTCTTCGTAGGTCTGATAGGACACGCAATATTCCAGAGAGATACGGATTTCTCATAAGTGAATCGAACGACGTGTTACTCATTAACGATGACGAACCTATCAGTTATGAAGATGTTCTGAAAAATTCAGAAAGGGATAAATGGCTTGAAGCCATGAAGTCGGAAATGGATTCCATGTACAAAAATCAAGTATGGGACTTGGTTAACCCACCTGAAGGGATTAAGCCCATAGGGTGCAAGTGGGTTTTCAAGAAGAAAACCGACATGGAAGGTAATGTTGTTACCTTTAAGGCTAGATTAGTGGCAAAAGGATATCGTCAGAAACAAGGAATTGATTATGACGAAACCTATTCGCCAGTAGCTATGCTTAAATCCATTCGGATGCTCCTGGCCATAGCAGCTCATTATGATTATGAGATATGGCAAATGGATGTGAAAACAGCTTTCCTTAATGGAAACCTGCTTGAGGATGTATACATGATACAACCTGAAGGTTTCACATCGGTTAATAAAACCAAAGTATGCAAGCTTCGACGATCCATATATGGACTAAAGCAAGCATCCAGGAGCTGGAACATCCGTTTTGATGAGACAATCAAAGAGTTTGATTTCTCACAAAATCCTGACGAACCTTGTGTGTACAAGAAGGTTAGTGGGAGTGCAGTCGTATTCCTAGTGTTATATGTCGATGACATATTACTTATAGGAAACGATATATCAGTCTTACAGTCAGTTAAAATTTGGTTGTCCAAAACTTTCTCCATGAAAGACCTGGGAGAAGCAACCTATATCCTTGGGATTAGAATCTATAGAGATAGATCAAAACGGTTGCTTGGTCTTTCGCAGTCTACATATATAGACCGAGTGCTAGAAAGGTTTAGCATGTCGGAATCCAAGAAAGGTTACCTTCCCATCAGGCATGGGATCAACCTTTCGAAGTCTATGTGTCCGCGCACAGAAGACGAGAGGATTTGCATGAATAAGATTCCTTATGCATCCGCGATAGGATCTATCATGTATGCTATGTTATGTACTAGGCCCGATGTATCGTATGCTCTGAGCGTCACAAGCAGATACCAGTCTGATCCAGGAATGGATCATTGGGCGGCTGTCAAGACAATCCTCAAGTACTTAAGAAACACTAAGGATGTGTTCCTAATATATGGAGAAGGTGATATGGTAATACGTGGGTATACAGATGCCAGTTTCCAGACAGATAAGGATGACTCCAAATCTCAGTCCGGATACGTATTTATTTTGAATGGAGGCGCAATAAGTTGGAAGAGTTCCAAGCAAGACACCGTAGCGGATTCTACCACGGAAGCGGAATATATTGCAGCTTCGGAAGCAGCAAAGGAAGCAGTCTGGATCAAAA
>JAGFNQ010007278.1:0-109029 GCA_024364735.1 Boesenbergia rotunda | reverse complement strand
GGTACACATGTATTTCAAACCAAATATGCTAAAGAGATGCTAAAGAAATTTGGTTTAGAACATGCTAAGGAAGCATCTACACCCATAGGAACTAATGTGAAAATGGATAGTGACATTGAAGGAAAATGGTAGACTCTAAACAATATAGGAGCATGATTGGTAGCCTCCTATACCTAACCGCTAGTAGACCCGACATACTTTTTGCGGTAGGTATGTGTGCAAGGTACCAATCTGTGCCAAAGAGTCCCATTTGATTGTAGTCAAGAGGATCCTAAGGTATGTGAAAGGACCCTAAATGTCGGACTTTGGTATCCTAGAACCCCTGTTGATCTAATTGGATACACCGACTCGGACTATGCGGGTTGTAAGTTAGATAGGAAGAGTACAAGTGGAGGGTGTCAATTCCTTGGGTCTTCTTTAGTTAGTTGGAGTAGTAAAACAACCATGCGTTGCCCTATCAACAACGGAGCAGAATATGTGGCAATGGGTGGATGTGTTTCCCAACTCCTTTGGATCATGCACACCTTAGAGGACTATGAGCTACATTACACCAAGGTCAAAGTCTTGTGTGATAATGTAAGCACATCAACTAACTAAAAATCCGGTTCACCATTCTAGAACAAAACACATTGAAGTGAAACATCACTTCATTAGAGACCATGTGGCAAGGGGAGACATAGAATTACACTATGTTGAATCAAAGTCGAACCTAGCCGACATCTTTACCAAGCCTCTTCCCGAATCGGAGTTTACATCCTTAAGAAGAGGCCTTGGAATGTGTTTTGTGGAAGTATAGAATGAACTTGGAGACATTAGCTTTGAAAAAGGGTGCTTGATCCATTAGGGTGATACATTTGGCTCACTTGTGCTTGTGGCACATTGTTGAACCATTAAAAGTATCAAAATATCAAAACTAGACCAACTATGGGGGAGGCAAGTGTTTAATCAATGGACACTTTGCCAAAGATCATAGTTGGACATTTTAAAACTTTGAAAACCATTTTATGTTTTACATACTTTGCCATGTCTTTCAAAGTCATATGATTGCAAATTTGGTTTCAAAGTTTGATACAAAATGTAGTGATTTTCAAAACTTTTGGATTTTTATCAAAAGTCATGCATGTTTGAAATTTTATATGGTTTAATATTTTTCCCTGATAGAGTATAACATTTCAAACATGTATGCAAAATTTTACAATTTTTGGAATTTTCTGGAAGTTTCTGAAATTCGGGCAGAAAACCTGAAATATCAGACTGGTAGCATATCAGTCGACTGCCCTATGGGCAGTCGATTGGCACGCCTGTTTTCAGCCACTGTGAGAAATTTCAGAAATCGAAAATTCTCACATTTGATGCCGTAGGGTTTGGTTGCTTGAGGCAATCATTTTGATGGTGTCAAAGGGGGAGAATGGGTGGTTTAAGTTAGAATTTTGACTTAAAATGGATGATTTTAGGTATTTTGTCTAATTTAGACCTTGAAAGGTTAAAATTTAGAGAGAAGACATGGATTAAGGGGGAGGTACCTCTTAGGTTTTGATATGTCTTACATTCTTACATATATTGATGTTGTTAAATGGAAACTTAACTTGGAATGTGATTGGAATTGAAAACTGGCAGAAGACATAAGTTAAGGGGGAGGTTACCTCTTAGGGTTATTATGTCTCATAATGTTTCAATTGCTATCTTTTGCTATTGCTATTGCTGTTATTTATCTCTAACTTAAACATATTGCCAAACATCAAAAAGGGGGAGATTGTTGAGGCAATCGACCCTTAAATGATTGGAAGATCATGGTTTTGATGTGTGGGCGAATAGGTTTAAAGTTAGAGTGTTATGTTGTATTTGATTTGTGTGATTGAGTTTGCAGGACTTGGAGAATCACACTTGGTGGACCTATCTGAGGGACGGGAGCCGAGGGAGGAGAGCTCCAAGGGCAAGCCGGGAAGTGGACTTCAAAGGGCACACGTGAAGGGTGGCATGGAGGCAAGCCAAGGGAAGGCTTGCGTGCGCATCCGAGAGACGATAGCCAGAGGAAGAGGACTTCAAGGGGCTAGCCAAGGGAGCAGACCTGAAGGCACACGCGAAGGAGAAGGTTCGGAGTGGCTGGAGCTGAGCTGGGAGGCAGGGTAGTCGACTGGCCCAGAGGCAGTCGACTGCCAAAACCCACAGAAAGTTCGCAACTTCGGACCAGTCGACTAGCCTTGGGGCAGTCGACTGGTATACCCCAAAACTAGCCGTTGGCTAGCTGTTGGCTAGCCGTTGGTCGGCATTTAATGCCGGGCCAGTCGACTGCCCTCGGGGCAGTCGACTGGTGCGGGTCTGGACAGACTGCGAATCTGTCCTTTTCACCTATAAAAGGAGCTCTTCGTTACACGTGCACGTACGGTTCCGTACAGTAACGAAGTGCTGCCAAATTGTAGAGTGACTTTTGCTTCCTCCATCATATTTCTGCATCTGTAAAGAGGAAGATCTTGCTGTAAAGGTTTCTCTACCTCAAGGAGACTTTTCGATAGTGAAAAGCGGTGCTCGCGGCGTGGATCCTTGGATTAGTCACCCATCTGGGTGGATACCAAGTAAAACATTTTTTGTTAGCATTGTTTACTTCTTTTACATATTATTTCTGCTGCGCTAACAACTCTGTAGAGATCAAAATGATCCGCAAAAGTGCATTCACCCCCCTTTGCACGCCTAAATCGATCCTTCAATTATCGTTTGAGAATCACCTCAAAATTTCTAAGATTTGATCACATATTTTATTTATGGAAAATTAATATCAATAACTTAATTTGGACGGCTCCCCGAGGCTCAATCCAAAATAAGAATTTATTGATATTATAATTTGGACGGCTCCCCAAGGCTCAATCCAAATTAAACATTTGACAGTTTAAATTTAATTTAGGAAATTTAATTATAACAACTATCTTTAAATTGGACGACTCCCCGAGGCACAATCCAAAATAAAAAATTTTGTAAATAATTTAATTTCCAATTATGAATTTAAATGCCAATTAATATTTCCATAATTTGTCTAGACTTTCTTGAAAGAAAGTGCCCAAAATTGCGAGCTTTCCATAAATGGAAAGTTTCTAAAAATAATAGGTTTTCAGAATAATTGTAAGTTTCTGGTACAAAGAAAACTTACGTATTTCCAAAATTGGAAAATTTCCAAAATAGGAAATTTCCAAAAATTGGAATGTTTTCACAATTATCATAAAATTTCAGAAACAGATGTATTTCAAAAGTTTGCGAAATTTCATGAGGATTTCCAAACCTTGAAATTCCTAAATCGAAAATTTACCATAATTAGAAAATTTTCCAAAATTGAGATCATAACAAAGTTTCCGCAAAACCAATTATATGATTATGTCGAACACTAACCGGCTCTGATACCACTATTGGGAACGGGTGCATGTTGACATGGATGCGTGTTCGTAATTTTAAAATTAATTACGTGCAGCGGAAGGTTTAGCATAAATAATTTCTCAAATTATTTAACCACACATCTAAGCATGCAACTTTATTTTGTGTACACATTATCATATATTTAAAATTTTACAGAAACGTAAACTAATTTACGTATTACCTCGCGTAACTCGAAGGAAGGGACGAGATCCAATCGTAAGCATCCCTCGGAAGCTCCGCCTCTATTCGCGCCCACGCCGAGTATCTTCGGGATGACTTCGCAAAGCCACGAGTTTCGTGTTCTCGAGAACTACTAGATTCTCCGAGAACGCGACAAGAAAACCAAGAGAGAAGTAATCACATCGGAAAAATTCACTACCAAGGTTGGCCGGAATCACAATTCCGGCGAGAAGGAGGAAGATGACTTGCGCCCAATCCCAAGGTGATAATGGCTGGAGAGGAAGATCGTCCCAATGGAAGAACCTTGTCGCCTCAGTGCTTCTCCTTGTGCTCACGGCAAGAAGAAGGGAGAAGAGCCTTGTGCCCGGCCAAGAGAAAGAAGGGAGGAGAGGGAGAGAGCCCAGGCAAGAATACTTCGATTGATTTCCAAGCCTTGCCTTGGGTCCTTTATATAGTGGCCTCTCAACCGCCAAGTCTCTTTTTTTCTTATGGAATAAATTTTCTTTGACTTATTCCATCATGTCAGGTTTTATCATATTTTAATTCATGATAAAAATCGACCAAGTCTCCTTTTTTCTTATGGAATAAATTTTCTTATCATGGTAAATCAATCCATGATTGATTTTATATAATAAAATAAACCAATCCATGGTTCATTTTAATTTCCATGAAAAATAAACCAAACATTGGTTTATTATATAAAAATTTATATCATCCATAATTTTATAAAACAAACTACACTTGGTTTATTTTATAAATTGAACCAAAAACTTGGTTCTCTCCATTTGTTGTGGCCGGCCAAGCAAAGAGGATGGAGACCCTCTTTGGCCGGCCCATCCAAGCCACGCCCCAATGAATTAAACTTATTTAATTCATTTATTAAGTCTTCAAAAGACTTAACCATTTTACGCTTCCGATGCGTCTCTGAAAAATTCAGATTCGACTTATCGTTTGGCTTAACTAAACCTAATCTCTCTTGATTGGAAAATCCAATTTTCAACTCATTTTAAATCCCTCGGATTACTCGTAGTGCGTGTGACTAAATAGGCTTTCGATTTATGTTGGCCGTCTATAATTAATCCATTATAGAACGATCATGAGTGACACCTAGTAGTATATCATGATCCCCAATTAATCGAAAGATCAACGGTTGACCTCAGAAACAATTCTGTAACCCTTCAGCAGCTATAATGAATCGTGCCCCATTCCCTTCACCGTCTTATACCCACTTGGTTCCGGACATGGTCTATGTGTGTCAGTCCCCACTAGGCTGACTACGTCACAGCTAGCCCAAGTAATGTTTTCTCGTCCTACGGATTCTAATTACTCTCATGTATTTAAGAGATTCATACTCTAAACATGTCATGCTCTGGCCAGAGGCTTCGAGTAACAATCCGACGATAGGCCTTGGGTATACATCTCCTCGCAAGGAGTGGTGAATCCTTTGTAGGTTGTTCAAACATCTTCGGGCACTTCGGCTTATACCCAATCATCCTAGGTCCACACCTCCTTGGAGATGCATGCTTAAGATGTCAAAGTATAAGTCTCCATGACCAAGATGACTTGAACACCGCAAGTCAAAGGAACATCGCACTTAAGCTACAATAAGAACTTCATTGATATATCTATATATAGACTACCATATGAAGTTTTACAGCCAGTCACTCCAATGAACTAGTTCCCTTAACTAGCATTCATGTTTATCTCCGGACATCCCAATGTCACCAGCCAATGAGAATCAGCTGATTAGAGAATAACCCATGCTAGTCTCAACAGAATTGATAGTGTCCGTATTTATCAATTTATCGACTAGGGACAATTTCAATACTTCAGAATTGCACATGTAGAGATAATCACTAGTTGTGAATTCATCACAAATTCTCTCATGCTGTGAATTGTATTGTGGACATTCAGTAAATGAGTTTAAGATCTCAATCAAATACATAAACATGTATACTCAAATAGTGAATATTCATTTATTAAAATAAATGATTACAATCAAAAAGCGATTGCATTAGGACACTTTTCTCATATCACTAACAAACTCCCACTTGGCCTAATGCCAATCGCTACGGTATCCAATACCACAGGCTCTAACATGACCCTCAAACTTGCTTTGAGGCAAGGCCTTAGTTAAAGGATCCGCTAAATTCCTTTCAGTGGGAATTTTCTCAATTTGTATATCATTCCTACTTATAATCTCTCTGATCAGATGATAGCGGCGAAGCACATGTTTGGATCGCTGATGAGACCTTGGTTCCTTCGCTTGTGCAATAGCTCCATTGTTATCGCAATAAATCGGTATTGCTTCATCAATGGTTGGAACCACACCAAGTTCTGAGACAAACTTCTTGATCCAGACTGCTTCCTTTGCTGCTTCCGAAGCTGCAATATATTCCGCTTCCGTGGTAGAATCCGCTATGGTGTCTTGCTTGGAACTCTTCCAACTTATTGCACCTCCATTCAAAATAAATACGTATCCGGACTGAGATTTGGAGTCATCCTTATCTGTCTGGAAACTAGCATCTCTATACCCACGTATTATCATATCACCTTCTCCATATATAAGGAACACATCCTTAGTTCTTCTCAAGTACTTGAGGATTGTCTTGACAGCCGCCCAATGATCCATTCCCGGATCAGATTGGTATCTGCTTGTGACGCTCAAAACATATGATACATCGGGCCTAGTACATAACATATCATACATGATAGATCCTATCGCGGATGCATAAGGAATCTTATTCATGCAAATCCTCTCGTCTTCTATGCGCGGACACATAGACTTCGAAAGGTTGATCCCATGCCTGATGGGAAGGTAACCTTTCTTGGATTCCGACATGCTAATCCTTTCTAGCACTCGGTCTATATATGTAAACTGTGAAAGACCAAGCAACCGTTTTGATCTATCTCTATAGATTCTAATCCCAAGGATATAGGTTGCTTCTCCCAGGTCTTTCATGGAGAAAGTTTTGGACAACCAAATTTTAACTGACTGTAAGACTGATATATCGTTTCCTATAAGTAATATGCCATCGACATATAACACTAGGAATACGACTGCACTCCCACTAACCTTCTTGTACACACAAGGTTCGTCAGGATTTTGTGAGAAATCAAACTCTTTGATTATCTCATCAAAACGGATGTTCCAGCTCCTGGATGCTTGCTTTAATCTATATATGGATCGTCGAAGCTTGCACCATGTATACATCCTCAAGCAGGTTTCCATTAAGGAAAGCTGTTTTCACATCCATTTGCCATATCTAATAATTATAATGAGCTGCTATGGCTAGGAGCATCCGAATGGATTTAAGCATAGCTACTAGCGAATAGGTTTTGTCATAATCAATTCTTTGTTTCTGACGATATCCTTTTGCCACTAATCTAGCCTTAAAGGTAACAACATTACCTTCCATGTCGATTTTCTTCTTGACAACCCACTTGCACCCTATGGGCTTAATCCCTTCAGGTGGGTTAACCAAGTCCCATACTTGATTTTCGTACATGGAATCCATTTCTGACTTCATGGCTTCAAGCCATTTATCCCTTTCTGAATTTTTTAGAACATCTTCATAACTGATAGGTTCATCATCGTTATTGAGTAACACGTCGTTCGATTCACTTATGAGAAATCCGTATCTCTCTGGAATATTGCGTGTCCTATCAGACCTACGAAGAAGTGGTGTTGTTTTAGGTTCATCTGATAGCTCATCATTATGAGTTATTGGTTGTGGGTCTAGACTAGGTGTCTCTGTAATATCTATTGGAGTTTCATGAACTTCTTCAAGTTCAATGCTACTCCCACTGTTTTCTTGTAAAAGAAATTCTTTTTCTAGAAATACAACATGCCTTGAAACAAACACCTTTTGTTCCAAGGGATGATAGAGTTGGTAACCCTTCGTTTCCTTAGGGTATCCAATAAATAGACATTTATCAGACTTAGCATCCAATTTGTCTGATACAGTCTGCTTTACATAAGCAGGACAACCCCATATCTTTAGGTGAGATAAATGAGGTTTCTTACTATTCCACATCTCATATAGAGTAGTAGAGACTACCTTGGCCGGGACTCTGTTTAGTAAGTAAACAGCTGTCTTAAGCACATAGCCCCAAAAGGATCTTGGAAGAGTTGCATGATTCATCATAGATCGAACCATGTCCATCAAGGTTCGGTTACGCCTCTCAGATACACCATTATGCTGTGGTGTATATGGCGGAGTCCATTGAGGCAATATCCCATTGTCCCTAAGATAATCTTGAAACTCTTGACTTAAGTATTCACCACTCTGATCGGATCGAAGTATCTTAATACTTTTGCCTTCGGGTCCATCAGGGCGCCCGGGACCATCAGGGCACCCGGGAACTTGAGGGCGCCTGGCCCAGTGAGCTTCCGAAGCGATTCTTGCTCAACTACTCGTTTGGCTTTGACCTTGGGCGCCCGGGACCTCCCGGGCGCCTAGCCCAGCTGTTGCCCCACTCCTTTGGGGCGTTCTGAGCTACAGAAACACGTTCCTTTAGTCCCTGCATCCAAGGTTAGTTCCACAACAAACAAGGCAAGAAATGTTAGGTTTATACAGCCTTAGCTGTCTTGGTTCTGACTTCGGGTCTCCCAAATGGAACCCTAGGTCGAACCGACGCCTAATGTTCCCTCCTACGGGGAACGCGTCCTCACTTACTCCTCTCAGGAGAATTTACCTTTTGCCAACCGGCTCCTCCGATTGGACTTTTGCCCAGCTTTACTCACCAGGTCTTCGTGCCCAATCCACGACCAGGTCTTAGTGCTAACCTTCCGAGCAGGTCTTCGGTGCCCAGCCCTCGGCCAGGTCTTAGTGCCCAATTCCTCGAACCAGGTCTTCAGTGCCCAGCCCTCGGCCAGGTCTTAGTGCCCAGTCCACGACCAGGACTTATTGCCCAACCTTATGTCAGGACTTAGTTGCCCAGCCCACGGCTAGGACTTATTGCCTAGATTACCTAGGACATTCCTGCACACTTGAGTAACTTTATTAGATCACACATAGTACTTAACTTTGAATCCTTTGCCAATATCAAAATAAGGTTCGATATGGTGCTTCCTGCACCAACAATCTCCCCCTTTTTGATTTATGGCACCACAATTCAAAGTTAAGTAAAAATTATAACAGATTAAGCAATAAGGTTAAGACCAAATAAATATAGCAATTTTGAACAGTATAAAGTCTAAGACCAATGTAATTTTGAATAGAAATAAAATAAATTTTTTTTCTCATACTCCCCCAGAATAATTGTGTTATAAAACACATAAAATACTTAACTTTGACCTTTTCCTCCCCCTTTGACATATATCAAAAATATTCATGGGTGAACCTTATATCTAATAGGGATGCAGTTTTTGTAAAACTTCTAAGTGTTTCATGTTTTTGACAAAGTGTTTTTTTTTTACAAAAAATAGAGTTGAAGCGTTTGCACCAAAAAACTTTTTACACTTAGAAAAGTTTTGCAATCCTAAATTTTGTTAAAAAACCTTTTACTTACAAGGCTTTGCAAAAAGAATTTTACTAAAAAAGTTTACTTAGGCAAAATTTTGAAGCCAAATTTCCCTTAAAGAATTCAACTTTGAGAATTGGGAAAAAATTTGTTTACCAAAAAAAATTTTGCACACTTAGAAAAATTTGCTTGGAAACACTTTGTGCATTTTGAAAAACAAAATCTTTAAGAAATTTTTCAACAAGTTTTTCACCAAAAAAAACTTTTCTTAGAAACATTTACCAAAATTTTCAAAAAGTTTTTGCTCAGACAAATTTTGTTTACTAAGAAAAATTTTACTTAGAAAAAAACATGTACTCAAAAAATTTGAAACACTTAGAAAATTTTGAAGCACTAGAAATACTTGAAAGCACTTGAAGTATTTTGACAGTAGTTTGAAAGTTTAACAACACTTAGCACTTAAAAACCATTTGAAGTATTTAGAAATTTTTGCTTTTTGAAAAAGAGAAAAAAGTTTAACTAAAAAAAATTCCTTTCTCTCTTTCTTGCTCTCCCCCTTGGCTATATATTAATAAAAAATATATTTTGAAATAAGTTTTAAGAAAAAGTTTGTGTATCAGAGCCTATGAGTTTTGAACTCATAAAAATACTTAGTTTAATTCTTGAAAGCATAGCAAAAACTTAAATTGCACCAACAAAACTCCACTTTGAAAAGTATTATACAATTTGAAAAACTATTTTCTAAAGTGGAGTTTTGCACCAACAAAACTCCACTTTAGAAAATTCACACACTTAGAACACTATTGCCTTAGAAAACTTATATTTAGAAAAAAAATTTCAAAAGATTGCACTCATAAAAAGATTTTCATTTAACAAATAGTACATCTAGAAGAAAATCTTTAAACAAATGTTCTGCAAAAGAAAATTTGAAACACATTTTCACTTTGAACAAGATTGAAAATATTGTTCCTTGAAACACGTTAGTATTGCACTTTTGAAATCGAAAAAAAATATTCGTGCTTTGTAAACATTAGTGCCTTGAAAAGTATTAGTACTTTTGAAAACATTATATTTTGAAAATAGTAGTACTTTTGAAAGATGTTATACGTATTTTGAAAAATATACGTACTTTTTGAAAGATTAAAAAGTTTTAATTTAATTTTGAAAACATAATACTTGACTTGGTTTCTTTTCTAGTCTGACACAATCCTAGGAAACCTTGTTAACTACAAGGATATTTCCCTAAGTGTCCTAGAAAATTTTCCAAAGTCAAGTAAGTATTATTTTCAAAAGTATTCTAAAAGGATTTTAAAAATATTCCAAAGTAAAGTAACATTTTGAAAGTGATGGTATATATACAAGCAAAATGATTTAAAAGGATATTATTTTGAAAGAAAAATTATTTATGTTTTCTAAAGGATTTTAAGAGTGCAGTGCATGAAAACATATAATTTTGAAAATGCTCAATAATTCTTTTAATTTGATCTCCCCCTAAACTTGACCCAGTCCAAGGATGCTTGTTGACTACAAGTACTCTTCCTCTGAGTTTTAAGGTTTGATTCAAATTATAAGAATTATCTAATAATTTTGAAAACTAATTGTCAGAAATAATTTCTTTCGATTTAGACTCCCCCTAAATTTGACACTTCCTAGGAGTCCTTGTAGATCATGAAGTAGACTTCCTTTGTGTCTTTAGGGTTTGTCAAAATCAAAAGGGAATCAAACACAATTCTTAAAATGAATTTTGAAGTATTAATATTTTGAAAAACTAAGTATTTGAAGGACATATTTTGAGGTGATAGCATAGTTTTCAAAAAACATGAGTGATAGTTTGAAAACATAGTGTTTTTAAACTTCTGCTTTAGTTTGAACTCCCCCTAAACCTGACACAGTCCTAGGAGGCTTGTTGACTACAAGTTAATCCTCCTTTGAGTCTTAGGTTTTGAGTTAAACAAAAAGAGAAGAAAACTAAGTTAAAAAAAAATTATTTTAATGATTTGAAACATAATTTCTTTCTCCTTTTTGAAAAAGTTAATATAGAGAACTGAAAAGGAGAAATTCTATATTTAAAATAATTTTCAAGAGAAAAATAGAAGGTTAAAAAAAACTTAAGTTCAAAACAATATACATATCAGAGCCCGGACTGTATATTTTTCTTAAAAATATCCTATGTAATCCCCAAGGTGACTTTTTGCCATGCTTATTTTTCAAGAATAAATTGATTGACTGAAAGAAATGTTTGTATAATGGAAAAGAAAAGAAATAAATTTCAGGTAAGTGAAAAAGAGACCTAATCTTGAGTACAATGACTTGAAACATTAACTCTTAGTTTAAAAGTTAAATTTGATTTTTGAGGATTTTAAAATTAATTTAGAGGGTTAAGTTTGAATTTTAAAGTTGTTTAGTTGAGTTAAATTTGAATTTTGAAAGTTGTAATGTTGGTTGGGTTGGACTAAACTTTTAGGTCCTAAGCATCTCACCCATTTCTAAGTGACAAAACAGGATATCCTTAACTGTTTTGTGAGATGCATTAATTTTATCTTTGAATTAGTGTTAAATCTAAGATTTACTTAAAATTTGTGTTAGATTCAAATCTGACAATAGTAAAGTGAATTTGATTTTCTATAATTGGCTTCCAGGTCTTAGCGAGACACTAGGCATTCTTTGGCCATAGCCTTATTGGATCATCAACCCTTTCCTTGACAAAGCCTTTTATAGAAAATTCATCTTCAAGTTACTTCTTGAAAGATTTTGGTCTAACTAGCTTGGGTCTTGGATTGGTAGCTTCGGCTAGTTCCACCAGACTAACCAGACCAAGTAGGACATACTTGACCTTATTAGAAATGTTTCCCTAACGTACTATCATCTCACCTCCTCCCAATACTGGGTTTTCATGTTTTAAGTAACTCTTTAGTCCTTAAACTAACTATTTATGAAAAAAAACTTCAAGTAAAGTCATAGTGAGGAGAAATTTCTGGATTTTCTAAGTTAGCAAGATTGTTAATTAATTTTTCTAGTATATCAAATTTAATTTTCCAAGTCTCATTTTCTTGTCTTAACATTTTGAATTTTGAATTTATTAATATACATGATTTCATTAAGTTATTTAAGCATGCATCCATATCTAAATTTGACCGAAGGAGATTAAGTAAACTATCTACATTCATGGTAAAAAGAAGATTTTCATATAAATTGAAGTTACCCATCTTGGTAGGTTGTCTTGGATCTTTGGCTCTTCTATCTTTGCATTCATCTTTGTAATGCCCAAACTCCTGGCACTTGAAGCATTGGATGCGACTTTTGTCCTTTCATTTTCTTGGAATTGGTTCCTTTGTCGCCTTCGGTGGTGTCATTCGAATCTTACGAGTATGACACCTACTTTTGTAGTGCCCTCTCTCCCGGCATGTGTAACAAATTACATGATTCTTAAAATTTGTATTTACAATTTACCTTTTGATTCCTTATTGGGAATCTCCCCCTTGATACTTGTTGTCTCGGATCTAGACTCATCTTCTGATTCCGTGTTTGAGTCGGACTCGGGTACTGGTTGAAGCTCCTTCTTTGGTGGTTCTTTTGAAGTTTTTCCTGCAATAGAATTTACACCTTCCTCGACCATTACAGTATCTGTTTGATTATTTAATTCTAATTTTGAAAAGAATTTGAAATCAGTTACCGTCTCAGTCAATTCGTTGTCTGATTCTGATTCAATTACGACTTTGGATTCGGGTTCAGACTCTGACTCAGCTGTCTGTGCTTGGACTGAGAGGGCAAGATAACTTACCTGATCTTCTCTTCATCTGAGATCTCTTGATGAAGGTTAATCAATTTTTCCCAAATTTCTCTCGCACATCTGAATGGACCTACTAGTTTGAGTTGCTCCTTGGTTAGGCCACATTGTAGGATTGCAGTTGCTCTTGCATTGGTCTCGATTTGGTTGAGGGTTTGTTCATCCAGTTTATCCCACTCGATTGATGACTCATCTTCTATGGGAAAAGAGAATTCCGTTTGGATGGTCAGCCATAAGTCCATGTTGGCCTTCAGAAGGGACTCCATTTGACTTCTCCAAAAATTGAAGTTCTCGCCGGAGAATAGCGGTGGACGGGCACTGTTCCACTCTTGGTTGGCCATTTAGTTTAAACCTTGCACACAAGAGAAATAATAGAAATGTACCAAGACTTGGTCTTGAATTAGTAGTGCGGGAGAAGGAAAAAATAGCCCAACAAAAATATTGCACGAATTTCAAGGCAGAATAATAAAAAAATAATAATAAAAGTTTGAGACAAATTTTAGAAAATGAATATTCTGATTAATGAAAAACGATAAGAATTCAATGTTTGAGAAAAAATTTGCTCGAATTAAGGTAGCACAAATTTCGAGAAAAAATATTAAAATAATAATAAAAAAGTTTATGACAAATTTTTAAAAGTTAATCGTTATATCAATTCTGACTTATGGTGAAAAAATAAAAATTCAAAATTGAAAAAGGCGTAAATCCGACAGATATTATTTATTTGAAAATAAAAAGCGAAAAAGATCGAGTGGTGTTGCACCAAACTCGATTAATGAGAAAGAAAAGAAATAAGATTAAAAATTTTGTAAATCCGAAAAACTACCAAATTGGTGGTTGCACCAAATTTGAGCTACCCCGCTCTGATACCACTTGTTGGATCGAGAAAACACGATAGGGGGGGTGAATATCGTGAAAGCGTTTCGGATTTGAAAATAGAATGCACAGCGGAAATTTAAATAAACACAGCACAAGAACTCAAGCACTTTTACTTGGTTCGGAGTTGCGGTCGGCTCCTACTCCAAGTGTTAGTGATATGAGAGAAGTGTCCTAAGGCAATCGCCTAATGATTGTAATCATTTATTTTAATAAATGAATATTCACTATTTGAGTATACATGTTTATGTATTTGATTGAGATCTTAAACTCATTTACTGAATGTCCGCAATACAATTCACAGCATGAGAGAATTTGTGATGAATTCACAACTAGTGATTATCTCTACATGTGCAATTGTGAAGTATTGAAATTGTCCCTAGTCGATGAATTGATAAATACGGACACTATCAATTCTGTTGAGACTAGCATGAGTTATTCTCTAATCAGCTGATTCTCACTGGCTGGTGACATTGAGATGTCTGGAGATAAACATGAATGCTAGTTAAGCGAACTAGTTCATTGGAGTGACTGGCTGTAAAACTTCATATGGTAGTCTACATATAGATATGTCAGTGAAGTTCTTACTGCAGCTTAAGTGCGAAGTTCCTTTGACTTGCGGTGTTCAAGTCATCTTGATCATGGAGACTTATACTTTGACATCTTAAGCAAGCATCTCCAAGGAGGTGTGGACCTAGGATGATTGGGTATAAGCCGAAGTGCCCGAAGATGTTTGAACAACCTACAAAGGATTCACCACTCCTTGTGAGGAGATGTATACCTGAGGCCTATCGTCGGATTGTTACTCGAAGCCTCTGGCCAGAGCATGACATGTTCAGAGTATGAATCTCTTAAATACATGAGAGTAATTAGAATCCGTAGGACGAGAAAACGTTACTTGGGCTAGGTGTGACATAGTCAGCCTAGTGGGGACTGACACACAGAGACCATGTCCTGAAC
Organism: Boesenbergia rotunda; assembly: GCA_024364735.1. Lineage (NCBI taxonomy): Eukaryota > Viridiplantae > Streptophyta > Magnoliopsida > Zingiberales > Zingiberaceae > Boesenbergia > Boesenbergia rotunda. Next base: position 94,358 of record JAGFNQ010007278.1, on the reverse strand, counting down.
CAAGTGGGTATAAGATGGTGAAGGGAATGGGGCACGATTCATTATAGCTGCTGAAGGGTTTCAGAATTCTTTCTGAGGTCAACCGTTGATCTTTCGATTAATTGGGGATCATGATGTACTACTAGGTGCCACTCATGATCATTCTATAATTGATTAATTATAGACGACCAACATAAATCGAAAGCCTATTTAGTCACACGCACTACGAGTAATCCGAGGGATTTAAAACGAGTTGAAAATTGGTTTTTCCAATCAAGAGAGATCAAGTTTGGTTGAGCCAAAGGATAAGTCGAATCTGAATTTTTCAGAGATGCATCGGAAGCGTAAAATGGCTAACTCTTTTGAAGACTTAATAGATGAATTAAATAAGTTTAATTCATTGGGGCTTGGCTTGGATGGGTCGGCCAAAGAGGGCCTCCATCCTCTTTGCTTGGCCGGCCACAACAAAGGGAGAGAGCCAAGTTTTTGGTTCAATTTATAAAATAAACCAAGTGTGGTTTGTTTTATAAAATTATGGATGATATAAAACTTTATATAATAAACCAAGGTTTGGTTTATTTTTCATGGAAATTAAAATGAATCATGGATTGGTTTATTTTATAAAATCATTCATGGATTGATTTACCATTATAAGGAAATTTATTCCATAGGAGAGAAGATTTTTATCATGAATTAAAATATGATTTTAACAATGATATAAAATCAAACTTGGCATGATGGAATAAGTTATTCCATATTTGAGAGGCTTGATGGTTGAGAGGCCACTATATAAAGGACCCAAGGCAAGGCTTGGGTGTGAATCGACGAGATGAAGGCATAGGCTCTCTCCCTCTCTGTCTCTCCTTCTCTTCTCCCCTTCTTGCCGTGCGCCAACCAGCCCCAAGAAGGAGCACCAGCCGGCCGCCCCTGCCCTTTCCCTGCCGACCACCACTTGCTGCCGAAGAACGAAGCTCCGGCCATCTCTTAGCCGGAAGAAGGTGCTGCCGGAATTAGAGTTTGCCGCAAGGATCTTTTTGCCGCAAGCCTCTTCTTTTGCTTCGCAGGAATTTTGATTTTGGCCATCCTTTTGTGGTTAGTCTTCCGACTTCTCTCTTGGTTTTTCTCGTCGCGTTCTCGAAGAATCTATTAGTTCTCGAGAACACGAAACTCGTGGCTTTGTCAAGTCAACCCGAAGATACTCGGCGTGGACGCGAATAGAGGCGGAGCTTCCAAGGAACGCTTACGGTTGGATCTCATCCCTTCCTTCGAGTTACGCGAGGTAATACATAAATTAGTTTACGTTTCTGCAAAATTTTAAATATATGATCATGTCTACACAAGATAAAATTGCATACTTAGATGTGTGGTTAAATAATTTGAGAAATTATTTATGCTAAACCTTCCACTGCACGTAATTAATTTTAAAATTACGAACCCGCATCCATGTCAACATGCACCCGGTCCCATCAGTGGTATCAGAGCGAGGTTTGTGTTCGACATAATCATATAATTGTTTTTGTGGAAAGCTTTGTCATGATCTCAATTTTGGAAAATTTTCAATTATGGAAACTTTTCAATTATGGTAAATTTTCGATTTAGGAATTTCAAAGTTTGGAAATCCTCATGAAATTTCGCAAACTTTTGAAATATCTCTGTTCTGAAATTTTATGATAATTGTGAAAACTTTCCATTTTTGAAAACTTTCCAATTTTGGAAATTTTTTAATTTTGGAAATATGTAAGTTTTCTTTGTACCAGAAACTTTCAATTATTCTGAAAACCTTTTATTTTTGGAAACATTCCATTTATGGAAAGCTCGTAATTTTGGACACTTTCTTTCAAGAAAGTCTAGACAAATTATGGGAATATTAATTGACATTTAAATTTATAATTAAAAATTAAATTATTTACAAAATTTTTTATTTTGGATTGAGCCTCGGGGAGCCGTCCAATTTAAAGTTAGTTGTTATAATTAAATTTCCTAAATTGAATTTAAGCCGTCAAATGTTTATTTGGATTGAGCCTCGGGGAGCCGTCCAAATTAAGTTATTGATATTAATTTTCCATAAATAAAATATGTGATCAAATCTTAGAAATTTTTGAGGTGATTCTCAAACGATAATTTCCTTATTTGATTTATGAGTTGATGCTCTTACATATTATTATCTCCAAAATTAATTAGGAAAATTGTTTCCTATAGAGTATATTTCCTTAAATAAGATTTTCATGAAAATATTATGTGGTTGAATTAAGGGAATTTGTCTCTTAATTTAATAAGATTTGATTTAGAGAAATCAAAGTCTTAAACATATTATTTCCCAAATTGATTATGATAATTCAGGAAATTATTTCCCAAAACAATTCCTTAAATAAAGTATGAAATTAGAATTAGGAAATCCGATTCTTAATTCAATTAATGAGACTTGATAAATTAAGTCACATACATATTTTATTAAGGAAATCGTTAGAATATGACATAATTATATGTCATGAATGTGCATAAAAGAAAAGGATGAGACCCAAAACCCCTTACAAAATATTAAGGCCAACACCTTCCATTAATATGGTTAGAACCGGAGTTTTGTTTCTCGTTTGGGTTGATGGACACATCCATGCCCGGCTTGAACCTCAACATTTTCAAACCATGGAATTAGTTTATGATTAATATAGTTGGAGTCAGAGGTCAATCCTTAGTTTTGGTTGTTGAACACATCCAAGCCTGACTAAACGGTTGAATGAGCTCCAACCATATTAAAACTATTTCTTGATTAATGGGTCAACCTTAAGCTTGGAGCATCGATTTGTTGTGCCATAGCCAAGGTCGATGTAAAGAGAGGTGCAGTTGGGTGCTATGTATATTGTTGCATACTTGTTAATGAGTTAACAACCCAATGCTTTATGCAAACATTCAATTAGTTGATAGCATAATGTGATAGTTACATATGTATAATATGTAATCGGTATAATTACCTACCTTCATAGCTAAGAATAACTTGATGGACTCTAGCCATGGTTGTTCTTATCTATGGTTGGATATCAACCTATTTGGAGATGTTCCTACGATCTCCCGAATTGATAAAAAGGGTTATTCAATTCGAAAAATAAATAGGATTTAATTAATGTATATTGATGCATTCTTTATCATTCTCATCACATAACCTCAATTTGTATTTCTAGGATAATCACCTGATCATGTCTTCTCTGAATTTGCGTTCCATTTTGGACACCAATAAGCTGACTGGGCCAAACTTCATGGACTGGCTTCGAAACTTGAGGATAGTGCTTAAGACAGAAAAACTTTCTTATGTCCTTGAAGAACAACTTCCCAACCATCCTCCTGAAGATGCAACTCCAGACCAGTTAGTGGCCTATCAGAAACATGTGGCCGATTCTGAACTTGCGAGTTGCAACATGATGGTCGCTATGGTACCTGAGCTACAAAAGCAGCATGAGCATATGGATGCTTATACCATCGTCTTCCATCTTCATGAGCTGTTTGACGAGCAGGCGAGATCCGAAAGGTTTGAGGTCTCCAGACTCCTCTTCACCTCTAAGATGCAGGAAGGCACTTCTGTTTCACAGTTTGTGTTGAAGATGTTGGGGTACATTGAGCGACTAGGTACACTCGGATTTGCAATGGATCACGAACTAAGTATTGACTTAATTCTGCATTGTTTGCCCAAGAGTTACTCACAGTTTGTGATGAACTATCGGATGAACAAACTGGAGACTACCATTCCTCAGTTGCTTAACCTGCTGAAGACTATAGAGCCTTCTGTAAAGCAGGATCAGAAGACGGTACTGTTAGTTGGTTCCTCAAAGAATGGCTCTAAGAGGAAGCCCAAAGAACAAAATAAGGGAAGGAAGAAAAAGGCCAAAAAAATTGAAAAGGCACCAAAAGGCACTTGCCATCACTGCGGCAAGGAGGGCCACTGGCGAAGAAACTGAAAGGTTTATCTTGAGTCCTTGAAGAAGAAGGCATCCGATGCCCCATCCTCTTCAGGTATCTTCATTATTGAATGTCACTCTATTTCCTCGTAAACCTGGGTACATGATACTGGGTGTAGCTCACATATATGTAATGACATACAGGGGCTAAGGAATAGAAGAAGACTCGTCAAGGGAGAAGCGAATTTGCGAGTTGGAAATGAACGAAAGATTGTTGCTGTTGCCATCAGAACATATTTGCTAAAGCTCCCTACTGGACTTGTCTTAGAATTGGATAATTGTTATTTTGTTCCTTCATTAATAAAGAACATTGTATCTATTTCATGCTTGAATGAAAAGGGTTATCATTTAATTTTTAGTAACAATTGCTGTTACATAACTTTAAATGGTGTTCTTTATGGGACCGGAACTTTATGTAATGGTATCTACACGTTAGATTTATCCGGTGACGTTTTCAATATCGAAGTTAGCAACAAACGTGCTCGAATAGATAATCAAATAGACTCCTATACGTGACATTGTCGTATTGGCCATGAAAGTAAGAAACGCATGACCAAATTACACCGATATGGAATTCTGGAATCATTTGAACCCGGTTCATTTGATACATGCGAATCATGCTTAAAAGGCAAGATGACCAAATTACCCTTTTCCGAAAAAGGTAAACTAGTGGGAGAATTTCTTGGTCTAATACATACTGATGTATGTGGACCAATGTCAACTCTTGCACAAGGAGGCTATAGCTACTTCATTACCTTTATCGATGATCACTCATGATTCGGGTATGTGTTCTTAATGAAACACAAATCTGAAGCTTTTGAGAAATTCAAAGAGTTCAGAAGTGAAGTAGAGAAACAGCTTGGCAAAAGTATTAAGATACTTCGATCCGATCGGGGTGGTGAATACTTAAGTCAAGAGTTTCAAGATTATCTTAGGGACAATGGGATATTGTCTCAATGGACTCCGCCATATACACCACAGCATAATGGTGTATTTGAGAGGCGTAACCGAACCTTGATGGACATGGTTAGATCTATGATGAATCATGCAACTCTTCCGAAATCCTTTTGGGGCTATGCGCTTAAGACAACTGTTTACTTACTAAACAAAGTCCCGACCAAGGTAGTCTCTACTACTCCATATGAGATGTGGAATAGTAAGAAACCTCATTTATCTCTCCTAAAGATATGGGGTTGTCCTGCTTATGTAAAGCGGACTGTATCAGATAAATTGGATGCTAAGTCTGATAAATGTCTATTTATTGGATACCCTAAGGAAACGAAAGGTTACCAATTCTATCATCCCTTGGAACAAAAGGTGTTTGTTTCAAGGCATGCTGTATTTCTAAAAAAAGAATTTCATTTACAAGAAAACAGTGGGAGTAGCATTGAACTTGAAGAAGTTCAAGAAACTCCAATAGACATTACAGAGACACCTAGTCTAGACCCACAACCAATAACTCATAATGATGAGCTATCAATTGAACCTAAAACAACACCACTTCTTCGTAGGTCTGATAGGACAAGCAATATTCCAGAGAGATACGGATTTCTCATAAGTGAATCGAACAACGTGTTACTCATTAACGATGACGAACCTATCAGTTATGAAGATGTTCTGAAAAATTCAAAAATGGATAAATGACTTGACGCCATGAAGTCGGAAATGGATTCCATCTACAAAAATCAAGTATGGGACTTGGTTAACCCACCTGAAGGGATTAAGCCCATAGGGTGCAAGTGGGTTTTCAAGAAGAAAACCGACATGGAAGGTAATGTTGTTACCTTTAAGGCTAGATTAGTGGCAAAAGGATATCGTCAGAAATAAGGAATTAATTATGACGAAACCTATTCGCTAATAGCTATGCTTAAATCCATTCGGATGCTCCTGGCCATAGCAGCTCATTATGATTATGAGATATGACAAATGGATGTGAAAACAACTTTCCTTAATGGAAACTTGCTTGAGGATGTATACATGATACAACCTGAAGGTTTCACATCGGTTAATAAAACCAAAGTATGCAAGCTTCGACGATCCATATATGGACTAAAGCAAGCATCTAGGAGCTGGAACATCCGTTTTGATGAGACAATCAAAGAGTTTGATTTCTCACAAAATCCTGACGAACCTTGTGTGTACATGAAGGTTAGTGGGAGTGCAGTCATATTCCTAGTGTTATATGACGATGACATATTACTTATAGGAAACGATATATCAGTCTTACAGTCAGTTAAAATTTGGTTGTCCAAAACTTTCTCCATGAAAGACCTGGGAGAAGCAACCTATATCCTTGGGATTAGAATCTATAGATATAGATCAAAACGGTTGCTTGGTCTTTTTCAGTCTACATATATAGACCGAGTGCTAGAAAGGTTTAGCATGTCGGAATCCAAGAAAGGTTACCTTCCCATAAGGCATGGGATCAACCTTTCGAAGTCTATGTGTCCGCGCACAGAAGATGAGAGGATTTGCATGAATAAGATTCCTTATGCATCCGCGATAGGATCTATCATGTATGCTATGTTATGTACTAGGCTCGATGTATCGTATGCCCTGAACGTCACAAGCAGATACCAGTCTGATCCAGGAATGGATCATTGGGCGGCTGTCAAGACAATCCTCAAGTACTTAAGAAACACTAAGGATGTGTTCCTAATATATGGAGAAGGAGATATGGTAATACGTGGGTATACAGATGCCAGTTTCCAGACAGATAAGGATGACTCCAAATCTCAGTCCGGATATGTATTTATTTTGAATCAAGGCGCAATAAGTTGGAAGAGTTCCAAGCAAGACACCGTAGCGGATTCTACCACGGAAACGGAATATATTGCAGCTTCGGAAGCAGCAAAGGAAGCAGTCTGGATCAAAAAGTTTGTCTCAGAACTTGGTGTGGTTCCAACCATTGATGAAGCAATACCGGTTTACTGCGACAACAATGGAGCTATTGCACAAGCAAAGGAACCAAGGTCTCATCAGCGATCCAAACATGTGCTTCGCCGCTATCTTCTAGTACTCCATATAAGACGTGGAATAGTAAGAAACCTCATTTATCTCACCTAAAGATATGGGGTTGTCCTGCTTATGTAAAGCGGACTGTATCAGACAAATTAGATGCTAAGTCTGATAAATGTCAATTTATTGGATACCCTAAGGAAACGAAAGGTTACCAATTCTATCATCCCTTGGAACAAAAGATGTTTGTTTCAAGGCATGCTGTATTTCTAGAAAAAGAATTTTTTTTACAAGAAAATAGTGGGAGTAGCATTGAACTTGAAGAAGTTCAAGAAACTCTAATAGACATTACAGAGACACCTAGTCTAGACCCACAACAAATAACTCATAATGATGAGCTATCAGTTGAACCTAAAGCAACACCATTTCTTCGTAGGTCTGATAGGACACGCAATATTCCAGAGAGATACGGATTTCTCATAAGTGAATCGAACGACGTGTTACTCATTAACGATGACGAGCCTATCAGTTATGAAGATGTTCTGAAAAATTCAGAAAGGGATAAATGGCTTGAAGCCATGAAGTCGGAAATGGATTCCATGTACAAAAATCAAGTATGGGACTTGGTTAACCCACCTGAAGGGATTAAGCCCATAGGGTGCAAGTGGGTTTTCCAGAAGAAAACCGACATGGAAGGTAATGTTGTTACCTTTAAGGCTAAATTAGTGACAAAAGGATATCGTCAGAAATAAGGAATTGATTATGACGAAACCTATTCGCCAGTAGCTATGCTTAAATCCATTCGGATGCTCCTGGCCATAGCAGCTCATTATGATTATGAGATATGACAAATGGATGTGAAAATAGCTTTCCTTAATGGAAACCTGCTTGAGGATGTATACATGATACAACCTGAAGGTTTTACATCGGTTAATAAAACCAAAGTATGCAAGCTTCGACAATCCATATATGGACTAAAGCAAGCATCCAGGAGCTGGAACATCCGTTTTGATGAGACAATCAAAGAGTTTGATTTCTCACAAAATCCTGACGAACCTTGTGTGTACAAGAAGGTTAGTGGGAGTGCAGTCGTATTCCTAGTGTTATATGTCGATGACATATTACTTATAGGAAACGATATATCAGTCTTACAGTCAGTTAAAATTTGGTTGTCCAAAACTTTCTCCATGAAAGACCTGGGAGAAGCAACCTATATCCTTGGGATTAGAATCTATAGAGATAGATCAAAACGGTTGCTTGGTCTTTCGCAGTCTACATATATAGACCGAGTGCTAGAAAGGTTTAGCATGTCGGAATCCAAGAAAGGTTACCTTCCATCAGGCATGGGATCAACCTTTCGAAGTCTATGTGTCCGCGCACAGAAGACGAGACGATTTGCATGAATAAGATTCCTTATGCAACCGCGATAGGATCTATCATGTATGCAATGTTATGTACTAGGCCCGATGTATCGTATGCTCTGAGCGTCACAAGCAGATACCAGTCTGATCCAGGAATGGATCATTGGGCGGCTGTCAAGACAATCCTCAAGTACTTAAGAAAAACTAAGGATGTGTTCCTAATTTATGGAGAAGGTGATATGGTAATACGTGGGTATACAGATGTCAGTTTCCAGACAGATAAGGATGACTCCAAATCTCAGTCCAGATACATATTTATTTTGAATGGAGGCGCAATAAGTTGGAAGAGTTCCAAGCAAGACACCGTAGCGGATTCTACCACGGAAGCGGAATATATTGTAGTTTCGGAAGCAGCAAAGGAAGCAGTCTGGATCAAAAAGTTTGTCTCAGAACTTGGTGTGGTTCCAACCATTGATGAAGCAATACCGGTTTACTGCGACAACAATAGAGCTATTGCACAAGAAAAGGAACCAAGGTCTCATCAGCGATCCAAACATGTGCTTCGCTTCTATCATCTGATCAGAGAGATTATAAGTATGAATGATATACAAATTGAGAAAATTCCCACTGAAAGGAATTTAGCGGATCCTTTAACTAAGGCCTTGCCTCAAAGTAAGTTTGAGGGTCATGTTAGAGCCTATGGTATTGGGTACTGTAGCGATTGGCATTAGGCAAAGTGGGAGTTTGTTAGTGATATGAGAGAAGTGTCCTAAGACAATCGCCTTATGATTGTAATCATTTATTTTAATAAATGAATATTCACTATTTGAGTATACATATTTATGTATTTGATTGAGATCTTAAACTCATTTACTGAATGTCCGCAATACAATTCACAGCATGAGAGAATTTGTGATGAATTCACAACTAGTGATTATCTCTACATGTGCAATTGTGAAGTATTGAAATTGTCCCTAGTCGATGAATTGATAAATACGGACACTATCAATTCTTTTGAGACTAGCATGGGTTATTCTCTAATCAGCTGATTCTCACTGGCTGGTGACATTGAGATGTCCGGAGATAAACATGAATGCTAGTTAAGGGAACTAGTTCATTGGAGTGACTGGTTGTAAAACTTCATATGGTAGTCTACATATAGATATGTCAGTGAAGTTCTTATTGCAGCTTAAGTGTGATGTTCCTTTGACTTGCGGTGTTCAAGTCATCTTGGTCATGGAGACTTATACTTTGACATATTAAGCAAGCATCTCCAAGGAGGTGTGGACCCAGGATGATTGGGTATAAGCCGAAGTGCCCGAAGATGTTTGAACAACCTACAAAGGATTCACCACTCCTTGCGAGGAGATGTATACCCGAGGCCTATCGTCGGATTGTTACTCGAAGCCTCTGGCCAGAGCATGACATGTTCAGAGTATGAATCTCTTAAATACATGAGAGTAATTAGAATCCGTAGGACGAGAAAACGTTACTTACAGTTTCTTCACCAGTATCTAGTACTCAGGTATTTGAGGAAATAGAGTGACATTCAATAACGAAGATACCTGAAGAGGATGGGGCATCGGATGCCTTATTCTTCAAGGACTCAAGATAAACCTTGCAGTTTCTTCGCCAGTGACCCTCCTTGCCACAATGATGGCAAGTTCCTTTTGGTTTCTTTTCAGTCTTTTTGGCCTTTTTCTTCTTCCCTTTATTCTGTTCTTTGACCTTCCTCTTAGAACCTTTCTTCGAGGAATCAACTAACAGTACCGTCTTTTGATCTGGCTTTACAGAAGGCTCCACAGTCTTCAGCAGGTTGAGCAACTCAGGAATGGTAGTCTCTAGTTTGTTCATCCGATAGTTCATCACAAATTGTGAATAACTTTTGGGCAAACAACTCAGAATTAAGTCAATACTTAGTTCATGATCCATTGCAAAACCGAGTGTGCTCAGTCGCTCAATGTACCCCAACATCTTTAACACAAACTGCAAGGCAGAAGTGCCTTCCTGCATCTTAGTGGTGAAGAGGAGTCTGGAGACTTCGAACCTTTCGGATCTCGCCTGCTCTTCAAACAACTCATGAAGATGGAAGATGATGGTATAAGCATCCATATGCTCATGCTGCTTTTGCAGCTCAGGTATCATAGAGGCTAGCATGATGCAACTCGCAAGTTCAGAATCGGTCACATGTTTCTGATAGGCCATTAGCTGGTCTGGAGTTGCACCTTCTGGAGGATGGTTGGGAAGTTGATCTTCAAGGACATATGCAAGCTTCTCTGCCTTGAGGACTATCCTCAGGTTTCGAAGCCAGTCCATGAAGTTTGGCCCAGTCAGTTTATTGGTGTCCAAAATGGAACGCAAATTCAGAGAAGACATGATCGAGTGATTATCCTAGAAATATAAATTGAGCTTATCTGAGAAGAATGATTAAAGAATGTATCAACATACATTAATAAAATCCTATTTATTTTTCAAATTGAATAACCCTTTTTTATCAATTCGGGAGATTGTAGGAACATCTTCATATAGGTTGATATCCAACCATAGATAAGAACCACCATGGCTGTGGCCATCAAGTTATTCTTAGCTATGAAGGTAGGTAATTATATCGATTACATATCACATATATGTAACTATCACTTTATGCTATCAACTAATTGAATGTTTGCATAAATCATTGGGTTGTTAACTCATTAACAAGTATGTAACATTATACATAGCACCCAACTGCACCTCTCTTTACATCGACCTTGGCTGTGGCACAACAAATCGATGTTCCAAGCTTAAGGCTGACCCATTAATCAAGAAATAGTTTTAATATGGTTGGAGCTCATTCAACCGTTTAGTCAGGCTTGGATGTGTCCAACAACCAAAACTAAGGATTGACCTCTGACTCCAACTATATTATTCGTAAACTAATTCCATGGTTTGAACATGTTGAGGTTCAAGCCGGGCATGGATGTGTCCATCAACCCAAACGAGAAACAAAACTCCTGATTCTAACCATATTAATGGAAGGTGTTGGCCTTAATATTTTGTAAGGGGTTTTGGGTCTCATCCTTTCTTTTCTAAGCACATTCATGACATATAATTATGTCATGACTAACGATTTCCTTAATAAAGTATGTATGTGACTTAATTTATCAAGTCCCATGAATTGAATTAGGAACCAGATTTCCTAATTCTAATTTCATACTTTATTAAAGGAATTATTTTGGAAAACAATTTCCTAAATTGTCATAATCAATTTCGGAAATAATATGTTTAAGACTTTGATTTCTCTAAATCAAATCTTATTAAATTAAGAGACAAATCCTTTAATTCAACCACATATTATTTTCATGAAAATCTCATTTAAGAAACTCTATAGGAAACCATTTTCCTAATTTATTTTGGAGACAACAATATGTAAGAGCATCACCTCTTAAATCATATTTTATTCATGGATTTAATTAATTACAACAAATCGTTTTCTAAGGGTGGCTCCCCGAGGCTCAGATACCCAAAGAAAAGTAATTTGTCGTAAATCCAATTTGGTCCGCTTCGGAAGCGTAACCAAATTAAACATGACAATTTCATTTAAAATTGGGAAATTAAATTACAACAACTAACTTTAAATTAGACGGCTCCCCGAAGCTCAATCCAAAATAAAGAATTTTGTTGTCAATTTAAAAACCAATTCAAATTTAATTGTCAATTAATTGTCCATAAATTTGTCTAGACTTTCTTGAAAAAAAATGCCAAAAATTGCGAGATTTCATAATAGGTTTTCAGAATAATTGTAAGTTTCTGGTACAAAGAAAACTTACATATTTCCAAAATTGGAAAATTTCTAAAATAAAAAATTTCTAAAATTGGAATGTTTCCAAAGATGGGAAGTTTTCACAATTATCATAAAATTTCAGAAACTAGGATATTTCAAACGTTTGTGAAATTTCATGAGGATTTCCAAAATTTGAAATTCCTAAATCTAAAATTTATAATAATTGGAAAATTTCCATAATTGAAAATTTTTCTAAAATTGAGATTATGACAAAGTTTTCCACAAAACAATTATATGATTATGTCGAACACTAACCTCGCTCTGATACCACTATTGGGACCGGGTGTATGTTGACAAGGATACGGGTTCGTAAAATTTTAAATTTTTACGTGCAACGGAAGAATTAACATAAAATAATTTCTCAAATTATTTTAACTACGTATCTAGCATGCAACCTTATAATGTGTGGACATGATCATAAATTAAAACTTTGCGGAAAAGTAAACTAATTTACTTTGTACCTCGCGTAACTTGAAGAAAGGGACGAGATCCAACCGTAGCGTCCCTTGGAAGCTCCGCCTCTATTCGCGTCCACGCCGAGTTCTCTTCGGGATGACTTCGCAAAGTCACGAGTTTTGTGCCGACGAGAACTACTAGATTCTCTAAATGCACAACTAGAAGATCAAGAGAGAAGAAAGAAAACTAACCACCAAGAAATGGAATCTAAATTCCGGGAAGGAAGGAGTTGCGATCCGCTTCTTCTTCTTCTTGGTTGGCTTCTCCTTGGTGATGATGACCCACGGCAACCTCAAGGGAGGGTGGTGCGCCGGCCCTAGGGTGGATGTGCGCCGGCCCTAGCAAGTAGAGGAGGGTGCCGACCCTAGGAGGAAAGGAGAAGGAGAGAATAAGAGAGAGAGGGAGAGAACTACTAGATCTCTTGATTACTCAATTAGGAATTCAAGGCTTGCCTTTGGTTCCTTTATATAGTTGTAACGCTCGAAAATTCTCGAAACTAATTTTAGAAATATCTTAGAATTTATTCCAAATTTATGGATATTTTTATAGAATTTTTCCATAAACGAAAGTGGCAAAAAGGGATAAAAAGCAAAAAAGGCATAAGTGGGATTTAATACCTAGACCTATAATGGAGAGAGGAAGAGACTTACCAAGTGGGCTAGTCTGTTTTCATTGAGATAGAATAGAGGAAAAGATAAATAAGGCAAAGTTAGTTAAATTTTCCCATGAGTATAAAAGGGGAACTTAGGGTTTTTAGATTCACTCTTTTCCTCACCTTCTCTCAGCGCCGACACCTCCCTCTCTCTCTGCGATTTTCTTCCTCTCCCTCTCCCGAGACTCTCTTCTCTCTCCCTCTCTTGCGCCTCTTCCTCTCCTCCTCTTCTCTTGCCGCCCAAGACAAGGGGAAAGCGAAGGGAAGGTCTCAAGAGGCCCTATTCTCTACTAGAATTCTCGTAGACGCGAGGAGAACGCCAAGGAGCAAGAAGAACATCAAAATTCGATGTTCCCTCGGGAATTTCAGATTTTATTCGTAAGGAAAACCTAGCGCAGGATGTAAGTATCCCTCACCTGCAGTATAAGTAGTTTCGGTTGACGTTTCGTATGCTTTATTTTCTTATATGTAGGTCCTACGATTAGAAATCGTGGATTATGAACAAGCACGTTGTATTAACCCTTCAGATTAGTTTTAAAGTCTGAAGGTATCCCTGAATGGGCTTGAGTGCACTTACCCTTCAGTCTCGGGTTAAGGAGCACGTTCGAGTGCCTAGGGAGCGACTTTAAAAGAAAGGAAAGGGTTAAGTCGCAAGGTGTTTGTTAAATTGTTAGTCAGTTAATGCTATAGAAAACATTAAAGAATAGAAATTCTTGCTTCAGTTATGATTGGGACCAAGGTCCAACGGGATGGGCTCCTAGTTGCCCCTAGGTTTAGATAACCTAGTAAAAGCAAGAATCAGAAGAGAAAAAGAAAAGTATAAAAGAACTATTTTATTTTCAGTTGGCATTGTACCGGACTTCGGTCCAGGGATGGGCTCTAAGTTGCCCCTAGGTTCAGATAACCTAGTATGGGATGGGCTCCTAGTTGCCCCTAGGTTTGATAACCTAGTAGAACCCTAATGGATTCGGGATTTGCTACCTCGGGTCTATTAGGTATGCGCGCACAGTTGGTACATTGCCGGGCCCACAGCAGTTGATTATTATTTTCACCTACTATATGTATTTAGTTTTCAGAAATTCATATTAGCATGTGGTGAATTTAATAATTAGTTTTATGTTAGTTAGTTTCAGTTCCAGTTCAGATATGTATGTCATGCTATAGCTTACTTTTCAGTTTTAGTTCAGTATGTGCCATGTCTCAGTTATATGCCATGACATCCTATGATATGTATTTTATCATGAGCCTAGCATGATTACTTATGGATATGAGCATGTATGTGCATAGCATGTTTTACAAAAGCATAATTCGAGTTTTCATAGTTTTGTGAGGCTAGATGGTACTTACTAAGCTTTATGCTTATTAGTTTGCATTTCCTTATACTGCAGATACAGGTAAAGGAAAGCACTAGTAGCGGAGGCGGCGGGCTTGATGCAAAGTGTGTGTGATGGTGGAGTTGGAATAAAAGTCTTCGGAACTTGCAAAGCATAGAAATAGTCTTTATTATGCTTCTTTAGTTATTCCGCAATATGTTATGTGAACCATGTATGAATTTAATTAGACTTGTATTCGTGGTGCCTAGTATGCTTGAAGTAGTTTACTTACCTAACTTAATATTGGTTTTGTGAATACTTGAATGTCATGAGTCATTTACTTGTAATATGGTAATTTAGATCCATGCTTAAGCTTTAGAGATAAGAGCTTGATACTTTTGATTTACATGCTAAATATATAGGATATGCTTGTTCTAAGATGCATGCACCACATAGAATGACATGTAGTAGCTAAGAATGCTCTTAGATATGAATAACGAATGGTTTCAATAAGAAGTTGATACAAACTTGGAACATTCATGTTTATGTCTCTACATGTCGCTTTTATGATTTCTAAGTTGCTATACATGCTAGAAACCCCCTAAAAACATGTATCAAATGCCCTAGAATCATTGTAGACCTGTTAGGAAGCTTAGATATGAATTTATGGAGCATTTGGTATGGAATAGGTCGACTTTGGCACATTCTGAAACTCTGAAATCTGGGTTTTTAGAACTACCAGTCGACTGGGAAAATACCAGTCGACTGGTATCGGGCACAGAAACATTCTGTGGCCCGACCAGTCGACTGGCATATAGCAGTCGACTGGTACTGTGTAAAACAAAATTGGTGTAGAGCAGCTGGTTAGTGCTTTAGCCATGCAATCCAGAGGTTGGGGGATCGAATCCTGCCAAGATAAAAAAATAAAAGTTTTGCTTTATTTTAGGCTAGTTAGTACTTTCAACATGTTTATGAATTGTTAGTTTAGAAATAGCGAAATAAGAATTTTCAAAATTCTCCCAGTTTGGTTTAGCATTATTAGAAATCATTAATTAGTTAGTTAGCCAGTTAGTTAGTAGCGATCCGCCTTACAGCTTAATACCAGAAGGTGGGTCGTTACAATAGTAGCCTCTCCCTTGCCAAGTCTCCTTCTTAACGGAATTTTCATAAGAAATTTATCCTATAAATTTTCTTATGAATTATTCCGTTTAAGCCAAGTTTTATTATAACTAATTTTATAATAAAACAAATACATCTCTCCTTTTATTATGGAATAAATTTTACAAGAAATTTATAAATTTTCTTTATTATGGTAAAATCAATTCATAATTGATTTTATAGAATTAAAATAAACCATTCCATGGATCATTTTAATTTCCATAAAAAAGAATAAATTTCTATAAATTTCTTTATACAAATTTATTTATCCATAATTTATAAAACAAATCGCGCTAGATTTATTTTATTAATTAAACCAAATAAATTGGTTTCTCCCCAAGTGGTGGCCGGCCAAACCAAAGAGGGTTGGCACCCTCTTTGGCCGGCCAAACCGAGCCGAACCCATCGCGAATTAAACTCATTTAATTCGCCCAATAAGCCTTCAAAAGACTTAGCCATTTTTAGCTTCCGTTGCGCCTCTGATTAACTCAGATTCGACTTATTTCTCTTGATCGGAAAATCCAATTTTCAACTCGTTTTAAATCCCTCGGATTACTCGTAGTGCGTGTGACTAAATAGGCTTTCGATTTATGTTGGCCGTCTATAATCAACCAATTATAGAACGATCATGAGTGGCACCTAGTAGTACATCATGACCCCCAATTAATCGAAAGATCAACGGTTGACCTCAGAAGTGATTCTGAAACCCTTCAGCAGCTCTAATGAATCGTGCCCCATTCCCTTCACCATCTTATACCCACTTGGTTCAGGACATGGTCTGTGTGTGTCAGTCCCCACTAGGCTGACTACGTCACACCTAGCCCAAGTAGTGTCTTTCTCGTCCTTTGGATTTCTAATTACTCTCATGTATTTAAGAGACTCATACTCTAAACATGACATGCTCTGGCCAGAGGTTTTGAGTAACAATCCAACGATAGGCCTGGGTATACATCTCCTCGCAAGGAGTGGTGAATCCTTTGTAGGCTGTTCAAACATCTTCGGGCACTTCGGCTTATACCCAATCATCCTGGGTCCACACCTCCTTGGAGATGCTTGCTTAAAATGTTAAAGTATAAGTCTCCATGACCAAGATGACTTGAACACCGCAAGTCAAAGGAACATCGCACTTAAGCTGCAGTAAGAACTTCACTGAAGTAAGAACTTCACTGACATGTCTATATAGATTACCATATGAAGTTTTACAGCTAGTCACTCCAATGAACTAGTTCCCTTAACTAGCATCCATGTTTATCTCCGGACATCCCAATGTCACCAGCCAGTGAGAATCAGCTGATTAGAGAATAACCCATGCTAGTTTCAACAGAATTGATAGTGTCCGTTTTTATCAATTCATCGACTAGGGATATTTTCAATACTTCACAATTGCACATGTAGAGATAATCACTAGTTGTGATCTCATCACAAATTCTCTTATGCTGTGAATTGTATTGCGGACATTCAGTAGATGAGTTTAAGATCCCAATCAAATACACAAATATGTATACTCAAATAGTGAATTTTCATTTATTAAAATAAATGTTTACAATCATAAGGCGATTACCTTAGGACACTTCTCTCATATCACTAACGAACAATGCATGCCATAAAGCATCAGACAGTGATAAGGTCGGATCTCAGTTAAGGGTTTTGAGGTGATCGGCAAAATGCAGTTGGTGATTATCTTGACAGAACGTAATCAGTAGGGGAAAGATGGAGGGCCGCAAAGGTCGAAATGTCAGGCCCTAACTCATCAAGTCCAGCTGGTTGAGGATGGCCAAAGAAGTGCTGATATATGTCATCGGGGGTGACGCCAGCAAATGGAGCCAATAAAGGGTCAGCAAGCTCTGGGTAGATAGAATAAAAATTAGGCGATTGACGACCGCCCAGATACTCCGCCAAGATGTCGTAAGAGAAGTCAAGATTCCTCTTGGCTACTCGGGTCGTGAAATCAAATCCCCCTTGAGGTCCTTGTTGCAAGTTATTGTAGAATTCGGACACGAGATCATAGTTGATTGTCCGCTCAAGGGAAAGGAGAAAGCCGAGGTTGTAGAAGGTAATTACCTCTATAATGGAGGGGCAATGCTCAGACAGAAAAGGTCCATCAATGGACCGGCAAGAAAACAACTTGAAAGTTCGGGACTAGAATGCTTGCTCACAAGCAGCGTTAGGGAATCGGGAACTCGAAGAAGGCTGAGGCCTTCGAGAAGGGGCAGATGATGAAGGGCCTTTGCCCTTGGAGGACCCTTCAGTGGGCTCCTTGCCGTTAGTGGATTTTCTAAAGGATGGAATCATTGGGTTAATTTAATCATAATGATGATCACAAGAAGATAAGGTCAAGTTTAGTTTTAATCAGTAGGGTAAGGTCATGGTAAGGTCACGACACCAAATTGAATGGATCAAATCACGACACAAGAAAAGGAATTTGAAGTTTAAGACATTGATCATAATAGAAAATAATCAAATGAAGTTAGGTTTAATCAATGAGATCCATGTCATGGTGATGAAAGGTCACGGCAAGAGTAGGGTCACAACACAAAAAGAAACCACAAGAAAAAAACATGGTTAGGCTAAACATTACAAAGTTATGATCTAAGCCGAAAAGAAATAGTCTTAATGCAAGCTTACTTAGGTGCCATGAAGGTTAGTCGAAGAAGATCTGGTCAGGTTGAAGAAGAGAACACTCGCAGGGTCGCGCGCAGAGAAGAGATCGCGGCACAAGAGTTGCTGGGACGAAGAAGCACTCACATGCATGGGGACAAGAGGCTCAGGAAGAAGATCACACGCGCAAGAGGGAGGATGAGGGGTTTCGGCGCTAGGGCTTGGGAAGGTAAGGTTTAGAGGGAGTTAATAGGTTGGTGGATCGGTCCACCAACCGTAATTTTATGTAATTGAACGGATCATCGTTCGATCTGGGAGCGCCCAGACCGATCAGGCCCCAGCCTGATCGGTCTGGCCTGGTCCTGATCGGTCGGGTGACTGATCAGGCAGGCTCCTGATCGATCGGCTGACCGATCAGGGAGCGAACATTGGGTTTGGGAGATTTTCTGTGAGCCCCCTGATCGATCTGTGGACAGATCACCATAGGGTGCCAGATCGGTCTGTGGACCGATCCAGGCTAACACAGAGAGATTTCTGTGATTAATCGTGAAGCAGCTTGATCGGTCCCTTGGACCGATCAGACATACTCCTGATCGGTCCGGTGACCGATCAGGCTCCCTAAATTTTTCTGATACGATCTGAAATTTCAGTTTCAGACTCCCTATCGATTTCTGATAAGTTCAGATGAAAATTATCGATCTTGGAAGTGATCCCTTGACTATAATTGATCCTTTAACAAGGATCAAAGGTCCTTATGAGTCTAACAAATCAATTTGCTCCACCCAAGTGACGTCAAATTCAATCACAAACATTCAATCAATTTCCAACCAAGTTTGTATCAAGAAAAAGTCTCCAATCAAGTTTCCTTGATTGGAATGTCCAAGTATGATCATGGAGCCAAGTACACATGTGCTATGCATTGGTATTCCCCATACTTGATCAACTTAGTGATTATTGTCTCGTCAACCTTGTTGGTGCAGGAAGCACCATAACGAACCTTGTTTTGATATTGGCAAAGGATTCAAAGTTAAGTATTATTTGTGATCTAACGAAGTTACTCAAGTGTGCAGAAAGAAGTCCTAGCGAAGGGCTACTAGGCGTTGAAGACCTGGCGAAGGACTGCTAGGCACCTAGCGAAGGGCTGCTAGGAGTTGAAGACCTGGCGAAGGACTGCTAGGCACCTAGCGAAGGGCTGCTAGGAGTTGAAGACCTGGCGAAGGACTGCTAGGCACCTGGCGAAGGGCTGCTAGGCACCGGGCGAAGAACTGCTTGGTACCAAAGACTTAGCGAAGGGCTGCTTGGCACCTGACGAAGGATTGCTGGGTAAAAGTGCAACCGGAGGAGCCGGTTGGCAAATGGTAAATTCTCCTGAGAGGAGTAGGTGAGGACGCGTTCCCTGTCTGAGGGAATAGTAGGCGTCGATTTGACCTAGGGTTCCATTTGGGAGACCTAAAGTCAGAACCAAGACAGCTAAGGCTGTATAAACCTAATATTTTATTGCCTTGTTTGTTGTGGAACTAACCTTGGATGCAGGGACCAAAGGAACGTGTTTCTACAGCTCATAACGCCCCAAAGGAGAGGGGAAGCAGCTGGGCTAGGCGCCCGGGAGGTCCCGGGCGCCCAAGGTCAAAGCCAAACAAGCAGTTGAGCAAAGATTGCTTCGGAAGCTCACTGGGCCAGGCGCCCTGAAGCTCCCTGGCTCCCTGAGTGTCCCGGGCGCCCTAGATGCCTCGGCGCCCTGGGTCCAAGCCAACCAAGCCAACGAAGCAAGTTCAGCCGAGAAGCCAGCGGACCAAGTCAACCGGGGCGCCCCTAGTGTCCCGGGCGCCCCCGTCAGCTCCGAGCCCGATCCTGGAGGGATAAGGGCTGACCGAGTTTCGGATAAGGGTTTGCGGATCCAGAGGCACGTGGAGGGCACCCCCAATGTCCAAGGCGCCCCCAGGAGTGCTATAAAAGGGGCTCGACCCCCAAGGCTTCAGAACAACTTTTCTAACGCCTCTACACTCTTCGACTCAAGCGCTCTGCTCTGGAAACCTCCAATCTCGAGATTCAAGCGCTGCCGACGACCCTCTGCACCGAAGTACGATCTACACCGGGCGTCGATAACGAAGAGTATAATTATTTTTTTACTGCACCATTTCTATACATATCTTTGTAAAAACTTGCACGATTATAGAATTGCCCGCAGTAAACGGTTAAGGATCGTGGGCCTTGGAGTAGGAGCCGGCTGCGACTCCGAACCAAGTAAAAATCCTTGTGTTCGTGTCTGTTTTGTTTTAATTTTCCGCTACGCATTCTCTTTTCTAATCCGAAACGTTTTCATGATATTCACCCCCCCTCTATCATGTTTTCTCGATCCAACAAACCTAATTTCTCAAGGGATGCATTGACATTTTGAGAAATTAAGTTGATCCTAACATCTCACCCCATTTCTAGCAACCAAAAACATTTTGGTAAACCTTATAGTTTGTGTGAGATGTCCCCATGTTTCCTAATTGTTCCCAACAATTGAATTGATCATGAAGCGTTTTGAATGCTCTTTAATTTCTATGTAGCACGATACATTCCCAACTCCCTTCGTAAGAAACTTAATTCATTCTCGGGGAGTGGTTTAGTGAAAATGTCCGCTAGGTTTGATTTGGACTCTACATGTGAGAGTACAATATCTCCTCTAGCAACATGATCTCTAATGAAGTGGTGACGTACTTCAATATGCTTGGTCTTAGAATGATGGACTGGATTCTTAGTTAAGTTGATGGTGCTTATGTTATCACACAACATTTGCACACCCTTGTAGGTTAATCCATAGTCCTCTAATGTATGAATCATCCACAACAATTGTGATACACTCTCTCCCATGACGATATATTCTGCCTCGGTCGTGGAGAGAGCAACACAATGTTGCTTCCGACTTGACCAACTAACTAATGATGAACCTAAGAATTGACAGCCCCCACTTGTGCTTTTCCGATCCAACTTGCATCCAGTATAGTCGGAATCAGTGTAGTCGATTAGGTCAAATGATTCAGTACGGGGGTACCAAAGACCAACTCCAATTGTGCCCTTCAGGTATCTCAAAATTCTTTTAACAGCAATTAAATGGGATTCCTTGGCACAGACTTGATACCTAGCGCACATACCCACAGCAAAAAGTATATCAGGTCGACTGGCTGTAAGGTATAGCAAACTACCTATCATGCTCCGGTATTGAGGTAGGTCAACAGGTTTACCACTCTCATCATTGTCTAACCGTGTGTTTGTAGCCATGGGAGTGGTTACCTCTTTCGAATCACTCATGTAAAATTTTCGGAGCATCTCTTGAGTGTACTTCGATTGGTGCACATGGATTCCGTCACGAGTTTGCTTGATTTCGAGTCCAAGGAAGAAAGTCAACTCTCCCACTAGACTCATCTCAAATTCACTCTCCATGTGGCCAATGAATTCATTCAAATAACCCTTATTGTTTGAGCCACAAATTATGTCATCGACATATACTTGGGCCACAAATATATCATCACCATCTCTCTGTAGAAATAGTGTAGGGTCTATTTGTCCTCTAACAAAACCTTTTTCAATTAGAAATGTTGACAACCGCTCATACCAAGCTCGGGGTGCTTGTTTAAGACCGTAGAGGGCTTTCTTAAGCTTGAATACGTGTTTTGGGAATTCGGTACTCTCAAACCCCGGAGGTTGTTCGACATAGACCTCTTCCCTTATTAAACCATTTAGAAAGGCCGATTTGGCATCCATTTGATAAAGTTTGAAATCACGATGTGCTGCAAATGCAAGCATCAAACGGATGGACTCTAATCGTGCCACGGGAGCGTAGGTCTCATCGTAATCAAGGCCTTCAACTTGACTGTAGCCCTTGGCTACTAAGCGTGCCTTGTTTCTTATGATTTCTCCCTTATGGTTCAATTTATTTTTGAAGACCCATTTGGTTCCAATAATGGTGGTCTTCATAGGTCTAGGGACTAAGTCCCAAACTTGACTTCTTTCGAATTGACTTAGTTCATCTTGCATGGCAATGATCCAATCAGGATCATTTAATGCTTCGTCAATGTTTCTAGGTTCAATTTCGGAAATTAGGGCAACTTCATTAGCCTCATTCCTAAAGAATGATCTAGTCCTAACCCCATGATGGATGTCTCCAACAATTTGGTCTTGGGGATGGCTAGAGGCTAACCTAGTTTGCCTCGGAGTTGGTGGTGCTTCTTGTATGGTGTCACTAGACACAAGTTCAGCCTCAGGATCCGGCTGATCTATGGGTTGTCTAGGCTCACTGTCATCATACTCATCACCACCATCTACAACACTTGGACTTCCATCCAAACTTAGTTTCCTAAGTTCGAATTGAACTCCTTCGACATCTTCTGGTGATCATTTGCTTTTGGAATTTCTTCAAAAACAACATCAGAAGACTCTTCAACTATTCTAGACTTCTTGTTATAGACTCGGTAAGCTTTGCTAACGAGAGAGTACCCGACCAGTATCCCTTCATCAACTTTTGCTGTGAACTTACCAAGATGGTCCTTGGTGTTTAGAATAAATACCTTACAACCAAACACCCTAAGGTATTTAACTGTAGGTGGTTTCCCAAACCATAGTTCATGTCACGCCCCGAGACCATTGGAGCCGATGATCCAATATAAAATCGGACAGCATCTCCCCTGTCCGGCGGACAATTTACACAAACACAAAACACACGCAGTTTATAATTTGGCCTCAGGCCTCAACACAGATATATATAATATGGAAATAATGACAACGCAATATAAAACACTGTAAAAACTCACCTGAGCTGCCTCTAGGGCAGGCGCGCAGCAAAACTGTAACGCCCGCCCATTTTCAGCCTTACGGCGGCGCTACGTGACATACATATACGCATATGGACTTCTTAATGTAGCGGAATAATTTTAAAACTTTATCCACATGCGTTTAAACCATGCACTTATAACTTAAATCATGTTAACACATTCTTAGCTATCATTCTTAAACATAGTGACATGGTAAACTTAGCATTCATTCTTAATCATATAGCATCATTCTTAAACATGTTTGCATGGTCATCATGTAAAGGGAGAAAGACATAGGATCTTTCCTTTTCTTTTGCCAAGTCATTGCCACACACACACACTTGCCCCTACTGCTGCTTCCCTTCATAACCTCTTTCTTGATCTGCGGTATAAGAACATAAGACTATAAGCACATAGGCTTAGTAAGACCCTTTCCTACTCACTAAAACCATACGTCATATCATACATAAACATATGAAACATTCATCATAGCATAATTCTGAACATAAAACATAAGCTTACTTTAAACATAAACATGGGCATCACATACTTATCATTGCATAAATCTTAACATGAACATAAGTATAATCATACTTATCATGGCATATTTCTTATCATGAACATAAGGATAAACATACTTATTATGACATGATACATGACATATATATAAACATAAAACATACTAAGCATGGCATGATACATGTCATAGAGATAAACATAAAACATACTTAGCATGACATGATATATGACATAGATATAAACATAAAACATACTTAGCATGACATAGATATAAACATAAAACATACTTAGCATGGCATGATACATGGCATAGATATAAACATAAAACATACTTAGCATGACATGATACATGACATAGAGATAAATATAAAACATACTTAGCATGACATGATACATGACATAGATATAAACATAAAACATACTTAGCATGGCATGATACATGGCATAGATATAAAATATACTTAGCATGACATGATACATGACATAGATATAAATATAAAACATACTTAGCATGACATGATACATGACATAGATATAAACATAAACATAAACATAAAACATTGTCCATCATGGCATAATGCATAACATGAATGAATGCATAAGTCAAATGCATATATCATAAGGATGATTAATTTGAAAACCATAGTTATAAATACTTAAACATAATCATAACATCATAGGGGGTCCCCGGCTTGTACCACATACATACATCATAAGCGCGCATCCCTAAGTAAATTTGAGGTAGCGAGCCCCGACCTACTAGGGTAAGGACAGCATAGTCGGTAGTCCCAGAATCGGGGCGTTCTTAAGGTGCCCAAACCTGTCTGACAGCTTCGGTAGTCCCAGAACCGTGGACAGCATAGTCGGTAGTCTAGAACCGGGGCGTTCTTAAGGTGCCCATCCCTTAGACCCATACTTCGGTCCGGTACAAGCCCATTCATAAAGTAAAATAACTTCACATGCTTCATCATTCATAGGCATACATGACATAAACATAATCTTGTTTCATAAAACTTGACATAAGAATAGGAACAGCTGCGGTAGTTCCAGAACCGTGGACAGCTACGGTAGTCCAGAACCGAGGCGTTCTTAAGGTGCCCATCCCTTAGCATGACATAAACATACTTAACATTTCATCATTCATACTTATCATCATGATGCCTTAAAGGCATGCACATTCATCATCATTCATTATTCTCATTCAGAAGGTATGTCATGCTTATCTCATTTGTCTTAGAGCCATGGTTATCATTTTCATTCATCATCTTCATTCTTAAACATAGCATACATACATGTCATTCACAAAACATGGCATACATACATATCATTCATAGATCATGGCATACATACATATCATTCATAAATCATGCATATATACATATTATTCCTAAAGCATGACATACATACTTAATTAGCATCTTCATTCATCAAGCAGGCATGATCATGGTATATAGGAAAACATACATAGATATTTTCATATATGATACATATCCCCTAGGTTCATGGCACATGGTCTAAACATTTATTAATAATTATAGCACATGACCTAATGTACGAAGTCATGATACATCTTACATGAAGCTAGGGTTTTAGGTCACATAAAAATTCTTACATCTTACTTAATCATATACTTACATCTTAATAACCTATACTCAAGCCTCCTTGAGACCTTAACCCAAACCAAACCCTAAATTAGGGTCTTGGCCGAAACCCTAAAGGACAATAAGTCCATGAGAAATTCACATAGGTCATAATTACATTCCATACCATACATACTATGCCATAGAAAAACCATTTGATCCCTTATTTGGATTTAACTCCAAGTCCTATCCCTAAATCATGAGTTGGGCGAAACTCAAAGAGGATCACAAGCCCATGAAAAATTCATAAAATGCCCAAGTCACATCTATTACCTTACATATAATAACATGGGAGTCATTTGAACCCTTGCTTGGAGTTAAACCTAACTTCTTTGCCCTAAAACTCCTCTTGGCCGAAAGTTATATGGGCCTTAAACCATGTAAAACTTTCACATAAACCCCTATCAACACCTTTTACAACATGAGAAAACATAAGAAACATCATTTGAGAGTTAGATCCAAACCCAACCATAGAAACCTATGGTGGCCGAAAGTTTCAAGGGTCCTAACTTTGGTTTTCCCCACATATAGTCCAAACAAAACATTTCATCATGAAAATAACTCGGAAACTATTATACCACAGGTGAGGGAGTCTTACCTTGGGTTATCTTGGTTTTTAGACCTTAAAAAAGAGAAGGAAATTGAAAATCCCTTTGACACTTGAACCCTCCTTGCCCTTGTAGCCTTGTAAGAGAACCTAGATCTTAAAAAGGGAGTCTCCTTGTGGAGTTTTCCCAAAGAAAATCTCCTTGTGGAGTTTCGGCTAGGAGAAGAAGGAAGGGGGGAAGAAGAGATCTATTTATAATGTCCTTTTGTCTCTTCACAAGTGTCTTTTCATCTTCTTCACATGGTGTCTCTTCACATCCCCTACCATTAACTAAAATCCACTTCATTCTCTACTAGCACTCCCTTGCTAGGTGAATTGGTTAGTGCATGCATGGTGGTACCATAGGTCCAAGGTTCAATCCTTGGTGCATGCACTTTGTTTTTATTTTTTTTTAGTTTTATTTTTCTTATTTCCGAAAATTCCTCAAAAATTCACCCATGATCATGCTAATATTCCTAATTAAAACCCATTTATATTTATATTAAATTTCACCTAAAATCCACTAATAACCATGGTACTAGAAAAGCCCATATATGACCCATTAGTACTTAGCTTCTCAATTTAAATAGGGAAAAATCATGGATAACTAGGCTAAAGGTCGTACTAGTATTTCTAGGTTCCTCAAGACTATCTAGACATGATCAATATTTTTAAAGAAAATATTGAGAGAATTTTCCGGGTCGTTACAATCCCCCATACCTCGTGAAAGTTCGTCCTCGAACATAGAATATCTCCGGGTACTTGCGTCTCCTCTCGTCCTCGCGTTCCCAGGTACCTTCCTCGAACCGTTGACTTTGCCATAGGACCTTGACTAAAGGTACCTCCTTGTTCCTTAGCTTTTGTCTATTAGTTATGCAACTCTTAGATCAAAATTGCTACATCTTTAGGATTTCTAAGTACCATAATAACTGCTTCTACTCTTCGTGCTATCATATCATTCTATTCGTTATGCTACATCTCTATATTTAGGTGCTTCTAATACATAACTATGACTTAATCTCAAACATTTTTTTTTCATACGCGTTATAGCAAATCTTAGTAGTTTGACAACCATCTACATGTATTCTCTTGCAATTTATTTTTTTTCTCTAGCTCTAATTGTTTATCACTGTTTCTATTACTTATTGTCAAAATTTTGTCTACTATTAAGCTATACACGAAAGAGTATAATTTAACGTATACCTGGTTAATTTGCTACTTCAAACAAGACTCTAACTTTCACTTACTATACACAAGTTTATCATCTATGCACCAACTTATTACTCCGAAGCTCTTCTCAATTGGAACTGATTTCAATGTCTCTGCTTCTCACATACATCTTTTATCTATATTAAACTAAATGAAAATTACGATTATTATTATATGATTCTCTTTTATTACATTCAGTATCATACTTCAAATCTACTCCTCGACAACATAATTACAGCTTTATATAAGTACAAACTCATTCTCCTTTCTACTTGAATCTCGTTACCCCTTTTTTTTCCGAGCACTATTCTTACTTTATTATTCTTTCTTTTATTATCTATTTTAATAGTATATTCGTTTCTATGTAACATAATTTCTCATAGTACATAAACTCATGTATCGCTTATCATATTACTTCCTATTCTAGTTATTTGAGCTACTTACTTTGTTTTAACTACCTAACCTATAATGCATACCGTCTTTGTTAATTATGCTAAAATTTCTCAATTAAACTCCTAAAATAATTTATTTAAACTCATTACCAGATAACTAGTCTTTGACAAATAATCTATGCTAACCTAAAAGCTAACTCGAAAAACTTGTATTCAAGATTTTACTATCTAGTTTAAACTAAATATAACATGCCAATCTCTTTACTTTTTATCGACCTAAACACAATAAACAATTTTTATTATTACTTCATCTGACTTTTTGCTCCGCTCTTCCTACAATAAACATCCTTTTTTTCTGGAAATACTCTTAGTACTTTTCGCACAATATATATGTACCACATTCTCTACCTTACAAAATTTTTTTCTATTACATTGTCATCTTTACTTTCGCTTGTCATCTTTACTTTTGCTTATTCCATCTTTCCATAGTCTTCTTTCACAAATCCAAATACCTTTTCTCATTTACCGGTCATGCTTCCTCCACTCTAATCCCCAAAATTTTCACATTCTTATGATCTCCATATCTTACTTCTCTATAACCTTACTTTTAAGTAACGAGTATCTAATATCTTCTTTATCAAATTTCATAAAGCTAATACTATTCTTTACAAAACTCTCTCTCATTATTTATATATATATATATATATATATTTACAAGAATTTATAAAATATTCCTATATCAATCTTTTTCCAAAACCTATACTTGATTAGATCATTTCACCTAGTAAGTTTTCTTGACCTAGAGTCCTCACTACATTCTTGCCTTTGATAACATTAACATCTAGTTCCTTCATACAGGGTTATAACTAAGGTCCTATTCGCTGATCTCTATCACTCCTTCTTTTGCATATCTAGTTCTTACCCTCTATCCTTCTTATATCAAGAATATTACTCTATTGCTACTACTATATATATATCTATTTAAAAAGTCAAATAACTTACACCTTAATCTGTTCCTAATAGATATACATCCCTAAGTCTTCATTTCATCACTACTATAATCTCTTAGAATATCTACACTAAATACTCTACTCCCTTAATACCATAGCTAATAAGTCTCCATTAATAAAGCACAATCCTCTCTTTACTCTAGGCTCATCGCTAAATATTAATATCCGACTTTCATCAACGGTACAAACTTGCTTTGGTTCACAACTCTTCTTAGTTCCAGACCGTCATGACACTCATACAGATAATCTCCTCGAATCACTCTCGCTCACTATCACTCACATATAAAAGATCAGTAAGGCTAATATAAGTTATTGTTATTCCTACCCGCATATCCAATTCTAAAGTATTTGAATTTCCTAAAAATGAGGTAAAGTATCGTTCACCTTACATATCCTAAAAGTACTTGCTATCCTAAAATATATCCTTCATACTTGCATATTCTAGAATCATAAAATATCATCCATACTTACATATTCCTGAATCATAAGGTATCATCCATACTTGCATATTCTAAAATCATAAGGTATCATCCATACTTGCATTTTCTAGAATCCTAAAATATCATCCATACTTACATATTCTTGAATCATAAAAGAACATCATAAAAGAACATAAGGTATACATAGAGGTACTTACTTGGAAGCGGCAGGAAGAGGGCTTGATGTGTGTGTAGTGAGATGGTAACTGCTCTGATACCAACCTGTAACGCCCGCCCATTTTCAGCCTTACGGCGGCGCTACGTGACATACATATACGCATATGGACTTCTTAATGCAGCGGAATAATTTTAAAACTTTATCCACATGCGTTTAAACCATGCACTTATAACTTAAATCATGTTAACACATTCTTAGCTATCATTCTTAAACATAGTGACATGGTAAACTTAGCATTCATTCTTAATCATATAGCATCATTCTTAAACATGTTTGCATGGTCATCATGTAAAGGGAGAAAGACATAGGATCTTTTCTTTTCTTTTGCCAAGTCATTGCCACACACACACACTTGCCCCTCCTGCTGCTTCCCTTCATAACCTCTTTCTTGATCTGCGGTATAAGAACATAAGACTATAAGCACATAGGCTTAGTAAGACCCTTTCCTACTCACTAAAACCATACGTCATATCATACATAAACATATGAAACATTCATCATAGCATAATTCTGAACATAAAACATAAGCTTACTCTTAACGTAAACATGGGCATCACATACTTATCATTGCATAAATCTTAACATGAACATAAGCATAATCATACTTATCATGGCATATTTCTTATCATGAACATAAGCATAAACATACTTATTATGACATGATACATGGCATAAATATAAACATAAAACATACTTAGCATGGCATGATACATGGCATAGAGATAAACATAAAACATACTTAGCATGACATGATACATGGCATAGATATAAACATAAAAATACATGACATAGATATAAACATAAACTACTTAGCATGGCATGATACATGGCATAGATATAAACATAAAACATACTTACATGACATGATCATGACATAAATAAACATAAAACATACTTAGCATGGCATGATACATGCATAGATATAAACATAAAACATACTTAGCATGACATGATACATGGCATAGATATAAACATAAAACATACTTAGCATGACATGATACATGGCATAGATATAAACATAAAACATACTTAGCATGGCATGATACATGACATAGATATAAACATAAAACATAAACATAAAACATTGTCCATCATGGCATAATGCATAACATGAATGAATGCATGAGTCAAATGCATATATCATAAGGATGCTTAATTTGAAAACCATAGTTTATAAATACTTAAACATAATCATAACATCATAGGGGGTCCCCGGCTTGTACCACATACATACATCATAAGCGCGCATCCCTAAGTAAATACGAGGTAGCGAGCCCCGACCTACTAGGGTAAGGACAGCATAGTCGGTAGTCCCAGAACCGGGGCGTTCTTAAGGTGCCCATCCCTGTCGGACAGCTTCGGTAGTCCCAGAACCGTGGACAGCATAGTCGGTAGTCCAAAACCGGGGCGTTCTTAAGGTGCCCATCCCTTGGACCCATACTTCGGTCCGGTACAAGCCCATTCATAAAGTAAAATAACTTCACATGCTTCATCATTCATAGGCATACATGACATAAACATAATCTTGTTTCATAAAACTTGACATAAGAATAGGAACAGCTGCGGTAGTTCCAGAACCGTGGACAGCTACGGTAGTCCAGAACCGAGGCGTTCTTAAGGTGCCCATCCCTTAGCATGACATAAACATACTTAACATTTCATCATTCATACTTATCATCATGATGCCTTAAAGGCATGCACATTCATCATCATTCATTATTCTCATTCAGAAGGTATGTCATGCTTATCTCATTTGTCTTAGAGCCATGGTTATCATTTTCATTCATCATCTTCATTCTTAAACATAGCATACGTACATATTATTCATAACGCATGGCATACATACATGTCATTCACAAAACATGGCATACATACATATCATTCATAGATCATGGCATACATACATATCATTCATAAATCATGGCATACATACATATTATTCCTAAAGCATGGCATACATACTTAATTAGCATCTTCATTCATCAAGCAGGCATGATCATGGTATATAGGAAAACATACATAGATCTTTTCATATATGATACATATCCCCTAGGTTCATGGCACATGGTCTAAACATTTATGAATAATCATAGCACATGACCTAACGTACGAAGTCATGATACATCTTACATGAAGCTAGGGTTTTAGGTCACATAAAAATTCTTACATCTTACTTAATCATATACTTACATCTTAATAACCTATACTCAAGCCTCCTTGAGACCTTAACCCAAACCAAACCCTAAATTAGGGTCTTGGCCGAAACCCTAAAGGACAATAAGTCCATGAGAAATTCACATAGGTCATGATTACATTCCATACCATACATACTATGCCATAGAAAAACCATTTGATCCCTTATTTGGATTTAACTCCAAGTCCTATCCCTAAATCATGAGTTGGCCGAAACTCAAAGAGGATCACAAGCCCATGAAAAATTCATAAAATGCCCAAGTCACATCTATTACCTTACATATAATAACATGGGAGTCATTTGAACCCTTGCTTGGAGTTAAACCTAACTTCTTTGCCCTAAAACTCCTCTTGGCCGAAAGTTATATGGGCCCTAAACCATGTAAAACTTTCACATAAACCCCTATCAACACCTTTTACAACATGAGAAAACATAAGAAACATCATTTGAGAGTTAGATCCAAACCCAACCATAGAAACCTATGGTGGCCGAAAGTTTCAAGGGTCCTAACTTTGGTTTTCTCCACATATAGTCCAAACAAAACATTTCATCATGAAAATAACTCGGAAACTATTATACCACAGGTGAGGGAGTCTTACCTTGGGTTATCTTGGTTTTTAGACCTTAAAAAAGAGAAGGAAATTGAAAATCCCTTTGACACTTGAACCCTCCTTGCCCTTGTAGCCTTGTAAGAGAACCTAGATCTTAAAAAGGGAGTCTCCTTGTGGAGTTTTTCCAAAGAAAATCTCCTTGTGGAGTTTCGGCTAGGAGAAGAAGGAAGGGGGAAGAAGAGATCTATTTATAATGTCCTTTTGTCTCTTCACAAGTGTCTTTTCATCTTCTTCACATGGTGTCTCTTCACATCCCCTACCATTAACTAAAATCCACTTCATTCTCTACTAGCACTCCCTTGCTAGGTGAATTGGTTAGTGCATGCATGGTGGTACCATAGGTCCAAGGTTCAATCCTTGGTGCATGCACTTTTTTTTATTTTTATTTTTATTTTTTTTCTTATTTCCGAAAATTCCTCAAAAATTCACCCATGATCATGCTAATATTCCTAATTAAAACCCATTTATATTTATATTAAATTTCACCTAAAATCCACTAATAACCATGGTACTAGAAAAGCCCATATAAGCCCATTAGTACTTAGCTTCTCAATTTAAATAGGGAAAAATCATGGATAACTAGGCTAAAGGTCGTACTAGTATTTCTAGGTTCCTCAAGACTATCTAGACATGATCAATATTTTTAAAGAAAATATTGAGAGAATTTTCCGGGTCGTTACAATCCCCCATACCTCGTGAAAGTTCGTCCTCGAACTTAGAATATCTCCGGGTACTTGCGTCTCCTCTCGTCCTCGCGTTCCCAGGTACCTTCCTCGAACCGTTGACTTTGCCATAGGACCTTGACTAAAGGTACCTCCTTGTTCCTTAGCTTTTGTCTATTAGTTATGCAACTCTTAGATCAAAATTGCTACATCTTTAGGATTTCTAAGTACCATAATAACTGCTTCTACTCTTCGTGCTATCATATCATTCTATTCGTTATGCTACATCTCTATATTTAGGTGCTTCTAATACATAACTATGACTTAATCTCAAACATTTTTTTTTCATACGCGTTATAGCAAATCTTAGTAGTTTGACAACCATCTACATGTATTCTCTTGCAATTTGTTTTTTTTTCTCTAGCTCTAATTGTTTATCACTGTTTCTATTACTTATTGTCAAAATTTTGTCTACTATTAAGCTATACACGAAAGAGTATAATTTAACGTATTCCTGGTTAATTTGCTACTTCAAACAAGACTCTAACTTTCACTTACTATGCACAAGTTTATCATCTATGCACCAACTTATTACTCCGAAGCTCTTCTCAATTGGAACTGATTTCAATGTCTCTGCTTCTCACATACATCTTTTATCTGTATTAAACTAAACGAAAATTACGATTATTATTATATGATTCTCTTTTATTACATTCAGTATCATACTTCAAATCTACTCCTCGACAACATAATTACAGCTTTATATAAGTACAAACTCTTTCTCCTTTCTACTCGAATCTCGTTACCCCTTTTTTTTCCGAGCACTATTCTTACTTTATTATTCTTTCTTTTATTATCTATTTTAATAGTATATTCGTTTCTATGTAACATAATTTCTCATAGTACATAAACTCATGTATCGCTTATCATATTACTTCCTATTCTAGTTATTTGAGCTACTTATTTTGTTTTAACTACCTAACCTATAATGCATACCGTCTTTGTTAATTATGCTAAAATTTCTCAATTAAACTCCTAAAATAATTTATTTAAACTCATTACCAGATAACTAGTCTTTGACAAATAATCTATGCTAACCTAAAAGCTAACTCGAAAAACTTGTATTCAAGATTTTACTATCTAGTTTAAACTAAATATAACATGCCAATCTCTTTACTTT
This sequence comes from Boesenbergia rotunda, assembly GCA_024364735.1. NCBI lineage: Eukaryota > Viridiplantae > Streptophyta > Magnoliopsida > Zingiberales > Zingiberaceae > Boesenbergia > Boesenbergia rotunda. Next base: position 60,657 of record JAGFNQ010007278.1, on the reverse strand, counting down.
TTATCGACCTAAACACAATAAACAATTTTTATTATTACTTCATCTGACTTTTTGCTCCGCTCTTCCTACAATAAACATCCTTTTTTTCTGGAAATACTCTTAGTACTTTTCGCACAATATATATGTACCACATTCTCTACCTTACAAAATTTTTTTTCTATTACATTGTCATCTTTACTTTCGCTTGTCATCTTTACTTTTGCTTATTCCATCTTTCCATAGTCTTCTTTCACAAATCCAAATACCTTTTCTCATTTACCGATCATGCTTCCTCCACTCTAATCCCAAAATTTTCACATTCTTATGATCTCCATATCTTACTTCTCTATAACCTTACTTTTAAGCAACGAGTATCTAATATCTTCTTTACCAAATTTCATAAAGCTAATACTATTCTTTACAAAACTCTCTCTCATTATATATATATATATATATATATATTTACAAGAATTTATAAAATATTCCTATATCAATCTTTTTCCAAAACCTATACTTGATTAGATCATTTCACCTAGTAAGTTTGCTTGACCTAGAGTCCTAACTACATTCTTGCCTTTGATAACATTAACATCTAGTTCCTTCATACAGGGTTATAACTAAGGTCCTATTCGCTGATCTCTATCACTCCTTCTTTTGCATATCTAGTTCTTACCCTCTATCCTTCTTATATCAAGAATATTACTCTATTGCTACTACTATATATATATCTATTTAAAAAGTCAAATAACTTACACCTTAATCTGTTCCTAATAGATATACATCCCTAAGTCTTCATTTCATCACTACTATAATCTCTTAGAATATCTACACTAAATACTCTACTCCCTTAATACCATAGCTAATAAGTCTCCATTAATAAAGCACAATCCTCTCTTTACTCTAGGCTCATCGCTAAATATTAATATCCGACTTTCATCAACGGTACAAACTTGCTTTGGTTCACAACTCTTCTTAGTTCCAGACCGTCATGACACTCATACAGATAATCTCCTCGAATCACTCTCGCTCACTATCACTCACATATAAAAGATCAGGAAGGCTAATATAAGTTATTGTTATTCCTACCCGCATATCCAATTCTAAAGTATTTGAATTTCCTAAAAATGAGGTAAAGTATCGTTCACCTTACATATCCTAAAAGTACTTGCTATCCTAAAATATATCCTTCATACTTGCATATTCTAGAATCATAAAATATCATCCATACTTACATATTCCTGAATCATAAGGTATCATCCATACTTGCATATTCTAAAATCATAAGGTATCATCCATACTTGCATTTTCTAGAATCCTAAAATATCATCCATACTTACATATTCTTGAATCATAAAAGAACATCATAAAAGAACATAAGGTATACATAGAGGTACTTACTTGGAAGCGGCAGGAAGAGGACTTGATGTGTGTGTAGTGAGATGGTAACTGCTCTGATACCAACCTGTAACGCCCGCCCATTTTCAGCCTTACGGCGGCGCTACGTGACATACATATACGCATATGGACTTCTTAATGCAGCGGAATAATTTTAAAACTTTATCCACATGCGTTTAAACCATGCACTTATAACTTAAATCATGTTAACACATTCTTAGCTATCATTCTTAAACATAGTGACATGGTAAACTTAGCATTCATTCTTAATCATATAGCATCATTCTTAAACATGTTTGCATGGTCATCATGTAAAGGGAGAAAGACATAGGATCTTTTCTTTTCTTTTGCCAAGTCATTGCCACACACACACACTTGCCCCTACTGCTGCTTCCCTTCATAACCTCTTTCTTGATCTGCGGTATAAGAACATAAGACTATAAGCACATAGGCTTAGTAAGACCCTTTCCTACTCACTAAAACCATACGTCATATCATACATAAACATATGAAACATTCATCATAGCATAATTCTGAACATAAAACATAAGCTACTCTTAACGTAAACATGGGCATCACATACTTATCATTGCATAAATCTTAACATGAACATAAGCATAATCATACTTATCATGGCATATTTCTTATCATGAACATAAGCATAAACATACTTATTATGACATGATACATGACATATATATAAACATAAAACATACTTAGCATGGCATGATACATGGCATAGAGATAAACATAAAACATACTTAGCATGACATGATACATGGCATAGATATAAACATAAAACATACTTAGCATGGCATAGATATAAATATAAAACGTACTTAGCATGACATGATACATGGCATAGATATAAACATAAAACATACTTAGCATGACATGATACATGACATAGAGATAAACATAAAACATACTTAGCATGGCATGATACATGACATAGATATAAACATAAAACATACTTAGCATGGCATGATACATGGCATAGATATAAACATAAAACATACGTAGCATGGCATGATACATGGCATAGATATAAACATAAAACATACTTAGCATGACATGATACATGACATAGATATAAACATAAACATAGACATAAACATAAACATAAACATAAAACATTGTCCATCATGGCATAATGCATAACATGAATGAATGCATAAGTCAAATGCATATATCATAAGGATGATTAATTTGAAAACCATAGTTATAAATACTTAAACATAATCATAACATCATAGGGGGTCCCCGGCTTGTACCACATACATACATCATAAGCGCGCATCCCTAAGTAAATACGAGGTAGCGAGCCCCGACCTACTAGGGTAAGGACAGCATAGTCGGTAGTCCCAGAATCGGGGCGTTCTTAAGGTGCCCAAACCTGTCGGACAGCTTCGGTAGTCCCAGAACCGTGGACAGCATAGTCGGTAGTCCAGAACCGGGGCGTTCTTAAGGTGCCCATCCCTTAGACCCATACTTCGGTCCGGTACAAGCCCATTCATAAAGTAAAATAACTTCACATGCTTCATCATTCATAGGCATACATGACATAAACATAATCTTGTTTCATAAAACTTGACATAAGAATAGGAACAGCTGCGGTAGTTCCAGAACCGTGGACAGCTACAGTAGTCCAGAACCGAGGCGTTCTTAAGGTGCCCATCCCTTAGCATGACATAAACATACTTAACATTTCATCATTCATACTTATCATCATGATGCCTTAAAGGCATGCACATTCATCATCATTCATTATTCTCATTCAGAAGGTATGTCATGCTTATCTCATTTGTCTTAGAGCCATGGTTATCATTTTCATTCATCATCTTCATTCTTAAACATAGCATACGTACATATTATTCATAACGCATGGCATACATACATGTCATTCACAAAACATGTCATACATACATATCATTCATAGATCATGGCATACATACATATCATTCATAAATCATGGCATACATACATATTATTCCTAAAGCATGACATACATACTTAATTAGCATCTTCATTCATCAAGCAGGCATGATCATGGTATATAGGAAAACATACATAGATCTTATCATATATGATACATATCCCCTAGGTTCATGGCACATGGTCTAAACATTTATGAATAATCATAGCACATGACCTAACGTACGAAGTCATGATACATCTTACATGAAGCTAGGGTTTTAGGTCACATAAAAATTCTTACATCTTACTTAATCATATACTTACATCTTAATAACCTATACTCAAGCCTCCTTGAGACCTTAACCCAATCCAAACCCTAAATTAGGGTCTTGGCCGAAACCCTAAACGACAATAAGTCCATGAGAAATTCACATAGGCCATGATTACATTCCATACCATACATACTATGCCATAGAAAAACCATTTGATCCCTTATTTGGATTTAACTCCAAGTCCTATCCCTAAATCATGAGTTGGCCGAAACTCAAAGAGGATCACAAGCCCATGAAAAATTCATAAAATGCCCAAGTCACATCTATTACCTTACATATAATAACATGGGAGTCATTTGAACCCTTGCTTGGAGTTAAACCTATCTTCTTTGCCCTAAAACTCCTCTTGGCCGAAAGTTATATGGACCCTAAACCATGTAAAACTTTCACATAAACTCCTATCAACACCTTTTACAACATGAGAAAAAATAAGAAACATCATTTGAGATTTAGATCCAAACCCAACCATAGAGACCTATGGTGGTCGAAAGTTTCAAGGGTCCTAACTTTGGTTTTCTCCACATATAGTCCAAACAAAACATTTCATCATGAAAATAACTCGGAAACTATTATACCACAGGTGAGGGAGTCTTACCTTGGGTTATCTTGGTTTTTAGACCTTAAAAAAGAGAAGGAAATTGAAAATCCCTTTGACACTTGAACCCTCCTTGCCCTTGTAGCCTTGTAAGAGAACCTAGATCTTAAAAAGGGAGTCTCCTTGTGGAGTTTTTCCAAAGAAAATCTCCTTGTGGAGTTTCGGCTAGGAGAAGAAGGAAGGGGGGAAGAAGAGATCTATTTATAATGTCCTTTTGTCTCTTCACAAGTGTCTTTTTATCTTCTTCACATGGTGTCTCTTCACATCCCCTACCATTAACTAAAATCCACTTCATTCTCTACTAGCACTCCCTTTCTAGGTGAATTGGTTAGTGCATGCATGGTGGTACCATAGGTCCAAGGTTCAATCCTTGGTGCATGCACTTTGTTTTATTTTTATTTTTAGTTTTATTTTTCTTATTTCCGAAAATTTCTCAAAAATTCACCCATGATCATGCTAATATTCCTAATTATAACCCATTTATATTTATATTAAATTTCACCTAAAATCCACTAATAACCATGGTACTAGAAAAGCCCATATAAGGCCCATTAGTACTTAGCTTCTCAATTTAAATAGGGAAAAATCATGGATAACTAGGCTAAAGGTCGTACTAGTATTTCTAGGTTCCTCAAGACTATCTAGACATGATCAATATTTTTAAAGAAAATATTGAGAGAATTTTCCGGGTCGTTACAAAAACCACATCACAAAAGTCCAACAAAGGACTCAAAATACAATACCGCACGAATAAATCCAATACAAGCCCACGGTAAGAAAACGAATACAAAACATATACTATGCTATCAAAAGAAAACCAAAACCAGCGGAAGCTCCCATCCAAATATAGTCGTGGGGACCCGGGACCGACAACTGTGTTAGTAATATGAGAGAAGTGTCCTAAGACAATCACCTTATGATTGTAATCATTTACTTTAATAAATGAATATTCACTATTTGAGTATACATGTTCGTGTATTTGATTGAGATCTTAAACTCATTTACTGAATGTCCGCAATACAATTCATAGCATGAGAGAATTTGTGATGAATTCACAACTAGTGATTATCTCTACATGTGCAATTGTGAAGTATTGAAATTGTCCCTAGTCGATGAATTGATAAATACGTACACTATCAATTCTGTGGAGACTAGTATGGGTTATTCTCTAATCAGCTGATTCTCACTGGCTGGTGACATTGGGATGTCCGGAGATAAACATGAATGCTAGTTAAGGGAACTAGTTCATTGGAGTGACTAGCTGTAAAACTTCATATGGTAATCTACATATAAATATGTCAATGAAGTTCTTACTGCAGCTTAAGTGCGATGTTCCTTTGACTTGCGGTGTTCAAGTCATCTTGGTCATGAAGACTTATACTTTGACATCTTAAGCAAGCATCTCCAAGGAGGTGTGGTGTGACGACCCACCTTAACTACCCCTAAAGCGGACGTCACTTTTACTTAACCTTAACTTTACCTTATTCTTAGCCTTATGTTACAACTACTTGACTTCCCTTAACTTGCTCTGAATTTTTTTTTCTTTTTTTTCTAAAAAAAAACAACTTTTAAAAAAAAACTTTCATTTTATTTGCTTTGCAAGGAATTGACCCCTAGACCTCTTAGTTGTAAAACTGAAGCACTAACCATCTGCCCTACAATAGTTTCTTTTCAATGGTACCAGTCGACTGCTAGATAGCCAGTCGACTGGTGCATCGAACAGAAGGTTCTGTTCGATAGGTCAGTTGACTGGTTCTGTACCAGTCGACTGGCACGCCTGAAACCTGCATTTTCAGACCCGAAAATTAGTTTCAAAAGTCCACAATTCACATACCTTCAATGTATATAAAGAAATAACTTCATTTCTATACTCTATACTAGTTTTATAAACATTCTAGCAACTCAAAACGAATCCAATAACTTGAAATTAGAATCATTGCGAAATTTAACAAAACTATCAAAACGTAAGCAAAACACTCTAGAGTTTGTACCAAACTTAACCTCTATGCGTAGTTTACACACCATGTTCACATTTTACCAATCAAGATATCAAACTCCAGGTTTCTAAATTTCTGAAATTGCCTCATAAGCTTATACCGAGAATCTCTCCCACGGTTCCACCGCCACTGACATCAATGCAAGTCCCGCTCGCCTCCCTAGCTTATGCTTTTTCTTTACCTTTGTCTACAATAGAAGGAAATGCAACTAATAAGCGATTTGCTTAGTAAGTAAATCCTAACTCACAAATCCATGCGATCAATGATAAACATGCTCTTTTCAAATAATGCTTGCTTCAAAACACATGCACTTTGAAATACTTACACATGGAAACTTTCACATACTTATCATGCTCAATCATGCTTGAAAACATTTACTAGCATTAAAACATTGGCAAATCTAACATGCTCATAATTTCTTTTGAGACTTGCTACTTATGCATTTCCATACTTTAAACAACTAACTTCCTTGCTCTTGCTCTTTAACATGCTTGTAACATAACAATGTTAACATACATAGCAAAACATATGCTTAAACTGAAAACACTTACATATACTCATATACTTCAAAATAATAATCAACTTTCTCAGGCCTTGACACTGTACCTTGGTATCAATGTACCAATGCGCGCATCCCTAATAGGTTTCGGGGTAGCTAGCCACCGCACCCTATTAGAGCTTCTTTCTTACTTTCTGTGGGCCTCTTATTTGCCCGGTACATGTCACTTTACAAAAGTAAAATGCTTTCTTACTCATAATGCTTGTATTTATCAAGCTAATTTTCTTTTTCATAAATCTTGCACTATAAACCTTTACCTTTTCTTACTTGGAACTTTCATCGAGCACTTTGCGTGCCCTTAACCCAAAACTCCTTTTTGGGACTTTTCAAGAACTTACTCTTGTCATACTTAGGTAACATACAAAAAAACTTACTCCAATTCATATTCTATGATAAAACATGTATTCTTTAGGGACTTAAAACAGACAAATAAGGAAAACCATAATCTTAAAGCATGCATTTAGATCACAAACACGGTTCTACAACGAGAAATACATGGCGAAATTACTTCTATTGCAGGTGAGTGATCTATTTACCCTTTTTCTTGAAGAAAACTCACTAAATATCTAGGAAACTCCTAGCGTAGCGCTCCTCTTCTCTTCCCTTGCGAGAAAACTTCACCCTTAGCCCTAGGGAAGAAGCCCTAGGTCTTCTACTTCAAGAGGAAGAAGAAGGAGGAAGAAAACTCCCCCTTTTTCCCTATTTTCGCAGCCTCCTCACCTCTGCTCGCGCGGCCTCCCGAAACCCTAAAAGGGGTCTTAACACAACTTAAGTGGAAGTTGAGACATCTCCTCATGAAAAGGACTTACTTAGCTATAATATTATTTTGCTTCATTCTTTTTTGTGCTTGATACCCTTGCCCTGTTGGATATCGGAGCTTGCTTAAGGATTTGCTTCCCGCGTGGTCGCGAGATCAAACCCCACACGACCCCATTAATGAATTTTTTTTTCATTTTTATTCCGAAAAATTGCCAAAAATTCAGAAAAATTCCTAATAATTCATGAAAATTATTGGGTGTTACATGTGGACCCAGGATGATTGGGTATAAGCTGAAGTGCCCGAAGATGTTTGAACAGCCTACAAAGGATTCACCACTCCTTGCGAGGAGATGTATACCCAAGGCATATCGTCGGATTGTTACTCGAAGCCTCTGGCCAGAGCATCACATGTTCCGAGTATGAATCTCTCAGAAACATGAGAGTAATTAGAATCCGTTGGACGAGAAAGACATTACTTGGGCTAGGTGAGACGTAGTCAGCCTAGTGGGGACTGACACACATAGACCGTGTCCTGATCCAAGTGGGTATAATATGGTGAAGGGAATGAGGCACGATTCATTAAAGCTGCTGAAGGGTTTCAGAATTATTTCTGAGGTCAACCGTTGATCTTTCGATTAATTGGGATCATGATGTAATACTAGGTGCCACTCATGATCGTTCTATAATTGGTTAATTATAGACGGCCAACATAAAACGAAAGCCTATTTAGTCACACGCACTACGAGTAATCCGAGGGATTTAAAATGAGTTGAAAATTGGATTTTCCGATCAAGAGAGATAAGTTGAATCTGAATTTTTCAGAGATGCATCGAAAGCATAAAATGGCTAAGTCTTTTGAAGACTTATTGAACGAATTAAATGAGTTTAATTCGTGAGGTCGTGGCTTGGGTTTGGCCGGCCAAAGAGGGTCCCCACCCTCTTTGTTTGGCCGGCCAAATTAAAAAGTGGAGAACCGAATTTTTGGATTAAATTATAAAATAAACCGCACGTGGTTTGTTTTATAAAATTATGGATAAAGAAATTTATATAAAGAAATTTATATAAAGAGATTTATTTTTCAAAGAAATTAAAATAAACCTTGGATTGGTTTATTTTATTTTATAAAATCAATAATGGATTGATTTACCATGATAAAGAAATTTATATAAAGAAATTTCTTTCCATAATAAAAGGGGAGACATGGTTGTTTTTATTATAAATAAAGTTATAATAAAAACTTGGCATAACGGAATAATTCATAGAAAAATTTATAAGATAAATTTCTTATGAAAAATTTATTCCGTTAAGAGGAGATTTGGCGATTAAGAGACCACTATATAAAGGACCCAAGGCAAGGCTTGGAAATTCATTCGAAAAAATCCAAGAGATCAAGGATTCTTGCCTAGCCTCTCTCCCTCTCCTTCTCTCCCTCTCCCTCTTCTAGTGCCGCCGGCCCTAGAGCCCTTCCCCTTTGCCGTGAGCTTCCACCACCAAGAAGAAGCCGAAGAAGAAGAAGAAGCGGGCGCGACTCCTTCCCTCCTCCCGGAATCTTGATTCCGTTCTTCGTTTGGTGGTTAGTTTTCCATCTCTCTCTTGGTATTCTTGTCGTGCCTTTGGAGAATCTAGTAGTTCTTGTCGGCACGAAACTCGTGGCTTTGCGAAGTCATCCCGAAGAAAACTCAGCGTGGACGCGAATAGAGGCGGAGCTTCCAATGGACGCTACGGTTGGATCTCGTCCCTTTCTACGAGTTACGCGAGGTATTAAGTAAATTAGTTTACTTTCTATAAAATTTTAAATGTATGATCATGTCTCCACAACATAAGGTTGCATGCTAGATACATGGTTAAAATAATTTGAGAAATTATTTATGCTAAACCTTCCGCTGCACGTAATTAAATTTTAAAATTACGAACCCGTATCCATGTCAACATGCACCCGGTCCCAACAGTGGTATCAGAGCCGGTTAGTGTTCGACATAATCATATAATTGTTTTGCAGAAAACTTTGTCATGATCTCAATTTTGGAAAATTTTCCAATTATGGAAACTTTCCAATTATGATAAATTTTAGATTTAGGAATTTCAAAGTTTGGAAATCCTCATGAAATTTCGCAAACTTTTGAAATATCCTAGTTTCTGAAATTTTATGATAATTGTGAAAACTTCCCATTTTGGAAACATTCCAATTTTGGAAATTTCCTATTTTGGAAAATTTCCAATTTTGAAATATGTAAGTTTTCTTTGTACCAGAAACTTACAATTATTCTGAAAACCTATTATGAAATCTCGCAATTTTGGGCACTTTCTTTCAAGAAAGTCTAGACAAATTTATGGATCATTAATTGACAATTAAATTCGAATTGGTTTTAAATTATTAACAAAATTCTTTATTTTGGATTGAGCCTCGGGGAGCCGTCCAATTTAAAATTAGTTGTTGTAATTTAATTTCCTAATTTTGAATAAAATTGTCATGTTTAATTTGGTTATGCCTCAGGGAGCGGACCAAATTAGATTTACAACAAATTCCTTTTTTTTGGGTATCTGAGCCTTGGGGAGCCACCCAAAGAAAATAATTTGTTAAAATTAATAAATCCATAAACAAAATATATAATCAAATCTTGGAAATTTTGAGGTGATTTTCAAACGATAATTTCCTTATTTGATTTAAGAGGTGATGCTCTTACATATTGTTGTCTCCAAAATTAATTAGGAAAATGGTTTCCTATAGAGTTTTCTTAAATAAGATTTTCATGAAAATAATATGTGGTTGAATTAAGGGAATCTGTCTCTTAATTTAATAATATTTGATTTAGAGAAATCAAAGTCTTAAACATATTACTTCCGAAATTGATTATGACAATTTAGGAAATTGTTTCCCAAAACAATTCCTTGAATAAAGTATGAAATTAGAATTAGGAAATCCGGTTCCTAATTCAATTAATGAGACTTGATAAATTAAGTCACATACATACTTTATTAAGGAAATCGTTAGTACATGACATAATTATATGTCATGAATGTGCTTAGAAAAGAAAGGATGAGACCCAAAACCTCTTACAAAATATTAAGGCCAACACCTTCCATTAATATGGTTAGAACCGGAGTTTTGTTTCTCGTTTGGGTTGATGGACACATCCATGCCCGGCTTGAACCTCAACATGTTCAAACCATGGAATTAGTTTATAATAAATATAGTTGGAGTCAGAGGTCAATCCTTAGTTTTGGTTGTTGGACACATCCAAGCCTGACTAAACGGTTGAATGAGCTCCAACCATATTAAAACTATTTCTTGATTAATGGGTTAGCCTTAAGCTTGGAGCATCGATTTGTTGTGCCACAGCCAAGGTCGATGTAAAGAGAGGTGCAGTTGGGTGCTATGTATAATGTTGCATACTTGTTAATGAGTTAACAACCCAATGATTTATGCAAACATTCAATTAGTTGATAGCATAAAGTGATAGTTACATATATGTGATATGTAATCGGTATAATTACCTACCTTCATAGCTAAGAATAACTTGATAGCCACAGTCATGGTTGTTCTTATCTATGGTTGGATATCAACCTATTTGGAGATGTTCCTACGATCTCCCGAATTGATAAAAAGGGTTATTCAATATGAAAAATTATATAGGATTTAATTAATGTATGTTGATGCATTCTTTATCATTCTTCTCACATAAGCTCAATTTGTATTTCTAGGATAATCACTCGATCATGTCTTCTCTAAATTTGCGTTTCATTTTGGACACCAATAAGCTGACTGGACCAAACTTCATGGACTGGCTTAGAATCCTGAGGATAGTCCTCAAGGCAGAAAAGCTTGCTTATGTCCTTGAAAAACAACTTCCCAACCGTCCTCCTGAAGATGCAACTCCAGACCAGTTTCCTGAGTAGCTCAACCTGCTGAAGATTGTAGAGCCTTCTGTAAAGCAGGATCAGAAGACGATACTGTTAGTTAGTTCCTCAAAGAAAGGTTCTAAGAGGAAGCCCAAAGAACAAAATAAGGGAAGGAAGAAAAAGGCCAAAAAGACTGAAAAGACACCAAAAGGCACTTGCCATCACTGTGGCACGGAGGGTCACTGGCGAAGAAACTGCAAGGTTTATCTTGAGTCCTTGAAGAAAAAGGCATCCGATGCCCCATCCTCTTCAGGTATCTTCGTTATTGAATGTCACTCTATTTCCTCAACCACCTGGGTACTTGATACTGGGTGTAGCTCACATATATGTAATGACATACAGGGGCTAAGGAATAGAAGAAGACTCGTCAAGGGAGAAGCGAATCTGCGAGTTGGAAATGGAGCAAAGATTGCTGCTGTTGCCATCGGAACATATTTGCTAAAGCTCCCTACTAGACGTGTCTTAGAATTGGATAATTGTTATTTTGTTCCTTCATTAATAAAGAACATTGTATCTATTTCATGCTTGAATGAAAAGGGTATTTGATTGAGATCTTAAACTCATTTACTGAATGTCTGCAATACAATTCATAGCATGAGAGAATTTGTGATTAATTCACAACTAGTGATTATCTCTACATGTGCAATTGTGAAGTATTGAAATTGTCCCTAGTTGATGAATTGATAAATACGGACACTATCAATTCTGTGAAGACTAGCATGGGTTATTCTCTAATCAGCTGATTCTCACTGGCTGGTGACATTGGGATGTCCGGAGATAAACATGAATGCTAGTTAAGGGAACTAGTTCATTGGAGTGACTAGCTGTAAAACTTCATATGGTAATCTACATATAGATATGTCAATGAAGTTCTTACTGCAGCTTAAGTGCGATGTTCCTTTGACTTGCGGTGTTCAAGTCATCTTGGTCATGAAGACTTATACTTTGACATCTTAAGCAAGCATCTCCAAGGAGGTGTAGACCCAGGATGATTGGGTATAAGCCGAAGTGCCCGAAAATGTTTGAACAGCCTACAAAGGATTCACCACTCCTTGTGAGGAGATGTATACCCAAGGCCTATCGTCGGATTGTTGCTCGAAGCCTCTGGCCAGAGCATCACATGTTCCGAGTATGAATCTCTCAGAAATATGAGAGTAATTAGAATCCATTAGACGAGAAGGATATTACTTGGGCTAGGTGTGACGTAGTCAGCCTAGTGGGGACTGACACACATAGACCGTGTCCTGAACTAAGTGGGTATAAGATGGTGAAGGGAATGAGGCACGATTCATTAAAGCTGCTGAAGAGTTTCAGAATTATTTCTGAGGTCAACCGTTGATCTTTCGATTAATTGGGGATCATGATGTACTACTAGGTGTCACTCATGATCGTTCTATAATTGGTTAATTATAGACGACCAACATAAATCGAAAGCCTATTTAGTCACATGCACTACGAGTAATCCGAGGGATTTAAAACGAGTTGAAAATTGGATATTCCGATCAAGAGAGATAAGTCGAATCTGAATTTTTCAGAGATGCATCGGAAGCATAAAATGGCTAAGTCTTTTGAAGACTTATTGAACGAATTAAATGAGTTTAATTCGTGAGGTCATGGCTTGGGTTTGGCCGGCCAAAGAGGGTCCCCACCCTCTTTGTTTGGCCGGCCAAATTAAAAAGGGGAGAACCGAATTTTTGCTTCAAATTATAAAATAAACCGCACATGGTTTGTTTTATAAAATTATGGATAAAGAAATTTATATAAAGAGATTTATTTTTCATGGAAATTAAAATAAACCTTGGATTGGTTTATTTTATTTTATAAAATCAATTATGGATTGATTTACCATGATAAAGAAATTTATATAAAGAAATTTCTTTCCATAATAAAAGGGGAGACATGGTTGTTTTTATTATAAATTAAGTTATAATAAAAACTTGGCATAACGGAATAATTCATAGAAAAATTTATAAGATAAATTTCTTATGAAAAATTTATTCCGTTAAGAGGAGACTTGGCGATTAAGAGGCCACTATATAAAGGACCCAAGGCAAGGCTTGGAAATTCATTCGAAAAAATCCAAGAGATCAAGGATTCTTACCTAGCCTCTCTCCCTCTCCTTCTCTCCCTCTCCCTCTTCTAGTGCCGCCGGCCCTAGAGCCCTTCCCCTTTGCCGTGAGCTTCCACCACCAAGAAGAAGCCGAAGAAGAAGAAGAAGCGGGCGCGACTCCTTCCCTCCTCCCGGAATCTTGATTCCGTTCTTCGTTTGGTGTTTTGTTTTCCATCTCTCTCTTGGTAATCTTGTCGTGCCTTTGGAGAATCTAGTAGTTCTTGTCGGCACGAAACTCGTGGCTTTGCGAAGTCATCCCGAAGAAAACTCGGCGTGGACGCGAATAAAGGCGGAGCTTCCAAGGGATGCTACGGTTGGATCTCGTCCCTTTCTACGAGTTACGCGAGGTATTAAGTAAATTAGTTTACTTTCTGTAAAATTTTAAATGTATGATCATGTCTCCACAACATAAGGTTGCATGCTAGATACGTGGTTAAAATAATTTGAGAAATTATTTATGTTAAACCTTCCGCTGCACGTAATTAAATTTTAAAATTACGAACCCGTATCCATGTCAACATGCACCCGGTCCCAACAAACTGGTCTCCTCCGGCAAGCTATCAACCTGAAAACAAAAAATTACGATGGGTGGTGAGTCTAAGTGGACTCGCGGGTATATAGATAGATATGCATGGCTGAACAAAATAGCTGAATAAGCTATAAAGAAACAACAGGATACAGTCTCAACAGGAATAGCAGAATATACATAACTGAAAGTAACAACTGACTATACATACCAGAAATCAGTCTATCCATACCATAAAAGACTCATACCACACGAGCTAGTGTAGGGTCATCAAACCACACATAAACATATCTTGTACATGCATGTCAAACAAGTGCAGCCAATAAATGCAGCAATCACAATCAAAATGCACAATGCATCATATGCACATGATGCAATGTCATGGTCACCCCTAACTCCAGTCAAGACACCGAGATAGGCGATACTGTGTCAGCCGAGTGGGTAGAGCTGTGACACTGTACGCATCCTGCTATCACTGCTCCTGAGTGACCGAGTGGACAGGATGCTAGCGGGGGACCACCCCCTACCCCATGTATATATGAGGGAGCGTCGCTCTCATCTCCTCTGGTCTATGAGAAGAGAAGGGATCTCCGCCTGCTACCACGCTCCGAAACCACTACCCCTAAGCAGTCGAGCGGAGCAGTACAGAGCAAATGCACACACCCAACGGTATCCACTAACCCATGAGTGGTCGTGTGTGCATATCATGTACCGGAAGACGATAGGCTCAACCACAAGGGAGTCGCTGATCGCCGGCATGCAACAGTGCAGGTATGGTGAATGACTCAAATACATGCAACCCCTACCAGGTCATCATACATAACTCAACATAACATGCACAGGTCAATCACAGATATAATAACCTAACCATCATGCATCTAAGTGCACATACAAGTAATAGCAGAATCAACGAATGCAGATATCAGGTGACATGCAACAATAACCCAATCAGTCCATATCTAGACACACGTGTAAGTATGACCAGGATCAACCAATGCAAATATTAGGTGACATGCAACAATAACTCAATCAGTCCATATCTAGACACACGTGCAAGTATGACTAGAATTAACTAATGCAACCATACAATGGTATGCTAATCCCTATCCACATACTCATGCTCATACCGATGCTATACAGAATCAGATAACAAATAAATGAGACTGTATAGAAGAAAATTTAGATCATATCCAAGGTCAAGCATAAGTATCAAGCAGGATAACAAAACGGTAGCAGATAAAGGTCAATATCAGCCTACTGCATCAATAACAAATAGCCATGCATAAAGATAACGTGGATCTAAAGAAGACAAGCAAGAAGTACCCGCCTCAAATGAAGATGCTCGTATCAACAGAGAACCTCCCGTCCAATGGTCCGCAACCAAAAGTCCAAATCAATGCCCTGTACCAAAGGATTTAGATGGGTATTATCGAAAGCAATAACTAGCTAACAAGCTCCTAAATCATATTAGGGTTAACCTATTTATCCTTTTCAATTACTTACATCATCATTTAACCTAACAAGGTATCATGGCACAACCGAGACGGTAGACAACCCCTAATCCAGATAGACAACACATAATCATAAATAGAACTAATCCAACCTTCCCATTACTAAAGCTCACAACTAAGGGAATGGGTTCACAAAACGAACACACCTCATTCATCCCAACTCAATCCAAGACAAACATAAAAACAAAGGAAAACTTCAGATTTAACAATACTATGGAACACGTTAATCCAAGCAGATCTAACTCCACACTACTGATCCAAGAACAACATATATCCAAAAGAAATCAAAAACTCCACAAAAATCAGAAGCTATCCGAGGTAGCTTTCAATATCAAATACATGGATCCCCAACACAACACTGATTGATCACCAATATACACCCAACTCTCTCCCCCATCAACTCTAAGTCTCATGGCATCAGTGGAAAAGAAAAGAAACCAATAAGCTCTACTCCAAATCTAAATCACACCAAACTACTGATCACAACAATTAAATGAAAAGTTTCAAAGATCGAACAATCAACTCATAAGATCACATCCCCAAATCACAAATCAAAACAAAAACCCATGATCCATTTCAACACAATGCCACAGTTCCAAAAAATAGAACCATAATAAGGACACTAAAATCTGATCTATAACATCGCGATTTCAAAGCAAATGATAAAACATTTACCCATGATCAATCCCCAGCAAGAGAATCCAGAACCACAACCAGCATAGAATTCCCAGAACCGAGCGTGTTTCATATGCTGATGTAAAACAGAATCATCAATAACCTCATCACATCTCAGTAATGACATAACTAACACTTACCTCAAGCAATCACCCACGAAAGCAATCGATCGCAACAACCAAGCAGGGCAAGCTCACCCAAGAACCCTAGATCGACCAGCTATACTACTCCACTCCTCACGCAGTGGAAGTTGGAGGTGGACAAAGGTGGAAATCCTTGTTGGCTCTGTAGTTGTCTGCTCGAACAGAGAAAGGGATAGCTCGCGATCGACGCCGAAAACCATACGGGAAGAGCCCTGCACTGGTCGAGTTCGCTAAGGAGAAGCTTGCGATCGACTGCGGCGGCTGTTGGCTTCGATCGGCCAGAAGAGGTGGGAATGGTCGCATGGACGAATGAGAGGGAGCGAGTTGGGCACGGGGATTGAGTCGGCTACAACCTAGGGCTCGCGGTGATTAAGGTGTAATGGAAATTTTGCACCTTAGTCCATAAATTTAGTCCAATCGCAAGACCGCCCCTAGGGTTTAAGGTTATGTACGCATTATCCCTTATAACTATTTGTTCTAATACAATCTAGTCCTTTCTAATGCTTATATTATACTATCTGAATCCCAAAATTTTCTCCAAGGGCTCGAAAACTCTAGAAGTTTCTAGAAACATTTTTCCCGAGTGAATAAAAGTCTCGGATTTAACAGTTCATGAGGAGTCTTTCCTAGAAATCTGTGAATGAGGACTTGATTTTGCACGTAGCAAG
Source organism: Boesenbergia rotunda (assembly GCA_024364735.1). Taxonomy (NCBI): domain Eukaryota; kingdom Viridiplantae; phylum Streptophyta; class Magnoliopsida; order Zingiberales; family Zingiberaceae; genus Boesenbergia; species Boesenbergia rotunda. The sequence continues at coordinate 43,591 of JAGFNQ010007278.1, read as the reverse complement.
CGGTATTCACAGCTTCAGCCCATAAGTAACTCGGTAATGAGTACTCATTGAGCATGCTTCGTGCAGCCTCTTGTAAGACTCGGTTCTTCCTCTCTATAACACCATTTTGTTGTGGTGTCCTAGGAGTAGAGAACTCGTGCCTATACCCTCTCTCTTGACAAAACTTTAAAAATCTTTGATTTTGGAATTCGCCTCCATGATCACTTCTTATTGTTTTAATTGTTGATGATTTTTCGTTTTCAACTCTTCTACAAAATGAAATAAAAACATCTAAGGTTTGGTCCTTATATTTTAGAAAATAGGTCCATGTATATCTAGTAAAATCATCAATGATAACAAAACAATATCTACTACCATTCAAGGAAATAATAGTGCTACAATCAAACATGTCCATGTGAAGTAAATCCAATGCGGTAGCAGTACTTACAGTGCTTTTACCTTTATGTGCAGATTTTGTTTGCTTACCCATTTGACATGCATCACAAAGTTTGTCCTTTTCATACTTGATGCTTGGTAAGCCACGTACTAATCCCTTGTTGGCCAATTTTTGGATATTCTTCATGTTCACATGTGCTAGTCTCTGGTGCCAAAGGGTAGATTCATCTTCTCTTAACATGAAACACTTAACAAAAGTATTAGTAGCACTTTTAAATGAAACTTGGTAAATGTTATCTATCCTTGTGCCTACTAGTACCGTGTCAAATGTGTCATGTTGTCTAACTAAACATTGACTTGATTGAAAATCAATTGTGTAACCCGCATCACACAATTGACTGACACTTAGGAGATTAAATGTCATCCCCTTGACTAGAAGGACATTCTTAATCCTAAGACATTCGGATATTTGAATGTCTCCTATTCCTATAACCTTAAGACTACCATTGTTACCAAAGAAATATTACCTCTACTTTTTCTTTGAAGGGTAGTGAATAGGGATCTATCACCGGCCATGTGTTTGGAGCACCCACTATTAACGAACCAAGTTGATAGATGCTCCCCCTCAATCATAACCTACACAATTTGAAAAACAGAAGATTTAGGCACCCAAATCTTGGGACCTAAAGCACCTACTAAGCAAGACTTAGGCACCCAGGCCTTGACCACTTTTCTTTGAACCCTAGGAGTCTTAAATTGTCTAACATCAGTCCTAGACATTAAGGACACAAATGATGGTTCTTTGGGTTGGTAACCAATACCGACCCTATTGTAGACAACCCTTTGTGCATTCAAAATCATATTTAAGGTCTTTGAGCTTGTTGAGAATTTCTCAAGAACACTCTTGAGTCTCTCAACTTCACTCTTCAATGATTTGTTCTCATCTTCTAGCATTTCTACATGTAAATCATCAACATCCTCATCCTTAGAGGATTTCAACTGTTCAATTTTAATTTTCAATGATTTAACCTTTTGTTTTGACTTTTTCAATAAATCGGTTAAACATGCAATAGATCTATAACATTTATCCAATTCGGGAGAGATTACCTCTTCATCATCCGAAGATGATGAAGCCGTGTTTGAGGAGTCGGTGGATTCATCACTGCTCTCTTCTCCTTCAATTGCCATGAGTGCCACATGACGTGTACTCTTCTCCTCCTTCTCCTCTTCGGATGAACTTGAGGAGGATTCATCACATGTGGCCTTCAAGACCTTCTTCTTCTTCTTGGATTTATCCTCCTTCTTCATGGGCTTTGGGCAGTCCTTCTTGAAGTGCCCTTTCTTACTACATTCATAACACGTAATATTAGACTTATCAATCTTAACTTCACTAGGGTTACCTTTACCCTTGAAGAGCCGAATCTTCCTCATCATCCTTCTAACAAAATTGGCCATCTCGGAGGAAGAAGACCCATTGCCATCCTCCTCGGAATCAGGCTCGGACTCGGATGAGGATGAAGATGAAGAAACCTCCTTCTCCTTCTTCTTCTTGTTGGACTTTTCCCCTGCAACTAAGGCAATCCCTTTCTCTTGGGACCTTTGTTAGCCATTTCATGAAGCTCCATTTCACAAAATAAATCATTTAACTTTACAATTGATAAATCCTTAGAAACTTTGTAGGCATCCACCATGGATGACCACAAAACATTCCTTGGAAAAGCTTTTAACACATACCTTACAAGGTCGCGGTTCTCGACCTTTTCATCAATAGAATGAAGACTGTTGAGGACTTCTTTGAATCTACTATGGAGTTCGCTTACCGTTTCACTCTCCTTCATGGAGAGATTTTGTAGTTGGTTGAGGAACAAGTCCCTCTTGGCTATTCTTGAATCTTGGGTACCCTCATGGAGTTCGATGAGTTTGTTCCACAAATCCTTTGCACTTGTAAAGGGACCAACCTTGATTAGTTGGTCTTTGTTCATTCCACATTGCAAAGTCACCACCGCCTTCGCGTCGGCTTCACTTTTCCGGGTTTGCTCAGCCGACCAACGCCAAGATTCCAATTCTTTTCCTTCATCATCCTTTGGAGGGGGAAAACCCTCCTTCACAGCGAACCATGTGTTGATGTCCATCTTGAGATAGTACTCCATCTTTGATCTCCAATATTAAAAATCTGATCCATTGAAGAAGGGAGGTCGGATAGTGCTAAATCCTTCTCTTAAAGCCATTGTCGTTGGCTCTCGGATGTTAAGCCGCTTGAACAGAGCCCTGAGCTCTGATACCACTTGTTGGAACTTGGATGGCTAGAGAGGGGGGGGGTGAATATAGCCAGACACCAAAAATCGCTTTCACTTAGGTAGATTCTGCACTTAGGGCTAGTAGCACACAGCGGAAGCAAATACAAAGCAGAGTAATGCAGAAACTAAACCCTAGTCTAAGCACATTCACAAAACGCTAACAAAGAGGATTTACAAGGTTCGGGGATAACTTGCCCCTACTCCTTGTCGTGCCCGTGAGGTGGGCGATCCCTTGATCGTCGGAAGATCAAGCCCCGGAAAATCCGGATAGAAAGCAACCTCCTTCTCGGTGGAGTAACCTCTCCACAGCGTTTCAAGATGAATGAAGTATTAAGTATAGGAAACACAAGAAGGAATCTTACTAAGCACTAAGAACCGCAAGAACACAAGCGAACTCCTCACCGAGCTCCACTCAGCACAGAACTCACGCAAGAACTTCCTTCTTCGTGTCTTCTCACTGATGGACTCGCCAAGCTCCTTGTTTCTTCCCAAGTGCTCAAGTAACAGAAGGTTGCTTCAGATTCACAGTTGCTTGCTCAAGAGATGGATCAAAGTTGTTGCAAGATCATAGAAGTTGTAGCCAAAGCCGAGAGAGTTATTCTCTTCTCCACTTCTCAGCACTTTTAAGCATCTGGCTTCTCCAGCTCACATTGCCAGCCACCAGACGCTCTACTGCAGCTCACCAGCTGCTCAGCTGCAACTGCCCACCTACCACTGTGCTCTCTCCTGGACTCCCTGACCTTCCCTCAGCCAAGCCCCAGTCAGCAGCTCCAGCAGCGCCATCATCCGTTGCAAACTGAGATGGAAAACGGACAAACCTGCTCCAAGGAAAGACTCCCATTGACCCTCCTTGAGTGTTTGAATTCATCCCTGTCATCTGCACACTAAATCAAATCATAAGCACAGCAAATCAAGCAGAGGATCAAATATCAGAAGACTCTGAACAAGTATCGGTAGCGTATCAGTAGTAATCAGAACATAATCAGAGCTCTGACAGCGCTTTTGAATTAAAGCTGTCAGCTGCTGATCGGTCACCAGACCGATCAGAGGGACTCCTGATCGGTCACCGGACCGATCAGAGGGACTCCTGATCGGTCCCCAGACCGATCAGGTTGGGTTTAGACCGATCAGGCTCCAACCTGATCGGTCCCTAATGTGTAATCAGAAATCGCGACTTCTCCGGGATCGATCACCAGACCGTTCCCAAGTCGTGGATCGGTCACCAGACCGATCCACCCCTTTGCAGGGTGATTACCCAGCTTCGCAGTCCAAACCTCCTGATCGGTCCCCAGACCGATTAGGGTGTGGCTTGATCGGACTGGTGACTAATCAGGCCACCCTCCGACCGATCAGGCTCCAACCTGATTGGTTATAGTGAGAAGTCCGCGACGTTTGATCGTTCACCAGAATGATCTAAACAGTATCTCTGATCGGTCACCAGATCGATCAAGAGCCAAGCAGTAAGGTTCCCAAACTCACTGTATGCTCCCTGATCGGTCACCAGACCGATCAGACATAGCTGGATCGGTCACCAGACCGATCCACGAGGGTACTCCGTGCCAACTTCCCTGATCGGTCACCAGACCGATCCAGGCAAGGCCAAATCCACTCTAAGTCAAGAGAACAAGCCTCCAACCCTTCTCTGACTCGTGCTTGGTCCCTCAGACCAAGACTCCATGCCCAGTCTCACTCACCGAGACTTCAACCTAGCTCTCCAAGCTAGGACCTGGCCCCCAAGCCGGGATTTCATCCAACCTAGCCCTCCAAGCTAGGACCTAACCCTCCAAGCCAGGGTTTCATCCACCTAGCCCTCCAGGCTAGGACCTGACCCTCCAAGCTAGGATTTCATCCACCTAGCCCTCCAGGCTAGGACCTGACCCTCCAAGCCAGGACTTTTCACACCTAACCCTCCAAGCTAGGACTTTTCACACCTAATCCTCCAGGTTAGGACTTTTCACACCTAGCCCTCCAGGCTAGGACTTTTCACACATAGCCCTCCAGGCTAGGACTTTTCACACCTAACCCTCCAAGTTAGGACTTTTTCATCCAACTCCGTGCCCAGTCCCTGATGTAACACCCGTCTTTTTTCCCGACCTTACGGTGTGGCGAGAGACGGCGTTACGCTAACATACATCTAGGCATATGAACATCGTAACGCAGCGGAATAATTTAAAACTTTTATACCTACATGCAACTAACACTTGAATCATGTATACATGCCTTAACTATCATTCCTAAACATGGTGACATGGTAACTTAGCATATTAACATCATACGTAGTATCATGATATAAAATCACATAAGTCATCCATAAGCAACATAAGTAGCAAGTGTATCCAACCATCATAAGTATAGCATGAGACTTAAGAGGACAATGCAAAATATAGAACAGGTGACAAAGTATAAATATTAAAAACTTTTCTTTTTCTTCTGCCATGTCACTGCCACACACACACTCTTGCCCCTTCTGCTGCTTCCCTTAATATCCTCTTGATTGATCTGCGGTATAAGGAAGTAAAACTATAAGCACATAGGCTTAGTAAGACTCTTTCCTACTCACTAAAACCATACATCGCATACATAAAACTTATAACATGCTTAACATATAGAAGTTCTTGGTACAAAACATAGACATATAAAATACTTAACATAGCATGGACCTTGGCTTAAACATAAACATAACATGGTATGGTTCGTGACATAAAGATAAACATAACATGACATGGTTCTTGACATAAACATAAACATAACATGGCATGGTTCTTGACATAAACATAAGCATAACATGACATGGTTCTTGACATAAACATAAACATAACATGGCATGTGAAATAATTAACATGGAGTAGATACATATCAAGAATGGATGCATGAGTCAAATGCATATAACATAAGGATGCTTATTTGAAAACCATAATTATAAATACTTAAACATAATCATAACATCATTGGGGGTCCCCGGCTTGTACCATATACATACATCATGTGCGCGCATCCCTAAGTAAATACGAGGTAGCTAGTCTCGACCTACTAGGGTAGGAACAGCTACGGTAATTCCAAAAATCGAGGCGTTCTTAAGGTGCCCATCTCTGTTGGACAGCTACGGTAGTCCCAGAACCGTGGACAACTACGGTAGTTCAAAACCGAGGCGTTCTTAAAGTGCTCATCCCTTGGACCCATACTTCGGTCCGGTACAAGCCCATTCATAAAGTAAAATAACTTCACATGCTTCATCATTCATAGAACATACATAGCATACTTAAACACATAAACATAACCTTGTTACATGAAGCATGGCATAAAGCATACTTGGCCAATTCATCATTCATACTTAATTCATAACATCATTATGCCCTTAAGGCATAAACATTATCTTCATTCATCATCTTCATTCATAAGACATGACATACATACATAATTATGCCTTAAGGCATAAACATTATCTTAGTTCATAAAGCTTGCATGATCATGGTACATAAGGTAAGCATGGATTTCATACATAGTACATGTCACTTAGCATACATAATCATAGTACCTATCATAAGCGTGCATGGGTAGGATTCATATGAACATGATACATACTACCTAGGTTCATAGCATTCAACATAGAACATGCGTAGGTCTACTTAACCATATAGCTATCATAGGCGTTTAACTTAAAATATGCATCATTTTACACAAACATGAGACCTTCTTCATAACACATGTGTTCATGGCTTAGAACTTAAAACATTCATAAATGAAACCTACTAAACATGACATCTAATATAAACATACAAAAATCATGAAGCATAGCACTTAAGGTTAGGGTTTTAGGTAACATAAAATTCATACCACATGCTTGAACCTATATATACATCATAATAATCCATAAACAAGTATTCTTGAAACCCTAACTCAACCTAAACCCCAATTGGGGTGCTTGGCCGAAAGTTGGAAGGAGAGGGATCCTATTATCCAAGTAACATATAAGATACCATAAGTGAAGAAAAACTAATACATTACATACAATGTCATAGGAAGCCATTAGAACTCATGATTAGGGCAAACCCTATGTTTTAGTCCCACAACTTGACCTTGGCCGAAACCCTAGAGGGTAATAAGTCCATGGAAAAATTCCTATAATTCACCATAAAGATCCAATCCAATACATACACTACCATGAGAAGCCATTAGAACCCTTGCTTGGATCCACCCCTAAGTCCTAGCCCTAAATCATGCCTTGGCCGAAACCCTAGAAGGGTAATAAGTCCATGAAAGAATTCATATAATTCACAATTTCTACCCATTATATCATAGTGAACCATAATAAACATGCTTGGAGGGTTGGATTTAATCCTAACCATGGAACATGGTTGGTGGCCGAAAACCCTAGAGGGCGTTAGGGTGCTACCAAAAATTCTCCAAATCATAATTTATACTTTACTTATTATGAGGAAACATTAGGAAACATAAGTGGGGTTTTAACATCATCTTAGCCCCAAAACATGCTTTGGCCGAAAGTTAAAGAATCCCTAATCCATAGTTTTCTCAATACAAATCCCAAACAATCATCTTAAATCATGATAACCCATAAACTATTATACCACAGGTGAGGGAGTCTTACCTTTCTTTATCTTAGTCGTTAACCTAGAAGATAGAACCAAAAGAAAACCTCCTTGACCCTAGAACTCTCCCTAGCCCTTGTAGCCTTGTAGGAAGCCTTGGATCTTCAAGATGGAGTCTTCTTGTGAAGCTTTTCCAAGGGAAGAGCCCCTTGTGGGTTTCGGCTAGAAGGAGAAAGAAGAGGGAGAGAAAGAGCTTTGGTGGAAGAGAAACAAATAACTTAAGTGCTAAGTTGTCTCTTCCCTTCCCCTCTCTTTTATACTAAATGAAGGAGGCAAGTGAAGGGGCATGATGCCTCTTCTCTTGATGACTCTTCACTTCCTTTAGCCTCAACTAAAATCCTCTTCCTTTTCCACTAACACTCCCTTGCTAGGTGAATTGGTTAGTACATGCATAGTGATACACTAGGTTCAAGGTTCAATCCTTGGTGCATGCACTTCTTTTTATTACTTTTATAATTATTTTTGCCAAGGCCCATATAAGAGCCCACTAAGGTTTATGTTAATATTTCTAATTGAAATCCATTTCCATTCATGATAAAATTTTTACCTAAGGCCCCTTAATGGCCATGGTATTAGAAGGGCCCATGTAAGACCCATTATTACCTAGCTTCTTAATCTATATGGAAAATCATGGATAATCATGCTAAGGTTCATACTAGTATCCCTATGTTCCTCGAGAATCTATCTAAGCATGATCAATATTTTAAAGAAAATATTGAGAAGATTTTATGGGTCGTTACAATCTCCCATACCTCGTGAAAGTTCATCCTCGAACATAGAATAGCTCCGGGTACTTGCGTCTCATCTCGTCCTCGCGTTCCCAGGTAGCTTCCTCGAACCTTTGACTTTGCCATAGGACCTTGACTAAGGGTACCTCTTTGTTCCTTAGCTTTTTGACTTCCCGATCCAAGATCTGGATAGGTCGACTTTCAAAACTTAGGTCCTCCTGAACTTTACTGTCTGCGGCTCGATCACTTGATCTGTGTTTGGAATACACTTCTTGAGCATCGACACATGGAACACGTTGTGGATAGCCGACATCTCTTGAGGCAGCTCCAGCTCATAAGCTTCCCTGCCGACTCTTCTCAGGATCCGGTATGGTCCCACATAACGCGGACCTAGCTTCCCTTTCTTCCCAAATCTCGTTACCCCTTTCATAGGGGCCACTTTGAGAAATACCAGATCCCTAATATCGAATTCCAATGGCCTACCCGAACATATGCATAACTCTTTTCCCGGCTCTGACAAGCTTCTATCCGTCGTCGAATGTTCTGTATAGCTCGGGTGGTGTCGTCGATGAGATCCGTCTTGAGCCCCATTTCTTTTTTTTTCACCACCTTCGTACCAACAGATTGGAGACCTACATCTCCTCCCGTACAAGGCTTCATAGGGTGCCATTCCGATAGTAGCTTGGTAGCTATTATTGTAAGCGAATTCCGCTAAACATAAATATCAGCACCAACTCCCCTTGAAATCCAGGGCACAAGCCCGCAACATGTCCTCCAGTACTTGATTCACTCGTTCAGTTTGCCCGTCAGTCTGAGGGTGAAAGGCGGTGCTGAATCGTAATTTAGTGCCGAGAGACTTCTGGACACACTCCCAAAAATGTGAAGTAAAGCGACCATCCCTATCTGAGATGATGGTCTTGGGAACTCCATGAAGTCTAATTATCTCCTTAGCATATAATTGAGCTAGTTGCTCAATCGAATAAGTCATCTTGATTGCTAGAAAATGAGCAGACTTCGTCAACCTGTCCACGATTACCCATATCCATCATATCCGTTCGTAGTCCTGGGAAGCCCTGAAATGAAATCCATAGAGATATCTTCCCATTTCCATTCCGGAATTGGAAGTGGCTACAGAACTCCTTCGGGTCACTGGTGTTTTGCTTTCACCCGTTGACAGGTCAGGCAAGTGCTGACATGCTGAGCCACATCTCTCTTCATACCGGACCACCAGAATTTCTCCTTCAGATCTTGATACATTTTGGTGGATCCGGATGCATCGAATAAGGGGTTCCGTGAGCTTCTGCTAAAATTTCTCTCCGCAGCTCCGGAACATTAGGGATACATAGACGATCCCTAAGGTATAGTACTCCCCCGCCGGCGATACGAAAACCATCGTCCTTTCCTTCTAGGATCTCCTGCTTGATTCTCTGACGACTCGGATCACCATATTAACACAACTTTATTTGTTAGACTTTATAAGTTCATATACAACAACTAACCGAACTTAATGAACTAGATAGGTTGACATCATTCCTATAATAAAAAATATTATGGCAGTGGCTATCACTCTCTCGTTCATCTCTACTCGGCCTATCTCGGGATCTTCTACAGATTCTATCGGATCCTCCTCATCTATCTCAGGATCCTCCTCATCCATCTCGGGATCCTCCTCGATCATCTCGGGGTCTTCCTCGAGCATCTCGGGATCTTCCTCGAGCATCTCGGGATCTTCCTCGAGCATCTTGGGATCTTCCTCAAACATCTTTGGATCTTCCTCGAGCATCTCGGGATCTTCCTCAGAATCTCCCAGATCCTCCGGGAACTCATGGCGAAGAAGCTGCTTACATAACTCAGTATATGAGATCTGACATTCGTGCTGCCCCGATATCTGGTAAGCAACTTCTCTCGCACGCTTTGGCAATGAACGAATCAATGGTCCAATTCTATAGTCATCCATGATTGGAAACTCTTCCTGCTCGAGTTTCTAAAATAGTCAGTCCAATTTTCCCATATTGCCTTGGATTCCTAGGACCGGACTATAATCAACTTCTTCTATTTGCTCCATTAGCTCACGACACCGCTCATAGCAACAATTCGTGGTGCAGATCTCATGCAACATCTGGAATTGAAAAAAAATGACATAGTCAGTAGAAAACTGACAAAACCAATACAAAACTAGTTTTTTTTTTCAATTCACAAATATATACATAGAGAAGCACACAAAAATCGGTTTCCTCTACTTTAGTAGTTACACTTTTTTTTATTCCTACCCACATATCAAATTCTAAAGTATTCGATTTCATAAAAATAAGGTAAAGTATCGTTCATATTAAATATCCTAAAAGTACTTGCTATCATAAGGTATCATTCATACTTGCATATTCTAGAATCATAAAAGAAAATAAGATATGCATAGAGGTACTTACTTGGAAGCTGCAGGAAGAAGGTTTGATGTGTGTATAGTGAGATGTTAAACTGCTCTGATACCAACCAGTAACGCCCGTCTTTTTTCCTGACCTTACGGTGTGGGGAGAGACGGCATTACGCTAACATACATCTAGGCATATGAACATCGTAATGCAGCGGAATAATTTAAAACTTTTATACCTCCATGCAACTAACACTTGAATCATGTATACATGCCTTAACTATCATTCCTAAACATGGTGACATGGTAACTTAGCATATTAACATCATACGTAGCATCATGATATAAAATCACATAAGTCATCCATAAGCAACATAAGTAGCAAGTGTATCCAACCATCATAAGTATAGCATGAGACTTAAGAGGACAATGCAAAATATAGAACAGGTGACAAAGTATAAATATTAAAAACTTTTCTTTTTCGTCTGCCATGTCACTGCCACACACACACTCTTGCCCCTCCTGCTGCTTCCCTTAATATCCTCTTGATTGATCTGTGGTATAAGGAAGTAAAACTATAAGCACATAGGCTTAGTAAGACTCTTTCCTACTCACTAAAACCATACATCGCATACATAAAACTTATAACTTGCTTAACATATAGAAGTTCTTGGTACAAAACATAGACATAAAATACTTAACATAGCATGGTATGATTCTTGACATAAACATAAACATAACATGGCATGGTTCTTGACATAAACATAAATATAACATGGCATGGTTCTTGACATAAACATAAGCATAACATGACATGGTTCTTGACATAAACATAAACATAACATGGCATGTGAAATACTTAACATGGAGTAGATGCAAATCATGAATGGATGCATGAGTCAAATGTATATAACATAAGGATGCTTATTTGAAAACCATAATTATAAATACTTAAACATAATCATAACATCATTGGGGGTCCCCGGCTTGTACCACATACATACAACATGTGCGCGCATCCCTAAGTAAATACGAGGTAGCTAGTCTCGACCTACTAGGGTAGGAACAGCTACGGTAATTCCAAAAACCGAGGCGTTCTTAAGGTGCCCATCCCTGTTGGACAGCTACGGTAGTCCCAGAACCGTGGACAACTACGGTAGTTCAGAACCGAGGCGTTCTTAAAGTGCTCATCCCTTGGACCCATACTTCGGTCCGGTACAAGCCCATTCATAAAGTAAAATAACTTCACATGCTTCATCATTCATAGAACATACATAGCATAAAAACACATAAACATAACCTTGTTACATGAAACATGGCATAAAGCATACTTGGCCAATTCATCATTCATACTTAATTCATAACATCATTATGCCCTCAAGGCATAAACATTATCTTCATTCATCATCTTCATTCATAAGACATGACATACATACATAATTATGCCTTAAGGCATAAACATTATCTTAGTTCATAAAGCTTGCATGATCATGGTACATAAGGTAAGCATGGATTTCATACATAGTACATGTCACTTAGCATACATAATCATAGTACCTATCATAAGCGTGCATGGGTAGGATTCATATGAACATGATACATACTACCTAGGTTCATAGCATTCAACATAGAACATGCGTAGGTCTACTTAACCATATAGCTATCATAGGCGTTTAACTTAAAATATGCATCATTTTACACAAACATGTGACCTTCTTCATAACACATGTGTTCATGGCTTAGAACTTAAAACATTCATAAATGAAACCTACTAAATATGATATCTAATATAAACATACAAAAATCATGAAACATAGCACTTAAGGTTAGGATTTTAGGTAACATAAAATTCATACCACATGCTTGAACCTATATATACATCATAATAATCCATAAACAAGTATTCTTGAAACCCTAACTCAACCTAAACCCCAATTGGGGTGCTTGGCCGAAAGTTGGAAGGAGAGGGATCCTATTATCCAAGTAACATATAAGATACCATAAATGAAGAAAAACTAACACATTACATACAATGCCATAGGAAGCCATTAGAACCCATGATTAGGGCAAACCCTAAGTTTTAGCCCCACAACTTGACCTTGGCCGAAACCCTAGAGGGTAATATGTCCATGGAAAAATTCCTATAATTCACCATAAAGATCCAATCCAATACATACACTACCATGAGAAGCCATTAGAACCCTTGCTTGGATCCAACCCTAAGTCCTAGCCCTATATCATGCCTTGGCCGAAACCCTAGAAGGGTAATAAGTCCATGGAAGAATTCATATAATTCACAATTTCTATCCATTATATCATAGGGAACCATAATAAACATGCTTGGAGGGTCGGATTTAATCCTAACCATGGAACATGGTTGGTGGCCGAAAACCCTAGAGGGCGTTAGGGTGCTACCAAAAATTCTCCAAATCATAATTTATACTTTACTTATAATGAGGAAATATTAGGAAACATAAGTGGGGTTTTAACATCATCTTAGCCCCAAAACATGCTTTGGCCGAAAGTTAAAGAATTCCTAATCCATAGTTTTCACAATACAAATCCCAAACAATCATCTTAAATCATGATAACCCATAAACTATTATACCACAGGTGAGGGAGTCTTACCTTTCTTTATCTTAGTCGTAAACCTTGAAGATAGAACCAAAAGAAAACCTCCATGACCCTAGAACTCTCCCTAGCCCTTGTAGCCTTGTAGGAAGCCTTGGATCTTCAAGATGGAGTCTTCTTGTGAAGTTTTTCCAAGGGAAGAGCCCCTTGTGGGTTTTGGCTAGAAGGAGAAAGAAGTGGGAGAGAAAGAACTTTGGTGGAAGAGAAACAAATAACTTAAGTGCTAAGTTGTCTCTTCCCTTCCCTCTCTTTTATTCTAAATGAAGGAGGCAAGTGAAGGGGCATGATGCCTCTTCTCTTGATGACTCTTCGCTTCCTTTAGCCTCAACTAAAATCCTCTTCCTTTTCCACTAGTACTCCCTTGCTAGGTGAATTGGTTAGTACATGCATGGTGATATACTAGGTCCAAGGTTCAATCCTTAGTGCATTCACTTCTTTTTATTACTTTTATAATTATTTTTGCCAAGGCCCATATAAGAGCCCACTAAGGTTTATGTTAATATTTCTAATTGAAATCCATTTCCATTCATGATAAATTTTTACCTAAGGTCCCTTAATGGCTATGATATTAGAAGGGCCCATGTAAGGCCCATTATTATCTAGCTTCTTAATCTATATGGAAAACCATGGATAATCATGCTAAGGTTCATACTAGTATCCCTATGTTCCTCGAGAATCTATCTAAGCATGATCAATATTTTAAAGAAAATATTGAGAAAATTTTACGGGTCGTTACACCCGACCAGGACCTAATCTCAATCATCTCATCAACCTAAACTAAAATCGGTGTCAATACCAAAACAACAATCAGAGTCAGACTGCATCAACACCGGGGATCAGAGCGAGAGAGAGAGCTTGGGTGGAGGGTCGATCGCTTAAGAAAGAGATGAATCGGCTCGTGTGGTTTTGGCTGGAAAAAGAAACGGATGGAGAGCAAAGAAGGGATATAAGTGAGATAATTTTACATTTAAACCCTCCAAATCCAGCCAGTCCACTCTATGCGCTTAAGCTTAGGGTTTAATCCATTTAGCCCTCTATATCTTTAGGTTATTTAACCCACATCGTCCTAAGTATAGGCCTTTACCAATCAACCCCTTTCGGGTTTGGCGTTAAAACTATTTAACTCCTTGACCCTTGTGCTAGATCCCAAGAACCCCAGAATATATCTAGTAATTCTCTAAAAAAAAATTTGGACCATGTTTTCAAATTATCGTAATTTACACTGTGTGTTTGGCACAAAATTCTAGTGAGTGAAGTTGGGTCCTAGTGAGTGAAGCTAGGTGATGGAAGTCCTAGTGAGTGATGCTAGGTAATGAAATCCTAAAGTGTGGACCTTACTTTATAAAGTCTTGGGAAAGCAAAGCCAAGTAGGTTAGGTAGACTTACAGAACATAGGTTTATTCTTGTGTATGCTTGTCTTGTAGGAACCTGGAGCTGCCGAAGAGCGAACGCAAGCGAACGGGCTTAGGACAACATGGTCTAGGCACCTGGAAGCATCCAAGAACCTAGAAGGCTGATCCAAGCAACTGGAAGGCTGATCCCGGCACCTGGATGAAATTATGACGTCGGGTAGAATATAGATCATTCTAGGGCAAGATATCTTAGAGGGATTTACAAGAAAAAAAAACAAGAAAGCAATAATGAAATAAGGAGTAGCCAAAACTAGGCTTAAAACCTTACCGAGAAAAACAAGAACGAGAAAAGAAAAAAAAAGAGATATAGCCGTAACGTGGCTTAAGCAAAGCAAATTGATTCAGTATCTAAAAAACTTAACCTAAACATCATCAAAGCATAAGTTTATATAACTCTCATATCCCTAAAAAATCTCTAAACCAACAAGACTTAGTCTCTTATAATTTAGGAACAAATTTAACCAACAAGACTTGGTTTCCTAAGATTTAGAAACAAACTAATCATAAATCTATAACCAATTAAAGAAAACCCTAAATATATAAATCTAAATATTTTGGATCCCCTTGTGCATCAGTCGCCCGGAGTTGAAGAGAACTCATCCTCAAGTTTAGGGTGGCTGAATCTGACTCCACAACACAAGGGCTTAAGTGTTTCACATTAAAAACATTAGAAGTTTTTAAGTGACTAGGAAGACGCAACCTGTAGACTTTATCATTAATCTTTTCTAGTATCTCACAAGGTCCAATTTTTCGATCATTGAGCTTGGTGTATTCACCAACAAGAAAGAGATTACGAGTTAATATAGCCCAAACCATATCACCAACATCCAAATGGACCCGACATCAATGTCAATCTGCTTTGATCTTGTACTCGGTGTTGCTTTCCTGAATAGCTTGCTTAACCTTCTCATGAATGACCTGAAGATGCTTGGCTATCTCCTCATCCATGGGGTTAGCTTGTCATGGACGCGAAATAGGGACTAAATCCAATACTCCGAATGGGTTTCGTCCATAAACAACTTCGAAAGGGCTTAATCCAATGGTCCTGTTCTTCGACTTGTTGTATGTGAATTCTGCTTGAGGTAAAACTAGATCCCATTGCTTTGGTTTGCTTCCTGTGGGACATCTTAGAAGATTTCTCACGCTCTAGTTCACTACCTCAATTTAACCATCTGTCTGAGGGTGATAGGCACTGCTGAAGTTTAACTTCATTCTTAATTTTCCCCATAAACTCTTCCAAAATTGACTAACAAATTTAGTATCATGATCTGAAGTAATAGTTTGAGGAATATCGTGTAAACGCACTGTAACGCCCGCCTTTTTCCCACACCATACGGTGTGGCGAGAGGCGGCGTTACGCTAACATACATAGGGCATAAGAATATCTTAATGCAGCGGAATAATTTTTTTTCTTCTTATACACATGCGTTTACCATGCAACTAATACTTGAATCGTCTATACATGCCTAAATTATCATTCATGAACATGGTGACATTGTAACTTAACATACTACCAGCATACATAGCATCATGATTTAAACATTCCATAACTTATCCATAAGCATCATAAGTAGCAAGTAACTTGTCCATAAGCATCATAAGTAGTAAGTTTTTTCTTAGACATAACTATCATAAGTTTAGCATAGAACCAAAGGAGGCATTTCAAACCTAAGTCATGAGATAAGTGTAAATAGGAGAATCCTTTGCCATGTCACTGCCACACACATGCTCTTGCCCCTCCTGCTGCTTCCCTTAGTAACCTCTTGCTTGATCTGCGGTATAAGAAAAATAAGACTATAAGCACATAGGCTTAGTAAGACCCTTTCCTACTCACGAAAATCCATACGTCACATAACCATAAACCAAATTCTTAAACCATATTTATCGTGGCATAATTCTCGACATCACCATAAGCATACGCTTACTTATCATGGCATAATTCTTACATGAACATACGCATAAACATACTTATCATGACATCATTCTTAACATGAACATAAACATAAACATACTTATCATGGCATCATTCTTAACATGAATCATAAACATAAACATACTTATCATGACATCATTCTTAACATGAATCATAAACATAAACATACTTATCATGGCTTAATGCATAACATGAATGGATGCATGAGTCAATGCATATAACATAAGGATGCTTAATTTGAAAACCATAGTTATAAATACTTAAACATAATCATAACATCATGGGGGTCCCCGTCTTGTACCACATACATACATCATATGCGCGCATCCCTATGTAAATACGAGGTAGCTAATCTCGACCTACTAGGGTAAGGACAGCTACGGTAGTCCTAGAACCGAGGTGTTCTTAAGGTGCCCATCCCTGTTGGACAGCTACGGTAGTCCCAGAACCGTGGACAGCTTCGGTAGTCCAGAACCGGGGCGTTCTTAAGGTGCCCATCCCTTGGACCCTTAATTCGGTCCGGTACAAGCCCATTCATAAAAATAAAATACTTCACATGCTTCATCATTCATAGAACATTCTTAGCATAAACATAATCTTGTTTCATGAAACTTGACATAAGAATAGGAACAACTGCGGTAGTTCCAGAACCGTGGACAGCTACGGTAGTCCAGAACCGAGGCGTTCTTAAGGTGCCCATCCCTTAGCATGACATAAACATACTTGACATTTCATCATTCATACTTAACATCATGATGCCTTAAAGGCATGAACATTCATCATCATTCATTATCTTCATTCATAAGGTATGTCATGCATACATCATTTTGTCTTAGAGTCATGATCATCATTTTCATTCATCATCTTCATTCTTAAACATGGCATACGTACATATCATTCATAAGGCATGGCACACATACATATCATTCATAAAACATGGCATACATACATAATTAGCATCTTAATTCATAAAGCTTGCATGATCATGGTACATAGGAAAACATGCATAGATCTTTTCACACATGATACATATTCCCTAGGTTCATGGCACATGGTCTAAACATTTATGAATAATCATAGCACATGACCTAACATACAAAGTCATGATACATCTTACATGAAGCTAGGGTTTTGGGTCGCATAAAAATTCTTACAACCTACTTAGTCATATACATACATCCTAGTAACCATAACAAGTATCTTTGAAAACTTAACCCAACCCAAACCCTACATTACAAGGTTGGCCGAAAGTTCCATAGGAGATGGCTCTATCATTCAATCAACATGAAAGGTTTCATGAGTAAAAGAAAACTCATACATTACATATAAAACCATAGGGAGCCATTAAACCCCATAATTGGAGCTAACCCTAATTTCCTTGCCCTAGAAATGCTCTTGGCGAAACCCTAAAGGCCATAATTCCATGGGAAAAATTCATATAACACCCAATTAATATCCATTAGATCATAGAGGAAACATATAAACATGTTTGGAGGGTTGAATTTAAACCTAACCATGGGACATAGAGGGTGGCCGAAACCCTAAAGGACCTTAGGGTGCCACAACCTTTCCCTAAATCATAATTTATACCTTACTTATCATAATAAAACATTAAGGAGCATGAATAAGAGTTTACATCATCCCTAAGCCCCCTTTCAAGCCTTGGCCGAAACCCTAAAGGCCCTACCACATGATTTTCTCAACTTAGATCTTAAACAAAAGTCCAAATCTTGATAACCATCAAAGAAACAATTATACCATAGGTGAGGGGGTCTTACCTTTCCTTATCTTGGATATAATTCCTTGAATAGAAATAAAAGAGAAACCTTCTTGGCCCTAAACTTCTCCTTAGCCCTTGTAGCCTTGTAGCAAGCCTTGGATTTTCAAAATGGAGTCCTTGGTGAAGCTTTTCCAAGGAAAAGAAACCCTTGTGGGTTTCGGCTAGAAGAAGAAAGAAGAAGGGGAGAAGGAGGTTTGGTGGATGAAGAGACAAATACTTAAGTGCTAAGTTGTCTCTTCCATTCCTCCCTCTTATATACTAGATGAAGGAGGCAAGTGAAGAGACATGATGCTATGACTCTTCACTTCCATTAGCCTCAACTAAAATCCCTTCCCTTTTCCACTAGCACTCCCTTGCTAGGTGAATTGGTTAGTACATGCATGATGGTATATTAGGTCCAAGGTTCAATCCTTGGTGCATGCACTTTATTATTTATTTATTTATTATTTTCGAAAATTCCCCTAAGACCCACCCATAATCATGCTAATATTCCTAATTAAAACTCATTTATATTTGTATTAAATTCTAGCTAAAATCCACTAATAACCATGGTACTAGAAAAGCCCATATAAGTCCCATTAGTACTTAGCGTCTCAATTTAAATGGGAAAATCATGGATAACTAGGCTAAGGTTCGTACTTGTATCTCTAGGTTCCTCAAAACTATCTAGACATGATCAATATTTTAATGAAAATATTGAGAAAATTTTTCGGGTCGTTACAATCCCCCATACCTCGTGAAAGTTCGTCCTCGAACTTAGAATAGCTCCGGGTACTTGCGTCTCATCTCGTCCTCGCGTTCCCAGGTAGCTTCCTCGGACCGTTGACTTTGCCATACGACCTTGACTAAGGGTACCTCCTTGTTCCTTAGCTTCTTGACTTCCCGATCCAAGATCTGGATAGGTCGGCTTTCATAACTTAGGTTCTACTGAACTTGTACTGTCTGTGGCTCGATCACTTTATCCATATTTGGAATACACTTCTCAAGCATTGACACATGGAACACGTTATGAATAGCTGACATCTCCTGAGGCAGCTCTAGCTCATATGCCACCTTGCCAACTCTTTTCAGGATCAGGTATGGTCCCATATATCACGGACTCAGTTTTCCTCTCTTCCCAAATCTCGTCACCCCTTTCATAGGAGCCACTTTGAGGAACACCAAATCTCCAACATTAAATTCCAGTGGTCTACGCCTGACATCTGCATAACTCTTCTGCCGGCTCTGAGCAGCTTCTATCCGTTGTCGAATGTTCTGTATGGCTTGGGTGGTGCTGTCGATGACATCCGTTGTGAGCCCCATTTCCTTCTTTTCACCACCTTCGTACCAACAGATCGGAGACCTGCATATCCTCCCATACAAAGCTTCATAAGGTGGCATTCCGATAGTAGCTTGGTAGCTATTATTGTAAGCGAATTCCGCTAAACATAGGTATCGACACCAACTTCCTTTGAAATCCAGAGCACAAGCTCGCAACATGTCCTCCAGTACTTGATTCACTCGTTCAGTTTGCCCATCAGTCTGCGGGTGAAAGGCGGTGCTGAATCGTAGTTTAGTGCCGAGAGACTTCTGAACACACTCCCAAACATGCGAGGTAAAGTGACCGTCCCTATCTGAGATGATGGTCTTGGGAACTCCATGATGTCGGATCATCTCCTTAACATATAATTGAGCCAGTTGCTCAATTGAATAAGTCATCTTGATTGCTAGGAAGTGAGCAGACTTCGTCAGCCTGTCCACAATTACCCAAATCGCATCATATCCGTTTGTGGTCCTGGGAAGTCCGGAAATAAAGTCCATAGAGATGTCTTCCCATTTCCACTCCGGAATCGAAAGTGGCTGCAGAACTCCTCCGGGTCGCTGGTGTTCTGCTTTCACTCGTTGACAAGTCAGGCAAGTACTAACATGCTGAGCCACATCTCTCTTCATACCGGACCACCAGAATTTCTCCTTCAGGTCTTGATACATTTTGGTGGATCCCGGGTGCATCGAATAAGGGGTTCCGTGAGCTTCTGCTAATATTTCTCTCCGCAGCTCCGAATCATTAGGGATACATAGACAATCCCCAAGGTAAAGTATTCCCCTGTCGGCGATACGAAAACCATCGCCCTTTCCTTCTAGGATCTCCTATTTGATTCTCTGAAGACTCGGATTACCATTTTTAACACAACTTTATTTATTAGATCTTATAAGTTCATATACCAAAACTATCTGAACTCAATGAACTAGGTGGGTTGCCATCACGCCCATAATGAAAAATATCATGGCGGTGACTGTCACTCCCTCGTTCATCTCCCCTTGGCCTGCCTCGGTATCTTCTACCGTTTCCATTGGATCTTCTTCTTCTATCTCGGGAACCTCCTCGGGCATCTCCGGATCTCCTCGAGTATCTCGGGGTCCTCCTCGAACATCTCCGGATCTTCCTTGAGCATCTCGGGGTCTTCCTCGATCATCTCAGGATCTTCCTCGAACATTTCGGGATCCTCCTCGATCATCTCAGGATCTTCCTCGAACATCTTGGGATCCTCCTCGAACATCTCGGGATCCTCCTCGTACATCTCGGGATCTTCCTCCGAGTCCCCCAGGTCCTCCGGAAACTCATGGCGAAGAAGCTGCTTACATAACTCGTATATGAGATCCGACATTCATGCTGCCCCCAGATCTGATAAGCAACTTCTCTCGCACGCTTGGGCAATGAACGAAGCAGTGCTCCAATCCTATAGTTGTAACGCCCGCTTTTTTTTTCTTTCCATAAAGCAGCGTTACGTTAACATGGGTAGGGCAGGTGGACATCATAATGCAGCGGAAAAACTTTAAACTTACACCTACCTGTACCTACTACCATTCCTAACATGACGACATGGGAACTTGGCATATTAACTTCATACTTAGCATTATATCATGTCATACGTAGCATCATGTCATAGAGTCACAAAAGTCATCATTCAAGCACATAAGTAGCAAAGGTAAAGTTCTAGCATAAGACGAGTAAACATATTGTCTTCTTGGCCAAGTCACTACCACACACTTGCATTCTTGCCCTCCTGCTGCTTCCTTACTGTCCCCTTGTGTGATCTGCGGTATAAGGAAATAAGACTATAAGCACACCGGCTTAGTAAGACTCTTTCCTACTCACTAAAACCATTCATCACTTAATAATGAGCACATGAAACATCAACATTCTTGGTGCTCTACTTAGAACATAAGCATCTAGGATCACTTAGCATATATTCGACATGGCATGAACATAAACATAATAAACATTCTTAGCATGGGATGATACATGACATAAACCTAAACATAAATAAACATTCCTAGCATGGCATGATACATGGCATAAACATAAACATAATAAACATTCTTAGCATGGCATGATACATGGCATAAACTTAAACATAAATCAACATTCCTAGCATGGCATGATACATGGCATAAACATAACATAATAAACATTCTTAGCATGACATGATACATGGCATAAACGTAAACATAAATAAACATTCTTAGCATGGCATGATACGTGGCATAAACATAAATATAAGCATAAATCGTTTACTATCATGCATATTTTCTTGACATGAAACATAAGCATAAGACATTCTATCATGGCAGAATGCATAACATGAATGAATGCATGAGTCTAATGCATATACATAAGGATGCTTAACTTTTAAAAAAATCATACTTTTAAATACTTAAACATAATCATAACATCATTGGGATCCCTGACTTGTACCACATACATACATCATAAGCGCGCATCCCTAAGTAAATACGAGGTAGCGAGCCCCGACCTACTAGGGTAAGGACAGCATAGTCGGTAGTCCCAGAACTGGGGCGTTCTTAAGGTACCCATCCCTGTTGCACAGCTTCGGTAGTGCCAGAACCGTGGACAACATAGTCGGTAGTCCAGAACCGGGGCGTTCTTAAGGTGCCCATCCCTTGGACCCATACTTCGGTCCGGTACAAGCCCATTCATAAAGTAAAATACTTTACATGCTTCATCATTCATAAGACATGGCATACATCTTCATTCATAAAACATGGCATGCATCTTCATTCATAAAACATGGCATGTGTAACGACCCGGCCCGTCTACCGGCCCATTTATCGGCCATTTACCGGTCCTCACGACCGTCGTACCATCGTACCGTCGACCATCGACCATGCCATCATTCATAAACATGGCATGCATCTTTATTCATAAAACATAGCATGCACTTTCATTCATAAACATAACATGCATCTTCATTTATAAACATAACATGCATCTTCATTCATAGAACATGGCCTACTTACATAAACATCATTCTTATTCCTAGTGCTTGCATGATCATGGCATATAAGGTAAGCATTGCATTATATTCATTGAACATGACATGTTTGCATAGACAATTATCCTAATCCATAGAGTTTGTATGATCATGATATATAAGGTAAACATTGCATTTCATACATAAGCATGATATTCATCCCAAGCATACATAAGTAGGACTTCCATAAACATACTACCTACCATTCAAGTGCATGGCATAGAACACAAGACATTCCTGAATAAACCCTATTAAGCATGACATCTAATCATAAACATATAAACATGAAACATGGTACTTAAGGTTAGGGTTATAGGTAACATAATTTCTACCACATGCTTGAACCTATATATATACATCATAACAAACCATAAACCATCATTCTTCAAACCCTAACTCCCCCCAAACCCTATTTATCTTGCTTGGCCAAAACCTATAAGGAAGGGTTCCATCATTCAATTAACATGTAAGATAGCATAAGGTAGAGAAACAACCATACATTACCTATAAGACCATGGGAAGCCATTGGGGCTCATGATTAGGGTTAACCCTAACCTTTAGCCCTCCTTCTTAGGGCTGGCCGAAACCCTACAAGGCCATGGGTGCATGGAAAAATTTCATAAAATCCCCAATCAAACATTAAACACCAACCATACCCTACCATAGGGCTTTCGGAACCCATACTTGAAGAAAACCTTAACCCCTTGCCCTAGATTCCTTCTTGGCCGAAACCCTTAGGGTCACAAGACCTTGTGAAAATTCACATAAATCCCTTCAACCTCCCCTTCTATCATAAGGGTACACAAGATACATGAGTGAAGAGTTAAATCCAACCCTAGCCATGGAAATCCTTATGATGGTCCCAAACCCTAAAGGGTCTTAGGGTACTCCAAAAATTCCCAAAAATTATATTTATTCTCTAAACATCATGAGAACACATTAGAAAGTATGATTAAGATTTTTAACATCATCATGGATCCAAAACTCATGGTGGCCGAATGCTATAGGGGTCCAAAACATGGTTTTCTCAACATCAAAACCAAAAACCAAACTTTATATTATGCTAAAAATCAAAAGGAACTATTATACCACAGGTGAGAGAGTCTTACATTGGTTAATCTTGATTATAGACCTTAGATTTGAGAGAAGGATGGAAATCTTGTTGCCTCTTGACCACCCCTAGCCTTTGTACCCTTGTAAAAGCCTTGGATCTTGGAGATGGAGCCTTAGGTGAACCTTTTCCAAGGGAGATCCCCTCTTGAAGTATTCGGCTAGAATGAGGGAGGAGGAGGAAGAAAAATGGAATTGATGGAAGGAAGAAAGTAACTCCCAAGCCCCCTCTTTATAACACATTAAGAGGGTAAGTGAAGAGTCATGGTGTCTCTTCCTCTTCATGACTCTTTATATTCCCCTAAGCTTAACCAAAATCCACTTCATTTCCTCATAGCACTCCCTTGCTAGGTGAATTGGTTAGAGCATGCATGGTTGTACAAGAGGTCCAAGGTTCAATCCTTGGTGCATGCACTATTTTTTTCTATTTTATTTATATTTTATTTCCCTATTATTTCGAAAATCCCTTAAAAATTCCCCCATAATTATGTTAATATTTCTCATTAAAACTCCTTTATATTTCTATAAATTTTCACCTAAAATTCCCCAATAATCATGGTACTAGAAAGCCCATATAAGGCCCATTAGTGCCTATTTTTCCCAATTTAAATGAGAAAATATGGATTTCTAGGTTAAAATTCGAGTTAATATTTCTAGGTCCCTCGGAAAATTATCTAGACATGCTCAATATTTTAAAGAAATATTAAGAGAATTTTCCGGGTCGTTACAATAGTCATCCATGATTGGAAACTCTTCCTGTTCGAGTTTCCAAAATAATCGGTCCAGTTTCCCCATATTGCCTTGGATCCCAAGGACCGGACTATACTCTACCTCTTCTATTTGCTCCATCAACTCACGACTCCGCCCATGGTAACGACTCGTGGTGCCGATCTCATGCAACATCTGGAATTGGAAAAAAAAACAACACAGTCAGTATAAAACTGACAAAACCAGTACAACACCAGTTTTTTTTCCAATTCACAAATATATACAGAGAGAAGCCCACAAGATAAAATCAGTTTCCTTTACTTTAATAGTTACAATAACAAATTTTTTCTTATATATATTCCTACCCGCATATCAAATGCTAAAGTATTTGAATTTCCTAAAATAAGGTAAAGTATCGTTCATATTCCATATTCGTCAAAGTACTTTCTATCATAAATATCCTTCATACTTACATATTCTAGGATCATAAAATATCATCAATACTTACATATTCTTTAATCATACCAGAACATCATAAAAGAACATAAGGTATACATAGAGGTACTTACTTGGAAGCAGCAGGAAGGAGGCTTGATGTGTGTGTAGTGAGATGGCAACTGCTCTGATACCAACCTGTAACGCCCGCCTTTTTCCCACACCTTACGGTGTGGCGAGAGGAGGCGTTACGCTAACATACATAGGGCATAAGAATATCTTAATGCAGCGGAATAATTTTTTTTCTTCTTATACACATGCGTTTACCATGCAACTAATACTTGAATCGTCTATACATGCCTAAATTATCATTCATGAACATGGTGACATTGTAACTTAACATACTACCAACATACATAGCATCATGATTTAAACATTCCATAACTTATCCATAAGCATCATAAGTAGCAAGTAACTTGTCCACAAGCATCATAAGTAGTAAGTTATTTCTTAGGCATAACTATCATAAGTTTAGCATAGAACCAAAGGAGGCATTTCAAACATAAGTCATGCGATAAGTGTAAATAGGAGAATCCTTTGCCATGTCACTGCCACACACATGCTCTTGCCCCTCCTGCTGCTTCCCTTAGTAACCTCTTGCTTGATCTGCGGTATAAGAAAAATAAGACTATAAGCACATAGGCTTAGTAAGACCCTTTCTACTCACGAAAATCCATACGTCACATAACCATAAACCAAATTCTTAAACCATATTTATCGTGGCATAATTCTCGACATCACCATAAGCATACGCTTACTTATCATGGCATAATTCTTACATGAACATACGCATAAACATACATATCATGACATCATTCTTAACATGAACATAAACATAAACATAAACATACTTATCATGACATCATTCTTAACATGAATCATAAACATACTTATCATGACATCATTCTTAACATGAATCATAAACATAAACATACTTATCATGGCATCATTCTTAACATGAATCATAAACATAAACATACTTATCATGGCATCATTCTTAACATGAATCATAAACATAAACATACTTATCATGGCATCATTCTTAACATGAATCATAAACATAAACATACTTATCATGGCTTAATGCATAACATGAATGGATGCATGAGTCAATGCATATAACATAAGGATGCTTAATTTGAAAATCATAGTTATAAATACTTAAACATAATCATAACATCATGGGGGTCCCCGGCTTGTACCACATACATACATCATATGCGCGCATCCCTAAGTAAATACGAGGTAGCTAATCTCGACCTACTAGGGTAAGGACAGCTACGGTAGTCCTAGATCCGAGGCGTTCTTAAGGTGCCCATCCCTGTTGGACAGCTTCGGTAGTCTCAGAACTGTGGACAGCATCGGTAGTCCAGAACCGGGGCGTTCTTAAGGTGCCCATCCCTTGGACCCTTAATTCGGTCCGGTATAAGCCCATTCATAAAAATAAAATACTTCACATGCTTCATCATTCATAGAACATTATTAGCATAAACATAATCTTGTTTCATGAAACTTGACATAAGAATAGGAACAGCTGCGGTAGTTCCAGAACCGTGGACAGCTACGGTAGTCCAGAACCGAGGAGTTCTTAAGGTGCCCATCCCTTAGCATGACATAAACATACTTGACATTTCATCATTCATACTTAACATCATGATGCCTTCAAGGCATGAACATTCATCATCATTCATTATCTTCATTTATAAGGTATGTCATGCATACATCATTTTGTCTTAGAGCTATGATCATCATTTTCATTTATCATCTTCATTCGTAAACATGACATACGTACATATCATTCATAAGGCATGGCACACATACATATCATTCATAAAACATGGCATACATACATAATTAGCATCTTAATTCATAAAGCTTGCATGATCATGGTACATAGGAAAACATGCATAGATCTTTTCACACATGATACATATTCCCTAGGTTCATGGCACATGGTCTAAACATTTATGAATAATCATAGCACATGACCTAACATACAAAGTCATGATACATCTTACATGAAGCTAGGGTTTTGGGTCGCATAAAAATTCTTACAACCTACTTAGTCATATACATACATCCTAGTAACCATAACAAGTATCATTGAAAACTTAACCCAACCCAAACCCTAAATTACAAGGTTGGCCGAAAGTTCCATAGGAGATGGCTCCATCATTCAATCAACATGAAAGGTTCCATGAGTAAAAGAAAACCCATACATTACATATAAAACCATAGGGAGCCATTAAACCGCATAATTGGAGCTAACCCTAATTTCCTTGCCCTAGAAATGCTCTTGGCCGAAACCCTAAAGGCCATAATTCCATGGGAAAAATTCATATAACACCCAATTAATATCCATTAGATCATAGAGGAAACATATAAACATGCTTGGAGGGTTGAATTTAAACCTAACCATGGGACATAGAGGGTGGCCGAAACCCTAAAGGACCTTAGGGTGCCACAACCTTTCCCTAAATCATAATTTATACCTTACTTATCATAATAAAACATTAAGGAGCATGAATAAGAGTTTACATCATCCCTAAGCCCCCTTTCAAGTCTTGGCCGAAACCCTAAAGGCCCTACCACATGATTTTCTCAACTTAGATCTTAAACAAAAGTCCGAATCATGATAACCATCAAAGAAACAATTATACCACAGGTGAGGGGGTCTTACCTTTCCTTATCTTGGATATAATTCCTTGAATAGAAATAAAAGAGAAACCTTCTTGACCCTAAACTTCTCCTTAGCCCTTGTAGCCTTGTAGCAAGCCTTGGATCTTCAAAATGGAGTCCTTGGTGAAGCTTTTCCAAGGAAAAGAAACCCTTGTGGGTTTCGGCTAGAAGAAGAAAGAGGAAGGGGAGAAGGAGGTTTGGTGGATGAAGAGACAAATGCTTAAGTGCTAAGTTGTCTCTTCCATTCCTCCCTCTTATATACTAGATGAAGGAGGCAAGTGAAGAGACATGATGCTATGACTCTTCACTTCCTTTAGCCTCAACTAAAATCCCTTCCCTTTTCCACTTGCACTCCCTTGCTATGTGAATTGGTTAGTACATGCATGATGGTATATTAGGTCAAAGGTTCAATCCTTGCTGCATGCACTTTATTATTTATTTATTTTTTTTATTTTCGAAAATTCCCCTAAGACCCACCCATAATCATGCTAATATTCCTAATTAAAACCCATTTATATTTGTATTAAATTCTACCTAAAATACACTAATAACCATGGTACTAGAAAAGCTAATATAAGTCCCATTAGTACTTAGTTTCTCAATTTAAATGGGAAAATCATGGATAACTAGGCTAAGGTTCGTACTTGTACCTCTAGGTTCCTCAAAACTATCAAGACATGATCAATATTTTAAGGAAAATATTGAGAAAAATTTTCGGGTCGTTACACGCACAATCTCTTTGAAGAAAAGGGAAGCAATCCGAATAGCATCCATGGTTTTTCTGCATGGCACGAAGTGAGCCATCTTGGAGAATCGGTCCACCACAACTAGAATAGAATCGACAATCCGTTGGGTGCGGGGGTAAACCCAATACAAAATCCATGCTGACGTTGCACCAAGGGTCTTCAGGAATAGGTAAGAGAGTTTACAAACCAGCATTGGTGAGGGTTCCTTAGATTGCCGACCGACAAAGCAACGATCCACAAAATGAGCTACATCGCTAGTTAGCTTGAGCCAATAGAAGTCAGAAGAGATGTGGGCTAATGTCTTATCTTGGCTGGAGTGTTCTTCATTATGAAGTTCTATGATAATGTGTTGCCTTAAGGAACAATCTGGAAAGTATAATTGTAGTCCACGAAATAAGTAATCTGTAACGACCCGGACCCATTTGGCGGCCCATTTGGCGGCCCATTCGGCGACCCCTTATTTTTTTGTGGGTCGTCGACCGTTGATCGTCAACCGTGTCATTACCTTACTAGGTCTTCCCACCCCCTGGACAGTGGATTTTTGCCTTCCCGAGGATTCGAACCCTAGACCTAGGCTTAAGTACTAGTTCTTTATGAATCCTGATAACCAATTGAGCTATTGTAATGCCCATAAAATCCTCTCAATATTTTTTTAAAATATTGATCATGCCCCTTCACTTAGTATAAAAGAAATGGATGAGAAGTGAATAGGCACTTAAGTTATTTTTCTCCTCTTTTCTTCCACCAAGGCTCTTCCTCTCCCCTCTTCTTCCTCCTCCTTGCCGTGAGCCACAAGCAGGTTTTCCCCTTCGAAAACTTCACAAGAGGACTCCCTCTTGAAGATCCAAGATTTCCTACAAGGCTACAAGGGCAAGGGGTGTTCTAAGGTCAAGAAGGTCTTCACTCTTTTCTCTATTTAAGGTTTATAACCAAGACAACAAGAGGTAAGACTCCCTCACCTGTGGTATAATAGCTTTTATGTTGTCTTTCTTGATTTAAGATTTGTTTGGGATCTATGTTGAGAAAACTATGGAATTAGGGCTCCTCTAGGGTTTCGGCCAAGCACCATTTTAGGGCTTGGGATGATGTTAAAACCTCACTTATACTTCCTAATGCTTTCTCATGATAAAATAAGAATGAATTGTAAGTTGTGGAATTTTTGTAACACCAAAAAGCCCTTATGAAGTTTTCGGCCCCTTCCCCATTTCATGGTTAGGATTAGATCTAAACCTCCAAGCATGCTTATTATGATTCCCTATGATACAATGGATGTTAATTGTGAGTTATACAAATTTTCCATGTCCTTGTGACCCCTCTAGGGTTTCGGCCAAGACCCAATTCATGGTTAGAAATTAGGGTTAGCCCCAATTATGTGTTCTAATGGCTTCCTATGACATTGTATGTATTGTATGGGCATTACTTTAGTTATGGTACCTCACATGTTGCTTGAATAATGAGACTTTCATTTACAAACTTTCGGCCAAGCACCTAAGTCTAAGGTTTGGGTTAAGCTAGGGTTTCAAGTGTACTTGTTTATGGCTCATTATGATGTAAATATATGTTCAAGTATGTTGTATGAATTTTATGGTGCCTAAACCCTAACTTTATGTGCTATGCATCACTACCTTCTATGCTTATGTTATGTGCCATATTTTAGTAGGTTTTATTCATGGATGTTTTAAACCATATACCATGAACACATATGTTGTGAAGTATGCATCATGTTTATGTAGAATTATGCATGCATTATGTTAAATGCCTTGAACATATGTATTATGATATATATATTATGGTTATGTAGACCTACGCATGTTTATGTTGAATGTCATGAACCTATGTAGTATGTATCATGTTCATATGAATCCTACCCATGCATGCTTTATGATAGATATCATGATCATGTATGTTATGTGATATGTACCATGTATGTAAAAACTTATTTATGCATGCTTACCTTATGTACTATGATTATGCATACTTTATGAACAAAGATGATGTTTATGCCTTTAAGGCATAATTATGTATGTATGTCATGCCTTATGAATTAAGATGATGTTCATGCCTCTAAGGCATAATGATGTGTGCATGACATACCTTATGAATCAAGTCTATGTTTGTGCCTTTAAGACATAATGATGTTATGTATTAACTATGAATGATGAAATGCTAAGTATGCTTTATACCATGCTTCATGTATTAAGATCATATTTATGTCTTTAATTATGCTATGTAAGTTCTATGAATGATGAAATGCCAAGAGCATTTCTTATGATGTAAAAAGAAGCATGTGAAGCTATTTTACTTTATGGATGGACTTGTACCGGACCCAAGTAGGGTCCAAGGGATGAGCTCCTTAGAAAGCCTCGGTTCTGGGACTACCGTAGCTGTCCAACAGGGATGAGCTCCTTAGAAAGCCTCGGTTCTGGACTACCGTAGCTGTCCCTAGGTTGAAGGTAACCTAGTACCCTAGTAGGTCGAGACTAGCTACCTCGCATTTACTTAGGGATGCACGCAAATGATGGATGTATGTGGTACAAGCCGGGGCCCCCCATAATGTTGAGATTTAAGTTTAAGTACTTATAATTATGATTTTAAAATAAGCATCCTTATGTTATGTGCATTTAATTCATGCATTCATTCATATTATGCATCTATTCCATGTCTAGTATTTTATATGCTTATGTTTTATGTCAAGAACTTCTCTATGTTAAGTATTTTATGTGCTTATATTTTATGTCAAGTACTTCTTATGCCATGAGCTCTATGCACTTTCATTACATGTTAAACACTTCTATATGATTATGTGTTTTCATGTACATCTATATGCCTCCTCATGTCAAATGCTTTATGAATACCTTCTCATGATATGCTTTTGTTTTATGTTACACTCTTTATGTTATGCCCTTTCCATGATATGTGACGAATGGTTTTAGTGAGTAGGAAAGGGTCTTACTAAGCCTATGTGCTTATAAGTTTTATTTTCTTATACCGTAGATCAAGCAAGAGGATACTAAGCTAAGGGAAGTAGCAGGAGGGGCAAGTGTGTGTATGTGGCAGTGACATGGCAAAAGAAAAAGAAAAAGATCCTATTACTCATAATTGTCATATGTCTTATGTTTTGCATTGTCATCTTTAGTTTCATGCTATACTTTATGATGGTTTTCCTAAAAGAACAACTTACTAGGAAAATTTTATTACATATATTGCTTATGAACAACTTATGTTGATTCCTATATTTTGCTTTATTGCTATGCTTATCATTTCTAAATTAGGATGTTAACATGCTATACCATGATGTGTTCGTTTAGAATAATATGTTGGCTTTAAGCTTGATGGTAGGATAAGTTATGTTTAATGCAAGCATGTTCAATAATGTTATGTCTCACATGTTGTGTCTTATGTTACGAAAATGCTAAGTTTACCAAGTAACCATGTTTAAGAATGATAGCTAAGATATGTCAACATGATTCAAGTTTTAATTGAATGGTTTAAACGTATATGTATGAAGTTTTAAATTATTCTACTGCATTAAGATCTCCATATGCGTATATGTATGTTCGCGTAGCGCCGCCTTTCGCCTACATCGTATGGCGGGAAGGGCGGGCGTTACATAATCATTATGTAGAATAAAATCATTGCAAAACCATTAGTTACCTCTTGAAATATCTTGCTAATGGAGGGATCAACAGTATACATATTCGAGAAAGTTCTAAAGTTGGCAACCCTAATTCTCATAGTAGTAAGCAAGGAATAACGATGGCTTAGAGAAACTACAATGTTATTGAGACTCCCTGATTGATGCTTCAGTGTAAAGGTGAACTCCTTCAAGTAATTACCCACTTGGCATGTTGACTACTCAACTTATGTTGGCGGTTGATGTACTTCAAAGCCTCATGATCAGTGAACAAGATAAATTTTTTCTACGTGAGATAATGGTGCCAGTGCTTAAAGGATTGACCAATAACATAGAATTCTAGGTCATAGGTGTTAGATTTGTATACTAAAAGACTAGTCTTTTTATATATATGATCATCTACATTTTGAAAGAGATTCACAACACCACAGATGTGTATTTATATTAGTATATGTATAAAAGTTCGATACTTTGCATTATAGATAACATGGTGTGTGGTGATACACAGAAGACCATGTTATCAGTCCCTTGCATAGTATAAGTAGAGGCTCACAACCGAGATGGAGTTGGACAAACCATCGGGATGGTTGTAGTGTAATTAGGTGTGGTTTGTCTTAACCATAAAATTACACTAGTGTGCTTTGTGTGCATTGAGCAGAACCAAAACTAGAGGTCTTTCAATTTGTACTGACTTAATAATTGGATTGGACCTCGGATTATTATGGAGTACAATCACTAAATCCCGATATAATAACAGACACGTATAGTTAATATTTTATTTCTTTGATTTACCAATGGGTGAGATTTATTCTGCTAAATCGATAGGCCCGGTAAGTTGAGAAATAATATTAATTATATGGTGTGTCGTTGATTATTGACGGAATCTGTGTCCCAGTGAGTCGGGATGATGATGCCCCTTGATGAGCTCATAAGGTTCATCATGTTAAACCCTGTAGATGGATTTGATACAACATGATGATTAGGTTGAGTGGTACTAGTCAAGGAGTTAGAAGTTGATTAATTAAAATTGTCAGTAATTTAAATTAATCGACGGACATTCGATATCTTAACACGGGGGAGGGGGGGATGGATGTACTCATAATAGGAGGAGCCCATATGAAAATATGGGGGTTGGTGAGGAAGTTCAATGGAGATCTTTTAGTGGAATGAATCTTCATTAATGGATTGGATTTAGATCCATTAGTGGGCCAAGACCCAACTCCTCCTCTTGGTCCCAACCTTATCCCTATATATACCCCATGGGATCAAGAAACCAAGGCTTAATCCAATAGATCACCACATCATAGGCTTTTCTCTCCTCTCTCTTTTTTCTCTCTCCTAGGGCGCCGGCAACAAGAAGGAGTTCCTCTCCTTCTTGTTTTTCATTCTCCATTCTTCTTCACCCTTAGTGCTCGCCGACCACAGATACAAGGTGAGGGTTCATTCTTCTTGTTTGGCTTAGCAAGAACTGGGAGAAAGGAGTCTCGCCGGAGGAGGAGAAGCGGTCTTCTCCTTGGTGTCCGGCGGCGGCGCAAGCAAGGGAAGAGTGGAGAACTCCGGCTGGTTTGAGGTGGGAAGGAGGACTCTTTTCTCCTTCATATTTTTCTTCATCTTCCTCTCAAGGGCTGCCTTTTGGCCGATGAGTGGGGGAGCTCCCTTGTGGCCGGCGGCGCAAGCATAAAGGGAGAGGAGGCCGGCGGTAGCAAACCCTAGGGTTAGGGTTTTGCTAAGTGAGAAGAAGCGATCTTTTGGTGCCCCTTGGTGATTCTGGATCTTGGTAGCTCATCGCCCACACGACATTCAATAGGGAAGGGACATAAGGTAGAAGACTACGAGGTAAAGGAAGGTATAAATTTCTTCCTTGGCTCCTTGTTATTCTTGTTATTTCATGTGGATGTTAATTGATTATTATGGCTTTGATTATTTGTTAATCATTGATAATAATTAACTAATTGGACCTCGATAATAACACAAAAACCGGCGATCCATTCATCATCTTTTTCTCTGTCGAACGGTTAGGCAAATTATATAGCATGATCTTCGAGATTGTCCAAGTTGTAATTTGAACCGTTCGATATGATGACGAGATAGTCATTTGGGATATGGGTCACCATTCAGATTAATTTTTAATACGTGGACATGGAGAGGTCTCTCAAGGACGACCAAGTATTCACTTAGGAAGCCCGCCAAGCCATACCCATCAATTGGTATCAGAGCTAAGGTTTTCGGTTTTGTGTGTTTAGGATTCGGTTAATTACTTGTACATTATCATATAAATTATTTTTGATGGATGATATGTGAATGTGCGTAGGCTAACTCTTTGTTACAGACACTAGATTCCAACTTATTAAGGCTTGAATAATGATTGTGTGATTGATTGTGCAAATTTTTGTAATTAATTAGATCCTCGAGGTTGACGAGGCTAGATAGGTATTTAATTTTTGTAATTAAATACGACACGTGTTTAGTCGAACTTTTTGTTTACATTTGATCTAGATTTTATATACACTCCTTCGTGGTGTATAGGATCGATGGATGTAAATAATTAGCTAGTCATCTCGGCTCGGAGATCTCTTCAATGGTGGCTTGCACATGGTGTAGGGAGGAGCGGACAAGGTGACGACACGACTGGAGGCGTTTTGGAGACCAAGGCCATAACAGTTGGAAAATCTAGGATTTTTCTATTTAATTATGTTGGTTTATGTGCTTGTCGTGCGTGTGCATGTAAAATTCATCAAACTAAATAACTAAGTGGGAGAGGGACCCTAAGGGTCCCATGGCCTCCAGTACAATCTGACAAGTGATGCGAACAAGCCCGCGTGTCGTCTCTGAGTGCCTTCCTACATAACGGATATGCTTTTTCTGCAGATCACTAGGTCAGAAAAGATTATAGAAAATTATTGAAGAGCGTGTGATTTTTCCCAACGGAAGACACATAATCGGAAATAATTTTCTTAGTGTCATGTAATGGTGAACACTTAGATGCAAATATTAGTATCCTCCCGAACGGAGTCACTGCTATTATTTATAGGGCCGAAGTGAACCAACTATTAATCTTATTTGTCAAAAAGTTAGGTTGACAAGGTAGTAAGATTAATGGGTAAAGCCTCCTCTAACGAATGAAGAATTCGTATACGTCCACACTAGCGTGGCATGCGAATTCTTGGTGTTTGTGGTATTGGTTGATTTCAAAAATTTATTGTTTGAGGAATCAATTTATTTTAGAAATCTAAAGTTGTGTTCGTTGTGATTCTCAGGTAGTTTTCAAAATGACCTTTAACCCACTAGCGACCATACTTAAGGAAAATAAGCTTACTGGCCTCAACTATATAGACTGGAAAAGAAACCTGGACATTGTCTTTACTACTGAAGAGTACAAATATATACTCTTCAAAGAATTTCTTGAAAAGCCTAGCGAGAACTCTGGTGAAGAGCAAAGGGAGTGTTACAAGAAGTGGATCATGTAACGCCCCAAATTTTGGGCTTGCTTTTGATTATAAAAAAAAAGGGCACAAAAATGTCGAAATATATATTATCAGATTGTATGACATTTATTTCATAAATGAATAAAATTACATTTTGTGATTTCATGATTAAATGTTATGTGATTTCATTAGAAAGGATTAGGAATATGTAATTGCATAAATTAGAATATGTGATTGCATGAATTGGAATATGTGATTGCATAAATTGGAATATGTGATTGCATAAATGTGATTTGAGAATATGAGAGTGAATTGGGCTAATGGGCTTTGCAAAAGTGAAAACCAAAGAGGAGCAAAAATATACTCTTGCCGAGGATCGAACCTTGGAACTCTTGGTAAGCAAAGCTTTGAAAAGCAACAAAGTAACCAATTCACCCAGCAGGGGATTGCTGAGAGGAAGGAAGGGAAATTCTTGTTAAGGGTTAGGGAATGTGAAAGTGTAGAGGAAGAGGCTCTTGATGAGAAACCCCTTGGTGAAGGGACACTTGGAGAAGAGGCACTTTGTCTCTTCCCTTAGTATAAATAAGAGGGAGTGCTAAGGGGCTAACCATCATTATTGCAAACCCCTCACTCACTCTCCCTCTTCAAGTTGCCGAAATCCTAACTCCTCTCTTCCTCTTCAATTTTCGAAATTCAAACTCCACTTCCTCCTTGAGATTTTCGAAAATCCAAGGGAAGGGTCTCATCCTAAGGGACACTCCCAAGACCCCATTGAAGGTTTGAATCTCTTGCAAGGCAAGAAGAAGTCAAGGACCTCAAGAGCAAGGACAAGCACATCCCCTCCGAACTAAGGGTATACCTTAAGGAAATTTAGCGAAAGAAGTAAGTGCCCCTCACCTGTAGCATAATTGCTGTGTATGATTTCCTTCTTCTTGTAGTTTGTGAAAATGGGGATTTGCCCTAGGTAAGTTTCGGCCACCCCTTAAGGGAAAGCCTTGGTTCCTTTTTGATACATGAGAAGACCCCTTGGAACTTAGGGTATACCTATATGTTGATTTCCTTCAAGTTGTGATAACAAAAATTAGGGTTTGCACCCCCTACAAGTTTCGGCCAAGACATGGAAAAATTAGGGATTCAAGGGTTGAATTACTCTATGATGTATCTTATGTTAGTGTATGACATGATAGTGTAGATAAGGTGTTTGTATAAATGGTTGTGTGAATGTTTGATTTCAAAAACCCTAAATCCCCCTACCCTACACTTTTGGCCAACCCTAGAAGAATTAGGGTTTAGGGTGCATGATTAACCTATGATGAAATCCATGTTTAATAATGTTGCATGATATGTATGTGAGGTGTTTGTATAAATATTTGTGTGAAGGTTTGATTTCCAAAAACCCTAATCCCCCTACCCTACACCATTCGGCCAACACCCTAAAGTTAGGGTTTGTAAAGGATAAACTACCCTATGAGATATGCTTATGTTTGGGATGATGATATGTATATGCAAGTGATGTTTAAATGAAATGTTTGATTGGAAAACTTAATTTTTCCCTAGCATGTGATATTTGGCCAAAGCATGGAACATTAGGTTTATGAAGGTTGATTACCCCATGATGTATGCTATGCTTAGTATGATACATGATATATATATATATGATACTTGTATGGGATGTTTGAGGTCAAAAACCTAAGCTACCTCCACCCTTAACTTTCGGCCAAAGGGCCCTATACTTGGGATTGGATTAATAAATACCATGCATGATAATGATCTTGTGTAGGATAGGACATGCCTGTGTGATTCTTGATATGTTGATTGGAATGCATGCTAGCCAAATTACAACTTTCGGCCAAGAGAGAACTCTTGGACCCTAGCCTTGGTTGCTCCCATGAAATGCATGCTTTATACTATGCTAGTTATCAAGATTATGAATGTATACATATGTATAAAAATGAGCCCTATAGGGCATGGACGAAGAAGGCTTAGGGCCTAAAGAATGCTTCCCTAGAAGGTTGGGACTAAGAGCATACTTTATGAAAATGAAGAACATGATAACTATTTTATTTTGTAATGGCTTGTACTATAGACTCTTAAAGCGAATCAAATGATTATGATACTAGGCTGAAGGACTTTTGAGAAGGCCTAGTAAACCCTAGTGGTTCGGGATTAGCTACCTCGTTCCTATTCAGGGGCGCGCGCAAAACATGAAGTACAAGCCGGGCCCTAATGATTATGCTATGTTCAAGTATTATGTTTATATGTTTTCAAAAGAACCTTCCTATGAAGTTAACATGCTTAGATGTTTAAACATGCTTAAATTCTTACCATGCTTGAATGTGATATATTCTCTTACCTTTTCATGATATCCGGTTTTGTGAGTAGGACAGGGTCTTACTAAGCTATTGCTTATCGTTTAGTGTTTTCCCTTATGCTACAGATAAAGGACGCTAAGCCATGGAGGCTGCGGGAGAAGGGCAAGTGTGTGTGTGATAGTGCTGGTGGATAAAAAGGATCTTGCTCTTAGTTGCTTCAAGTTTTGGAACTTGTCATGTTAAACCCATGTTATGTTTGCTATGTTTGAAGATGAATAAAAATAATTATGCTTCCGCTACATGAACCTTGCATGCTTAAATGATACATATGCCCATGCATAGATTAGATTGAAAAAAAAAATATGAATGCATGCGTGTAGTTGTAATGTATGAAAATTAAAGTAGCGCCGCCGAATCCCTAGGGGATTAAGGGCAGGCATTAGGCGTTACAGATCAAGGCAGATGAGATGGTGCGGTGCTACATTCTGGCATCTATGTCAAATGTATTGGAACATCAATATTAGGCCATGCCCACTGCTTGTGACATGATGCTAAACCTCAAGGAGCTCTTCGGACACCAGGGTCAGGCCGCTAGGCAGGTTGCGATGAAGAACCTGATGACGACTACTATGGTCGAAGGGACATCCGTGAGGGATCATGTCCTGAAGATGATGGCTCACCTCAATGAGATTGAGGTACTGGGAGCACAGATTGACGGGGAAATTGATAAGTGTCATTTTGTTGATTATTTAAGGTTCTAGGATCTACTTTTGCCTGATGTTTTACTTGCTTAATGGTGGATTTACCCTAGGTTCTAGGATTTATATTCTTTTTGGACCTAATTGCAAATTTTTATATATTTGAGTTGTTTTGTCACTAATTTTTTTGATCTACTTTTGTAGGCTTGGAAGGATCATGGACCTAGGTCATGTTGGGTCAAATGTCGAGTCAAAAGTGGACTGGATCAAGTGATCAAGCGTCGACTCATATGGACCGTCCGATGCAAGAACGGTTAGATCTAGACCATCTGAGAACTTCTGATCAATCTGAGCTGGGATTAAGGCTAATCAAGCACTTGGATCAAGATCTGAAGATTTCAGCCCAATCGGAGATCATCTAGCAGTTGGATCACAATCAGAGAGATCTAGACCGTCCATTCAAAGATCAAGGTGATCTGAAACATCCGTTGCAAATCTGGTAGATCCGAGCTAACCCGAGGTAGATCCTGACCTCTGATCAAGATCTGGAAAATTTGAGTCAAATTGGATGAAGATCAGCCGTTGGACGAGCGCTGGATAATCTCAGCCGCCCACTGTTTAACTACTTAAACAACCTTCCCTATTTCAGATCTCTGTCGCGTCTTCGCAGTTCGTAGCTCAGTTTTCATTTCTTCTTCATTTCTTCGGCAATTTCTTCCATCTGAAGGCGTGGCCAACTCGATCACCACCTTGGAGCAAGATCTGAATCATTGGAAGAGGCTTCAATGGAAAGTCAAGCTCGGATTTGCATCAGAACAGGGGCTGAGTGAGGGTTTCATCAGTTTCTGATTTCTGATCAAATTGATTGCGATTTTGTGCTGTTTTTTTTTCAATCGGAACTATCTGGAGGGTCTCTGGAGCACTCTGATCATCACCCAATCTTCATAGCATTCTTTCATCGCCAGATCAAAGAGATCGGATTGGATTTTCCAGCTGTGTGCAAATCTGAGAGCAGATTCGAAATGGGAGCTAATTTCCATTGATTTGCGAGTTGAAGGGGTTCTTGACTTGCCCTTGTGTGACGACAAGAAGGTCTTGATACAAGTGAAGGATCAAGACTTAGTTTCTGGTTGTATCTCTTGTTTTCCTTAGCTGTAATTTCAGTTTCAGCAAAACAGTTTCTGTTATGTTCTTTGTATCAGCTATTCCGTTTTCATTTCCGAATTTCTCAAGCCTTAATTAGGTTCCATTCTGCAAGTAGATAGCTAGTGAACTTGTTCAAGGATCAATTTTAATCAATTTCAGTCCATCTTCCTGTTTAGTTGTTTGTGTTTCAGTTTGATCATTTTTTTTCCTGCGTATCAAGTTTTTTTCCTGCGTATCACTTTTGTTTACCTGCATTTCACTTAGTTTCTTTGAATTGAGATTGAACCTTAGTTTTACCTCTGAATTTACATTGCAAATTGTTTCAGTTACATTGCAATTAGTTCCAATTGTTGCATGCCAATTTCAGATTGTGTGTCAACTCAATTTCTGCAATTTTAGCTCAAGTCTGCAAGTTTCTTTTTAGTTGTAGCTTCTGAATTTCGAGTCAAGTAAACCTTAGTTTCCCTATTTCTTATCTGAACAATGGATGGTACATTTGTATCTAGCTTGCTTTGTTATGTTTGTTTTGAATTTGAATGTGTTTTTTGAAATTTGTAACATCTCTGCATTTTCTTGTTTTTGCACTGTTCTGCACTTCACTTCTGAATTTCCTTCTTCAGCCTTGAGTTTCATTTAAATGATAGCTTACCTTTTTCAAGATGAGTAACTAGTTGCATATCTGAGTTTGGAAGTTTTAGTGCTACATTTAGCATCAATTCTAGGCGCATAAGATTCTATTCCTTTGTATCAAGTTGTTTCCGTTTATCCACTTTGTACTAAAAAAAATCAGTTTCAGTATCAAGTAAATGAGATTGTGAATGTGATAAGGTGTTGGATGTTAGCTTATTTTACATCCAGTAGTGTCTGAATTCCGTTCTCCATCTTTGCATATTAATCTTACTTTGGTTGCTTGCATTTAGTGTCAATTTAGTTTTCGGCAGTGCCCTTAAATTGATTAGTTTTAGATTGCTCAGCCTTGTTTCAATTCATTTGCTTGCTTTTGACTTGCAATTAATATCAGGGTGTATTTCCAGATTTGATTAAGTGAAATTGTTTGATTAGGTCTCTTATTGGTTAAGTTCCTTAGCTACCATTACCTAGTTTAAGTCACTTAGTTAAGATTTCTTTACTTCTCATTGCTTCTCCATTTCGAATCGAAACCAAACCCGATTTTATTTAAAACCCAAAAATATCAACGACAAATAACTTGAGCTCGAATCGAACCATCTCATCTAGCCCTAGGAAAAATACGACCTGTGGCCCCTTTACTACGCTTTTATTCTTTGATTGCAAAAAGGGTTTCCAGCTTTTCACACATCTAAATTTTGAGACCCACACATTCGTGACAACCTCTTTTGGGCTCATCAAAATTTTGGCGCCGTTGCCGGGGAACATACTAGTTGAGTTGTTTGATTTTTGCTTGTGCACTCATTTCATATTTTTCTTGATCTATTTTTGCACTTACTGCTATATCTTTTGATATGATTTTATTTGTTGCATTCTTCTATATACTTGTACTGCGATTTATTTTTGATTTTATGACCAGGTCTACAGGTGGTGATCTTGAGGACTTTGACCCTGAGATTGAGAGGACTTTCAGAGCTAGGAGGAGCCAGCTCAGTGTTTCAGAGGGATTTGGCATTATTCCTACACAGTCTATTTCAGCCTATTCAGTTGATCAGATGGCAGACCACCAGAAGACCATGAAAGAACTCGCAGCACCAGATGCTACATTTCAGTATTCCAGCATTGCTTATCCAGAGCTGGGTGGAGATTTTGAGCTTAGATCTGGACTCATCCACCTATTGCCTAAGTTTCAAGGATTATCTGGAGAAAATCCAAATAGACACTTGCATGAGTTTCATGTTGTATGCTCCACTATGAAGCCTCAGGGTATTTCAGAGGAAGATATCAAGTTGAGAGCTTTTCCCTTCTCTTTGACTGGAGCAGCTAAGGACTGGTTTTACTACTTACCTACTGGGCATGTGTCTAGCTGGATTTCTATGAAGAAGGCGTTCCTAGAGAAATATTTCCCAGCCTCCAGAACTGCAATTATTAGAAAGAGCATTTGTGGCATTCAGCAAGTGGTGGGGGAGACACTTTATGATTACTGGGAGAGATTCAACAAGCTTTGCTCCAGTTGCCCCCAGCATCAGATTAGTGAGCAGCTCCTCATCCAGTACTTTTATAAGGGATTGTTACAGATTGATAGGATTATAATTGATGTTGCAGCTGGAGGGGCCTTAGTCAACAAAACACCAAATCAAGCGAGGAAGCTTATTTCGAACATGGCAGAAAATTCTCAGCAGTTTGGAAGCAGAGCATTATCTACTAGAGCGGGTTAATGAAGTTCAGATGGTTTCTAATGATCAGAAAGAAATTAGGAATGCTTTGGTAGAGCTCACATCAGCGGTTAAGCAAATGGGTCTCAATATTTTAAGTCAAAATTCAACTCTTTCGGTACCTCCACAATCAAGTCAAGTGGTGATGAGTGTATGTGGTATCTGCTCTAGCAAGGAACACAATTCAGATTCATGTCCCAACCTACAACAAGATGAGTCAATAGCAGCTTTGGTTAGGGTACAATTTCAAGCTAGGAATAACCCATACTCTCCTACTTACAACCCTAGGTGGAGGGATCATCCAAATCTGAGGTATGGAAACTCTTTTTACCAACAAGACCCACCACAACAACAAATTCAGCAACCCCAACAATCTTCCAGCAGCCACAACAATCTCAGCATCAAAATAATCAATTTCAGCCCCCAAATCAGCACTTCCAGCAATCAATTCAGCAACCATTCCAAGGGATTCAACAAGGCTTTCAAGGGAATCTGAATTATCCACAGCAATATCAACCTTCACAGCAGCAATTCCAACAACCGCAGCAAAATTTCCAGCCTTGGAATCAAGGTTTTCAGGCCCAAAATCAAGGATTTCAGCCCAATCAATTTCAGCCCTCACCACAACAAGTTCCATTTCAAAATTAGAATTTTCAAGGTTGCAATTCTCAACAAATTCCTCCAATATTCCAGCATACTTATCAGCAACAACAACAACAATTTTAGCCCTCCTATCAGCCCCAACAGTCCCAAATACAACAAACACAACAAGGAAATATATTTGCCGCTACACAAAATCTTGAGAGGCAAATTGGGCAAATGGCTAGTGAAATAAATCAAAATAAAGCTCAAGGATCAGGCCAACTACCTTCTCAAGCTATTCCTAACCCTAAGGGAAACGTTAGCGCAATTTATTTGAGGAGTGGGAAGGTTGCATCTGTTGGGACCGGGTGCATGTTGACATGGATACGGGTTCGTAATTTTAAAATTTAATTACGTGCAGCGGAAGGTTTAGCATAAATAATTTCTCAAATTAGTTTAACCACGTATCTAGCATGCAACCTTATGTTTGGAGACATGATCATACATTTAAAATTTTGCAGAAAGTAAACTAATTTACTTAATACCTCGCGTAACTCGAAGAAAGGGACGAGATCCAACCGTAGCGTCCCTTGGAAGCTCCGCCTCTATTCGCGTCCACGCCGAGTTTTCTTCGGGATGACTTCGCAAAGCCACGACTTTCGTGCCGACAATAACTACTAGATTCTCCAAAGGCACGACAAGAATACCAAGAGAGAGATGGAAAGACTAACCACCAAACGAAGAACGGAATCAAGATTCCGGGAAGAAGGAAGGAGTCGCGCCCGCTTCTTCTTCTTCTTCGGCCTCTTCTTGGTGGTGGAAGCTCACGGCAAGGGGAAGGGCTCTAGGGCTGGCAGCACTAGAAGAGGGAGAGGGAGAGAAGGAGAGGGAGAGAGGCTAGGCAAGAATCCTTGATCTCTTGGATTGATTTCCAAGCCTTGCCTTGCTACCTTTATATAGTAGCCTCTTAATCGCCAAGTCTCCTCTTAACGGAATAAATTTTTCATAAGAAATTTATCTTATAAATTTTTCTATGAATTATTCCGTTATACCAAGTTTTTATTATAACATAATTTATAATAAAAACAACCATGTCTCCCCTTTTATTATGGAAAGAAATTTCTTTATATAAATTTCTTTATCATGGTAAATCAATCCATTATTGATTTTATAAAATAAAATAAACCAATCCAAGGTTTATTTTAATTTCCATTAAAAATAAATCTCTTATATAAATTTCTTTATATAAATTTCTT
The DNA here is from genome assembly GCA_024364735.1 of Boesenbergia rotunda. Lineage (NCBI taxonomy): Eukaryota > Viridiplantae > Streptophyta > Magnoliopsida > Zingiberales > Zingiberaceae > Boesenbergia > Boesenbergia rotunda. The sequence continues at coordinate 14 of JAGFNQ010007278.1, read as the reverse complement.
TATATAAATTTCTT